>CM034537.1:69089166-69299608 GCA_020002185.1 Paraescarpia echinospica | reverse complement strand
TAAGTGCCACTGAATTGCATAACGCACTAATTTGGGACACGCAATGATATATTATTGGCGTGGGGTGAACTGAATTTTAGATTAGAGTATGTATGTCCTCAGAATCCTCCGGCACAGCAGATAAATATTGGCGGCTCCCTTACAAGTACTTCTGAAGACTTCTTACAATGTAACAATGTTTATGCCAAGAACATTAATTAAATAAATAACGTATGTGCTACCACAGGAAATAACAGTTTATTTGTTGCAGATAATATAAGTTGTAACACAAGTAAGAATGCCAACTCAATACGATGTGTATAAAACTATGTATGGTACTTATTTATAACAAACACTAACATCAACACCGTCGAGCCCGAGGTCATCGTACTGACATACAATGAATCATACATAACAATGATACAAAATATCAGAAATAATACAGCGCGACCAATCTGGCAATCATGTTATTAATGCATTTATGCTATTTTATCTTTTGAATTGTCTTGTACCATGTTGCTTCGAACTTCCATCGTGCACAGCAAAGTACGTTCCTTGCAGTGTTCTTCTGTCGATGTTCCTCTGTGCATTTCACCACAAAATAAACACATGTCAAAATGGCGAAGGTCTTCATCTGTCATCGTTTTATAGTCGGAAGTTGATGTTGTTTATAAATAGATGTAGGTTTGTTATCTTCACCAACAAGAGAGTTCCATTTGGTCGCTTGTGTATTTGAATAAAACAGCATCACTGCATCTAAGGAGCTCTTTATTTCGCTCTTGTACTCAAGACGGCTTACTCAATTGAGCATGTATTCAGGAAGTTTATAACCACCGTGAGCACGGATTCTCCGGTGAGCATGAAATCTTGAGTCTGAGCATGGAATAGAGTACGAGCATTGAGTATGCTTTATAACCTCGGGGCCTGGTTTCTACACCAAATATACATGATAAGTTCCCATATACGATGATGATGATTTCAACCACCTGACAAGCAACTCGGACCTACCAGCAACAGTGAGAAGGATGAGCGTGGTCATGGCTGGGAAGCCAAGACTCTTCCCGCGGTGGATGGCGACCCAGGCGTTGAGGGGGACAAGGAGCAGGAGCATAAGGCGGGTGAAGGCTGGGGTGTGGAGGAAGGCTGCTGACACCACTGCCACCAGGAAGTAGAGGACATGAAGCACCACGGTCGACACCAGCTCCATGCTCTCACCTGACAGAAATAACAAAGTATGTTATTGCAGTTTGAAAGTTAAAAAAAGTTACGTAAATTTTTTTATTTGCTGTAACTTTTAACTGTTTTATTGTTGAAAATTTTGGATTTGAATCTTGGCGGGTTCAACTTAATTACATAATTAAAATTTGTGTTTGATGTCATTGAACAAAATCTACAAATATGACATGGGGGGTATGCAGACATTTTGAATAGTGTTCGTGTTATTGCAGTTTGCATGTGAATGCAATTACCGTGCTAGCAAATCTAAACCCTGCTACGTTACAATATTGTTTGAAATTAAAAAAATGGGCCAAGTGGCCCTGAAGTCCTTTGGACTAATACGTCTATATGTGACCCTGGCTGACCAAATGAGTGATAAGTCGGAAAAATTGTAACATTGTTTTCTTACATCCTTGTAAAGGTTTGGTAGGGTGCTTTATACGGTTTCAAAAAATATGACTGCTACAAAAATTGGCAAAGTTATGGAGCATTGAACATGGTAGGGATCAAAAAGAGAAAATGAAGAAAACGACTGTTGAAGTTTTACATTATATATGCAAATGGATTGCATGGAAATATTACATGCACAACATTCAAATGTGGCACACAGTATGTAATATGTATGTTATGTTGCAATGATACACTGGAAGTACAAATGTGCTGCTACAAAGACTTATCAAGATTATGAGGACAGATTATCTGAGAGCAAAAGGTAGACTCACTGTTTGACAAAGTTTAAAACCTACAGGCAACTGTCCAGTTTAACAGGGGTCTAGTGGCTTAATGCTGTCTATTGACACAAGCTACTGCCAGTGACCAATTACAGATTAGTCACAGTTTCCATCAAACAATAGCAGGCAGAGAATCTTAGCTCCACAGCTGGGTGTAATACACAACCAGAGCCACCACTGAATCATGGTCAAGTAGATTAGCTCAATGCACCAACTAAGACAATACACAACACTGTGAGTGACAGTGTCCAGAGTGAGGTCTAAGCAGTGTCATCATTGCTGAATAGATCAATTAAACCTGCCAAGTGGGTGACATTCTGCACAAGTGTTCATTAAAGGGAATAAAAACATCTATTGCTCGAATTCATGTTATATTAGATCCTGCTATCTATTTCCACGTCCACCAAGCCAAAAAAATCAAAACTGAGTGACACATCTCGTACTGTCTCTCTGCACTGTCGCAATGTCCAATAGTTTCCTATCACAACCCTCGTGTACAATATACCAAAGCTATATATTTCTAACACCACAACATATGTATTATCATTGGATAGGTAATTGAATAATCTTTCAGATGAATGCAACTATTCAGGCTTGAAATAAAATTAGACAGAGAAGCAGATTGCGAAGAAGCTGTTTGGTGTAACATAGTTACAGGAAACTCAACGTTAAAGGTTGGATTAGTTTATCGAAGTCAAACATAAGCATAGAAGAGAATGAAAAAATACAAAACGCTATAAGGGAAGTGAGCAAACGGGACTGTGTTATTATGGGGGTTTTAACCATGGGCATATAAAATGGAAATCTCTACAGAGTATGGGTAGTGAGGACCACAAGTTTTTAGTTTTAGTACAAGATAGTTTCCTTTCTCAACATGTGCTAGAACCAACCAGGGGAGAGAATGTGTTAGACATAGTTTGTCCTCACAGAATGAATTAGTTGACAATGTCAAGATATGTAACTTGAGCCACTGGGAATTAGCGATCACAACCAGATACATTTTACCATCAAAAGTAAAATCAAGAGAATAGTAAAAGCAATTATAGGACAAATTTCCACAAAGGAAGGTATAAGGACATGAGGAAATATTTAGCAAAGATAGGAGCTTTAGGGTAGCACACTGAAAGAAAATAGGGAAGCGGCAACAAGAGATGCTGGAATGTATTGAAATTAGAGTAGTGCATGGTCGATAAATTTGGACCCTTCAAAAAACAAGGGAAACGGTCCAAAAAGAAACACTTATCCAAAGAAGCCATTAGAAAAATTAAGTACAAACAAATGATGTGGAAGTCATACAGATGTACTGGAAATGATGAAGACTACAACAGTTATAAAGAAGCACTTAACCAAGCTACAGCTGAAATTAGAAATTCAAAGAGAAGCTATGAACAATTAGCTAGTAATATAAAACATGACAGCAAGAGTTTTTATGCGTATGTTCGAAGCAAACAGAAAGTTCAAGATAAGGTCGGTCCTCCAGAAGATAGTGCTGGAAATATAATATCAGAGAGTTCTTGTGGCAGAGGCCACAGATGAGTACTTTAGTTCAGTGTTTACCGGGAAGATATTAGTTCACTGCCAGTACCAGAGAGGCTATAAGTTCAGGGGCGAGATTCAGACTATTTAGGACAAATTAATTGTAACCCGAATGGTAGAGTACAGAAAATAAAGGGCTATGAGAAGGATAATGATCACCTGGAGTGGATGGTATTCCACCCAAACTACTGTGGAAATTGTAGAGACAAATTAGCATACCGGCGCAACGGTTTTCAAATTTGTCATTAGAAGAGGAGTGGTTCCTTTAGAATGGAAAGAAGCAAACATTATACCGTTATTCAAAAAGGTTAGAAACAAGTCAGAGAGAACTATGAACCAAGGTTTAACATCGGTGATTTGTAAATTGTTAGGAGACTACTTAAAGATCACATGGTGGATTTTCTTGTTAAACAAAACTTGATAAACCCATCTCAACATGGTTTTTAAAGCGAGGTCATGCTTAACAAATATGTTTTTTTTTTGAAGACATCACTAAGTGGGTAGATGAGGGATCACCAGTAGATATCGTCTACTTAGATTTTCAAAAAGCTTTCGACAAAGTACCACATCAAAGATTACTGCTTAAACTAAAGGCCCATGGCATAGGAAATGGTATAATAAACTGGATAGAACAATGGTTGATTGACAGAAGACAACGTGTAGTAGTTGATGGGGGAGGCTTCAAACTGGAAATCAGTATTGAGTGGGGTACCACAGGGATCAGTATTAGGTCCTATATTATTCTTAATATATATCAACGATTTGGATGATGAAATAATAAGCAAGGTGTTGAAATTTGCAGATGATACAAAGTGTTTAGAAGGATTAAAAGTGATGGAGATAGACAGCATTTACAAGATGATCTTGACAGGTTGATAAAATGGTCTGAAAAGTGGCAAATGCTGTTCAATTTTGGGAAATGTAAATGCCTCCACACAGGACATGGGAACGAAGAGGTAGAATATACAATGGGGGTACTGTACTAAGTACTACTGTAAAAGAAAAGGACTTAGGGTTAACCATTAGTGCTGATATGAAGGTTTCAGAGCAGTGCGGAATTGCAGCTTCAAAGGGAAATCAAATCCTTGGATTAATTAGGCGAAACATAACGTATAAGGAAAAAGAGCTAATAATACCGCTGTACAAAACAATAGTTAGGCCTCATTTAGAATATTGTATTCAAGCGTGGAGGCCATATCGCAGGAAGGACATAGATATGCTAGAAAGAGTGCAGAGGAGAGCAACTAAAATGATACCAAAACTGAGGGATCTTAGTTACGAAATACGCCTAAAAAAATGCGGTTTAACAACACTAGAGACCA
This sequence comes from Paraescarpia echinospica, assembly GCA_020002185.1. Taxonomy (NCBI): domain Eukaryota; kingdom Metazoa; phylum Annelida; class Polychaeta; order Sabellida; family Siboglinidae; genus Paraescarpia; species Paraescarpia echinospica. The sequence goes on along the minus strand of CM034537.1, from coordinate 69,294,822 downwards.
GGAGATTGAGAGGAGATCAGATAGAAGTGTTTAAAATATTGAAGGGTTATGAAAATATTGATAGAAATATTTTTTTCTCAGTTAAGAAAGATAGAAGGACTAGAGGACATGAACTTACATTGGCAAAGGAGCAGAGTAGATTGGATATAAGAAAGTTTTCATTTTCACAAAGGACTGTAAATGAATGGAACAGATTACCTACTGATTGTGTGGGTGCTAGTAGCGTGAATATGTTTAAAAATAAAATCGACACATACCTCAGACGGGCGGGATACACATAGATAAAAGGGTCGGACTCTCGATAAGCCAAAGGGCTTCCTTGTCCACCTGCCACCTAGAGTTAATTCTCTGGGTGGCAATCTTGTTAAATCTTGTTAAAACTTGTAGCAGCAGAAAATGAAGCATACAAAAGTTACACCGCAAACAATGACATGCATTCTCAAAATGTGATTCATTCAAAAATTAGTGCTATATAATAGTAGTTTGTCAAAATGTAAACAAACTCAAAGACAGTTGCAGCTTACTGTCCACCAAGCAGTAGCAGAGCAGTTTTATAATAATAATAATCCACAAGTTAAGTGGCAGTGATCTTCCTTTTGTCATTCATGTGATGTTTATTGTGAGCATGGCAGACAAATGGTTATCATACGTAGACAGGTACAGAAAGAAACTGAAATTTTCTATAAAAAGAACACGTTTGCCTATCAATGGCATGTATTTCCTATTGCTGTTTCTGCTGGGCAGAAACAGTTTCTGCCCGGCATAAATCAAACAACCCTGTAGGTAATTATTAATCAAATGTTTTTTGGTGAATCATAGTTACAGATCATTAAGGGTTATGATGGAAGTAAAATGTTTACATGTTTACTGTTCACTGAAAAAAACAGCTCCACAGAACTAATTATAGTTATTGTTAAGATGTTTAACCTAGTTCCATTATCTGACATTTTGCCAACAGATTGGTGTATTGGGATCATTAAGCCTATATAATTATTATATAAACATAGCAGCAGACACTGGGACAGCGTGACTGCTGCCTGGCTAAATGGATGCAATGGTGCTTTGAAGTTAGTTCTTCTGCCAACTATCTTTTTCAGACAAGCCTATAGGTTTAGTAGCTGCCAGCACACTACTGAGCCTAAACTACCATGCAGGTGTGAAAAATGTGCTGATGTATTTGAACTTGATCCACTAATTAACTGTCCACCAAGCAGTAGCAGAGCAGTTTTATAATAATAATAATCAACAAGTTAAGTGGTAGTGATCTTCCTTTTATCATTCATGTGATGTTTATTGTGAGCAGGGCAGACAAATGGTTATCATACGTAAACAGGTACAGAAAGAAACTAAAATTTTCTATAAAAAAGAACCACATACCTAAACAAAGTGAATGTAATAGGTGAAGAACAGGCAGTGTTCAGATAGGGGTATTGGTTGAATTGTATTTGTCTTGACACAAAAGGCTTTATTGTGCCTTAACTATGTCAACTCTTCTAATGGTTGGCATTTGGTTGTTTCAGGTGTCAACTATATTGTGAATCTGTAATTATTAGTCTATATTGATACAATTGATTTACACAGTACCATGTCTACACAAGGCATGGCAAGCGTAAACAGAACAGTAGAATGCATTTGGTATAAATAACGTGTAGGATATTTCACTCTATAGTTGTCCAGAATATTAATTTTCTATGTTTGTCACCTACAGGTGACAGAATATTAATTTTCTATGTTTGTCACCTACATGTTTCTACAGACAATACATCTTTAACCAATAGACACCACAGTCACACCATTTTATAATAATTAAATGAACATCAAAATAAACACAACTTGCAATTATAGAAAATCAATAGTTTTGAAGATACAGTTTAAAAGTGTTAGGCAACTGTTCAGTCTAACAGGGATCAAGTGTGTCTACTCTGCCTGGGTGCTGTGACCAATTAAAGATTAGTCAAGGTCTCAATGGCCTAGGCTGTAGAAATTAGTCACAGCTTTTGACTTTCTGGCACATTACACAACATCTACTGTTGGGGGTGATCTCAAGGGCCCTTCTCAAAACCACATCACTAGATAATGTAAACCTTTTGCACTTTGGGGGCCCCTTAGGTGCCCTTACAATTATTCAATCAAATACAGATTTCTTGTACATAGTGGCAGCACCCTAAGATACATCTATGCAAAATTAGAAAAAAAAGTTGAACAGTTTTTGAAAAAATAGGCCAAATGTTACATTTTTACCAGTTTTGGGGTCCTTGGAGGCCCTAGGGAGCCCTTAGAATGATTCAATCAAATACAGATTTCTCGTGCATAGTGGCAGTGCCCCAAGATATGTCTATGCAAAATTAGAGAAAAAGTTGCTGAACGGTTTCTGAGATACGGCAGCTAACGGCGGACGGCGGACACAGAGTGATGGCAATAGTCCCTTGGACCTTCGGCCAAAGAACTAAAAAATAAAACATATTTTTTAACTTACATTAACTTTTTACTTCTTTATTGAATTTTTTTGATTTGAATCTAGGTGGGTTCAACTTAATTACATAATGTTTAATGCCATTGAACAAAATCTACAAATATGTCATTTGATGTACAGACATTTTGACTAGTTTCCATGTTGTTGCAGTTTGCTTCTGAATGCAATTATCGTGCTAGCAAATCTAAACTCTGCTAAGAATTACAAAATTATACATTTAATTTACAAAGTATACACAATGATGCAGTGGGTTTAATCTAGTTCAAAGATATGACTTTTATAAGCTAGGCTAAGTTAGCAGCTGCAGTATGCTACATTATCAAGGGGTGGGTCAGATAAATCTGGGGTTGGCTCAGATTGTTCAGGTGTGGGTGGGCTGGGCTGGATAAGTGCTTAAGATTTGGAGGTGGGTCAACTTTCAGTGTTCAAAATTATGCCAACAATAATTTGTTTTACAAAATGCAGTGCAAATTATTTGAGTGTGGGTAAAATTCTAGTGCACAGGATGTGGGGACAGATTGCTTCCAAGATGGAATTTTTAGATTGATATGCATAGACACGGTGCAAAGTTGGGTCACTCGGCTAGTTATCAATACAGGCTGTAACTTGTTCTAAGATTTGTACAACTTAAGGTGGCTGCATCGGCTATTATTTGCTTCTTTTGAATTAATCATTTCTAATATAAGTTTTGAAGATAAGCTAACCATTTTTTCTCAGAGTTTGCCTCATATACTAAACAATACTCCAGACCAAAAAGAATTGATTTTTTCTGTTGTTTAGAGATATTTAAATGTGTTTAAAGACATTTAAAAAATGTGTCAAAAATCACCTTAAAATGGCATTTTATTTCATTTTGAGAAACTCCCCAAAAGAAAAATTTGTCTGGTTGTAAGTACAAACATGTTATTGACATTCACACAAACAAATGCATATTAAGTTTGATACAGTTTCATAAACATTTTGCTACAATGTTGAAAAACAGCAAAAATCCGTACTGCATTTTTGGCATGACCCCTTCACCAAACATAAAACCATCCCATGCAATTTTGGGTAAACACAAGTCGAGTTCATATGCAAAGTTATGACTTTGTAAGTATTGTAGTTTTTATAAAAAGTTACATTAGGTAATACTTCCTGGTTGTTACCAATAATAAGTGCCACCAGATGCTTGTTTTTGCATAGAAATGTGACTTTTTTTACTGGCATGTGGCTTATTTCAACACAATTTGACAGACATTTCTATTACTGAGATTTTCCCCCAAGGTTTTCCCACGAAGTTGTCTCATGACATTGTGTTACAAAGGGCCATGTGTTGAACTTGTTGTGGTAGACAAGATTGATTGACACCTGCTGGGGTCAGTCACATGTCATTGCAAATGGCAGCTGAGGTCGGGCATTATCGGAGAATAAACAAAACTACCACCAGTATTTGGTGATTTGACAGTGATGCATTTAGGTAATTATAATACAACAGCATAGTGGCATGAGAATAACCAGACTATTATGATCTGCATTCATGGTGAATGAATTTATGTTTGAACTGGGCTGATGCACATGTGATCGTCGCTATGGAAACATCGTCAGGTCCAAGAATCTGAAAAGGGACTTTCCGCAGACACACTAAAAATACTAGTTTTTAAAGGACTGATTGGTGACATATGGTGATAGTGCCTTGGTGTTTTTAATAGTACACATGTTCATACTGACACCTACTAATGTTCTATGAAGAAAAAAATAAAGAAATCAACTGACATGATACCCGCCCCAGCTACCTTAAGTTTTGAGCGGCAGTTATCATGTCAGTTGATTTCTTAACTTTTTCTTCATAGAACATTAGTAGGTGTTGGTATGAACGTACGTACTACAAAAGAAAACATGGCATTAATGCCATATGTCACCAGTCCATCCTTTAAAAACTACTACTTTGTGTCGCAGTGCAAATCCCCTTTAAATTCTTGGAAAGTTTAACAATGTTTCTGTAGAAACGATGTCAGCGTAGATGTCCGCGAGATTAAATTCACTCGCCATGAACGCATATCATATAGTCTGGTTATTCTGGTACCAGTCTCTTGATTTATGAAGATTACATAATTGCATCGCGATGTTGCCGGCGGTAGTCTTCTTGTTTTGCCACCGAATGCCGTTCCACACTCAACAATGCCGCCATTTGTCAGTAACCCGGGATTGACCCCTGATCAATCAGGTGCTACCAAAACACAGATTAGCACATGGGGCCATAGGCAAGTCATAAACACGAAGTCGATAGACATTTAGTCATTACAAATACAGATTGCAGGGTCTAGTTGGCGGAAGAAGAGATGTCTCCATCAATTTGTATTAAAATAAACTGCTTGCCAATGAAAAATGACACATTTTATGCAAAACCCGCCTATCTGGTGACATGTCTGTTATCAATGACAACCAGGAAGCATTACTTAATTTTTTAAACTGCAATAGTTACAAAGCTATAACTTGGCATGCAAGCTGGCCTTACATCGATGAAGGGTTGTGCCAAACATACACTTCAAGTTTTGACTGTCTTTCAACATTGTTGTAACATTTGTATGAAGCTGTAGCATGTTTAATATGTATTTGTTCACAAAACAAACCCATAAGAATTTCAATAATATATTTGTGCTTACAAACATGCAAAGTTTTCTTTCAAGGTATTTCTCAATATAAAATAAAATGCCCTTTCTTAGGTGATTTTTGACATATTTTTTAATTGTCTTTCAAATAAAAGCATGGAAATATCACTAAACAATTTAGAAACTTAATTCATTTTTAACTTAGGCCTTAGGTGATTTACTCCAGAGCCCAAACTTGAGCTAACGCAGGAGTTGTATGGTGCTTGTTTGTGCGCATGCATTGTGGGTAGTTTGTTTGTTTATTTTAAGGCACTTTAGTTGATTGGGTGTGGTGAAAGGGAGGTTCATGATCGCTGTTTGAAATGATATGGGGTTTTCTAGTTCAGTAATTTGTGGTGGGATCATATTCCAGATTCGAACTGCTCGGGGGTAGAAAGAACACTGCTGCATTGATGAGACACCTAGCATGACCTAGGGGCTACGTTCAACAGTTGGCCATCCAAGGGCGGCTATTAGGTCTGCCAAGTTTGTTTGGCGTCTGTGATCATTTCTGACAAATCTGACAGCACAGTGTTTTACTCTTTCAAGGTGTTTAATTTGGGTGGCAATGTGTGGATTCCTTATGGGAGAGGCATACTCGAGTTTTGGTCGGATTAGCATGTTAGAGGCTGTTCCTTTTACCTCGGGTTTACATGGTCCGAGGGTTCATTTGATCATGCCTAGGACTTTTGAAGATTTGGAAGCTATGTCAGTGATATGGTTTGCCCAGGTTAGTTTAGAATCTAATTTTACTCCAAGATATGGGTGGCTAGAGACGGTAGAGAGAGGCATGCCAAAGAGTGAATATGAATGTAGCCTGGGTTTTGTTTTGTTTGTTATTGGGAGATGCACACATTTAGATATATTTAATTCCATTTGCCATTTGTCAGACCATGTTTGGAGTTTTATCAGGTCAGATTGGAGAATTTCATGGTCGGTTTTGGATCTGATTTTGCGATATATAATGCTGTCGTCTGCAAAGAGACTTACAGGAGATTTGACATTTTCGGTTATGTCGTTTATGTAGAGTAAAAATAGGACAGGTCCTAGGACTGAGCCCTGTGGTACACCAGATGTAACATCTGTTCTGTCTGACTATTGACTGAGACTCTCTGTTTGTGATTGGATAGAAACGACTTGAATATTGCTTGATGTCTTAGGCAGTCTCTGAGAATTTTTTTTATATTAGAAATGATTAATTCAAAACAAGTACGTCTTTGCCTCCAAAGCCACCTTAACCACTGCATATGATGCACATTCATGACTCATACATGTGCTGCCATCTACTGAATAATAGTGTCATTTTAAAGCTTGGTTTACTTGCTGTACACTAGGGGTATTTGTCATATGGCTTTAAATTGTAAGTTTATAAGCATGTACAGTTTCAAAACACACACATTGCTGAATTTGTACAATCGCCTTGGGGAATTGGAGTGTATTTCATTAAAACATCGTAGGATATGAAGCATTAAATAACTCGGCTGACAAAATATAAAAATCAAAGCGACCTCGGGATAAAACCTACCCGTTCCACCAATGAGGCCGGCGACACTGTTGATCTTTGACTCGACCAGCGACTCCATGTCATGAATAGCTGTCACGATGAAGGTGACGGTCGCGTTCACTTGTTCCAAGTTCTTCATTGTCTGCTCGTACTGTCTTTGCGTCTCCAGCTGAATGTCCAGCACTCGCTGACTGCTGTTGTCTGTAAGACCCACAACTGTCTGAGTTGACCACTATGTCTTCTACCAAGCTGGTAAATGTCAGACAAATGAAAATATGTTGCAAAAATAACGGGAACAAAACAGTTAATTTCATACGGGCTACAAAATATTTTCCAAAACATAGTTTTAATTTCACATTGGCTATGTTACCTAATTATTCCAGCTTCCAACTACTAGCATGAAGTCTTAATTAATGTTGATATAAATTAGCTTATAAATAAGATCATTATATTTTCAGAATGGCAAATAACAGCAGATATTTAGGTAGGGAGCAAAACTGATTATTAATGGAAGTAATAAAGTTATCAACAACAATTCTGCAAAATGATGCTACAATTTCATCTATGATGGTTTGTCTGTGGTTACGTTGGTCTTTAATGCTGACATGTATCAAATGTTTAGGTTGAAAGTCACTTCTTGGATGGAAACAACTGTTCGCCTTCAGCTAGAATAGTTCTTTGTTTCAAGTCCCTGGCATAAAACATACAATGTGCAAGGTCACTGGCATGGAATCATTAAAACAGCAGATCAAGGAAAGAAGTGAAATTTGCAAACCTATCCTCTGCCACACCTCGGCTGCCCTGTTGCGGATCTCGAGTAGATCAGTGAGGATCTGTTGATGATTCTTCTTCTGCATATGTCCCTGCTCAGACAACTGAGATGTTGCATTATCTGCAAGGGAACATTGCCTCGTCTTTGTACTATGTATAAAAGGTCACACAAAATGAAATCGCTATGTACACAGTGTTTACTTGCAAGTAGGTCATCATTGGCAGTGGGTTTCAAAACTTTCATTAAAAAAATCTTGGATAGGGTTATAATGTGGAACTGCAGAAATTGACAGAAAATGTTGATGACTTTGGTCAAATAGAATACCATTGTTTTAACCGAAGTTACCAAACATTTGCAAAATATGACTAAAATGATCAGTACCATCACAGTTGCACAACTGTAACGTATTTGCACTATTCCAATCACTGAACATTACATATTCACATTTTAAATCTTATATATGAAACTATAAAAGCAGAGATTTTCTTTAAAACTATACTGTGAAAACAGTGATACTTCACAGTCCTGCAGTTTGTAATGTCATTGTGGACTAAAAGGGTTTAAATAAAAATACAGTGGAATCTCGCTTTATGGTCACCTCAGTAATACAGCCACCTCACAATTAAAGTCACCCTGGAACAATCCCAAATTAGTTCTACATACAGTAAAGTGTATGATATTAGTCCAGCTAATATGATCACCTTGCTATTCAGGTCACGTTTGTCCAGTCCCAAAGGTGTCCTTAATAGCGAGGTACAATACATAAAGTAAATAAAACAAATAAACCTACATAAAATAAAAAGAACCAAACCTATTTTCTTCTTCATAGACTCAGTAAGAGAGGTGAGTTCGCGGTTGCCGGCGGCAATGAGGGATTTCTCCTTGACCAGTTCCCGTATGTTACTGGACAGTCGCGAGTGGACGTCCAGCTGCTGGGTCCTGAGTGCCTCCTGCCTGGACACCAGCTGCTGCTGACCACTGGTCACTTTTTCCAGCATGTCTGTGGCCGCCTCGCTCACCTTCTTCTGACCATCCTGGTCACAGACACAAAATGACCATGAGTAAACTGTGACAAAGTGTAAATTATAGAATTATCGTAATTGCCTGTGTTAGTGCCCACTGTTGACATTTTTGAATGTTTGTTCCATGTTCTATTACATCGCCTTTTTTTTCTTGAATTTTTTTCTAAACATAATCAGTTTTTTTTATATCTCTGACACTTTAAGTAGCTGCTTTAACTTTACATGAACAAAATACAAATATTATTAAACAAAATCTAGTAACTCAAACACTAAAGGCACACACTCTTACTGAAACATTACTGCACATTGAAAATATGCTGATCTCATTAAAATTGAAAATACACTGAAATGAACTTTTCTCCAACTTACAGGTGGTATTACAAATAATTGTCTAAATAATATTCTAAACATCAGTAATACCGTTGATGAAAATAATGAATTGCCAACAATACGCCGATCGTCATATTATGATTTTGAAAAATGTAATTTGTTAGTTCAAAACAATAATAAACATTTCAGTATCCTAAGCTCAAATATACAGTCCATTAATACAAAGTTTAGTGAGCTCGAGGCAATTGAAAATGACTTGTCTTCCTTAAATTTTAAATTTAGCATAATATGTCTCCAAGAGAGCTGGTTATCTGATAATGATGACTTATCACTAATTCAATTAAATGGATATGACTGTATATCCCAAAGAAAAAGTTGCAGCACTAAAGGGGGATTATTAATATATATAGATAAACACTTTGATTATGAAGTAAAGATGAAATTAAATATGTATGAACAATGGGAGGGACAAATAATACAAGTAAATGGAGGAGGCTTATCGCAGACAGTCACTATAGGAAATATATACCGACCACCAAGGCCTTTAACTGAAAACTATAACGAATTTATAAATTAATTTACAATGGTCCTGTCATCTGTGCAACATCATCAAAACAACAACCTTATTCTTGCAAATATTGAACAAGTCAAAGAATTTAATTTTTTGGGTTTAATTATAGATACAAATCTAAACTGGAAAAAGCATACTGAAAAAATATCAAATGCTTGTTTAAAAAAATTGGCATTTTAAATAAATTGAAACGTGTTACCTCTTCATATTAAAATAATATTATATAATTCTTTAATAGTGCCACACATTAATTATTGCATCATGGCGTGGGGCTTTCAATCAAATAGAATAATAAAACTTAAAATTATTACCTTAAGTAATTATACTTCCCACACAGAACCACTTCACAAAAAACTCAACTTGTTAAAAGTAGATGACATTCTTAAATTACAACAATTAAAATTTTACTATAAATATTTACACAATGACTTACCAGTTTATTTACAAAACTGGAGGATAATGTTTAACTATGAGGTACATAATCACGATACAAGAGTCAAGAATAAAATATACACTTATAAAATTTAACATGAATTTGCTAAGAAATGTCTTAGGCATAATTTACCACTTTTACTAAATGACATTCCTGATAATTATTGTCAAAGAAAAGCTTAGTACACACAGTTTACAAGGATTTGCCAAGTATGTTAAACTTTATTTTTTATAAAATTATCCAGTAACATGCACCAGGCAAAATTGCTATATATATATATGCAAAATTAAGAACCGACAACCACCTGTCAACTTGATACAGTACAAAACAGTGCCTAAACGACAAACACAATAAGCATGTAAGCTTGCTCACACAACACACATGCATACATATTATTGTTTTTCTTCTTCTTATTCTGGAAGAATTTGATTAGGTGATGTACTGATTCAGTTAGTTTTATTACAAAAGGTGGCTCCTCGATAGCAACTATCATAGTCTTAGAGGAGTCTCCTGACCCTACTTTTCGTTATTTATCATACATTATGCCATGTTTACTATAAGGTTATATATTTGTATTATTTAATTTTTTTACATGGATGTATTGTATGAATTATTTGAAATGTCTGGGTCAAATAAAACAAATTCTTCTTCTTATACAGCTGTTTACTGTTTGTTTACAAACAAACATAATTTAGGCAACTCTGTTCTACAGGAGCATTTCGTGGAGATGATTACCACTTTCGAGAAATCAATAATATATAGAAACTGATAAATATATCAAAAACATGGCAAACCAATTGAGCCTGTGACTTGCAGCAGTTTTAGGCCTGAGAGGTACATGAGCTATGGGTTTGCAGTGGTGTCGAATGCTGTACCCAAGGGCAACCACAGTTGCGACCTTACAACCATGAACTGCCCTAGCCATACCTGCAGTTCTTCCATTGCCTGTAGCTGTTGTTGTGTGCTATGAACCAGTTGGTTCACAGTGTATTCTGTCTTCAGTCGGAACTGCTGCTGTCTTGTGGCATAGCACACGGCCAGAGCTCGATTCGTCACAATCTGATAGGCATTCCACGTCGTCGGGTCCATACCGGCCGTGCATTCAGCAATTGTCTGGCACAGAAAACACAAAAATGTAGCCAACCACGTTCATAGAAATGTTGATGGTTCATGACACAATTGCTCGTTTAAAATTATTTAATAACAATCTTAAGAAGTTAAGATTTTATATTAAATTTAAATCATACACAATCTAACCTAATCTACCAAAATAAAAATATACTAACTTCTACATCATCCATGTTTCAAATTGAATGTGATTTTAATCAAGTCGTCCACAGAAACCAAACACAGAATGTAACTGCTACGCAGGAGGTGGTGAGTGGAGCCACTCTACACACGTACTACACATACTCTCATCTTGTAAAAAGGTAAGTTCTTATATAGCGTAGTATCCAGTCTTTAGGACTGCTCAAAGTGCCTTACACTTTACTCCAGTGTTTCGCATCTGAAAAAAACAGGTGAGCGATTTATTGCTTGCCTAAATATGCCAAATAATTTAGGGCAAGCAAGGTGACGTTCCTGTTTGTCCGTCTAGTGACACAACTGCCCAGACATGCCAAAACGCAATTGAGGCTAGCCATGCCATAGCGGTATCCATTACGCAAGATTAATTCGATCGGGTCAATTCGGGACACCAAGCATTAGCACAGATTAAAAAGTTGCATGCTGATTAAATATTTGAGACAGGAAGTACTAGCAGCAGGTCTGGTGATGCAGGAAGTACTAGCAGCAGGTCTGGTGATGCAGGAAGTACTAGCAGCAGGTCTGGTGATGCAGGAAGTACTAGCAGCAGGTCTGGTGATGCAGGAAGTACTGGCAGCAGGTCTGCTGATGCAGGAAGTACTAGCAGCAGGTCTGGTGATGCAGGAAGTACTAGCAGCAGGTCTGGTGATGCAGGAAGTACTAGCAGCAGGTCTGGTGATGCAGGAAGTACTAGCAGCAGGTCTGGTGATGCAGGAAGTACTAGCAGCAGGTCTGGTGATGCAGGAAGTACTAGCAGCAGGTCTGGTGATGCAGGAAGTACTAGCAGCAGGTCTGGTGATGCAGGAAGTACTAGCAGCAGGTCTGGTGATGCAGGAAGTACTAGCAGCAGGTCTGGTGATGCAGGAAGTACTAGCAGCAGGTCTGGTGATGCAGGAAGTACTAGCAGCAGGTCTGGTGATGCAGGAAGTACTAGCAGCAGGTCTGGTGATGCAGGAAGTACTAGCAGCAGGTCTGGTGATGCAGGAAGTACTAGCAGCAGGTCTGGTGATGCAGGAAGTACTAGCAGCAGGTCTGGTGATGCAGGAAGTACTAGCAGCAGGTCTGGTGATGTGAGCAATAATGGCAATTACTGAATTAGCGCAAGGGATAAATCGCTCCTTAGATGAGCTCGAGTGGTAGGATCGCTCGCCTCAAAAATAACTGTTACTCCTGCCAGACCTGTTCAATCAAACACCATCTCAACTTCTCTGGGAAGCATCCAGCCACACAGCACAATTAATGCATCAAGACTATTCATACACAAATATCCACCACTGTCTATAGCCAGGTACTCGTTCATACAGCCGAGTGAACTGAAACAACGTAGAGTAAACAAACTTGCCCAAGGTTTGGCACCACAGCACAGGATTAAAACCTGGGTTCTCTCAGTCGAGAGTCCAAAACTCTAGCCACTGTGCCACTGTTACTGAGACCAGGACAGATTATAAATAATAAAATCAGACTTGCTCCTTTGTTAACTGTTGTGTAAATCTAACAATATAAAACTACCTATCGAATGAATATACTCAGACAAACAGGTGACATGTATTTGGGCATATAGTATTACCATGTCACTGGTACATTTGAAGACTGGTCGGCCTTCAGCAGAGAGCTGACAGTTCAATAGTTGTACAGCCAACTTGCCCATGTGTTCTTCCGAGAGAGAACTACATGTTCCTTGGATGGTTGCTACAGTCTGAAAACATAATATCCACAACTTGAAGTAACTGGATGTCATGTGAGTCATGTAATACTAGATTAGCGCAACATAACAAAAATCACTATATGCATCTTGCATCACATGTGGGCATTTATCATGGACAATGACATATTCCACACGTATGCACCATTTGCCATACTAAAAATGTGTCAAACACTACATTCATCATTTTATTACTGTACATATTCAGGGTTCAAATAAATAAATAAATTTGTTAGCCTTGACTTTTATATAGATTTTAGGGAGGCACCATTATAACGCACAACCAATTTTGCCATGAACCCGTTTAATTTGGTGCTATATCAGTTCAGCTAATCAAACTACAAATCATGCCAAATAGCTTTCTGTACTACAAATTCACATTTTCTTTTTGTCAGCTAATGCAAGGGATATATTAACATATTTGTGCCCTGAATGTTTGAGGGACAGTGTCATATTCATGACTAAACAGCTAATTAAATATGAGTAAACTGTGTGTAAACCAATATTTTCATTTACACAAGCAACGTACATGTCTTATTGCTAGCTATTGCATTTGTAACCTACTGACTCGCACCATTCCCAACTTGAGCTTTGATGACAGTGACAGGTCACAACAAGTGCACCTGTTATTGTATTAAGTAATTGCCTGCTGAATGGCCTTTGCTTCAAAATTGTGGTTGACAATCAATTTTAATTAACAAATTCTACATAATAGTAGCCACAAATTGTTGCTAATCAATCAGTCCCACAAAGGCCAAAAACAAAGCCAAAGCCTTAGCCTAGGCTTATACTTTATAGCAAAGCTAAAGGTGTTTATATGAACGATTTTTCACTGCCACTGCCAGAGCATTGCTCAATCTGCTGTATCACGGTGACAGCTGATAAATCATACAAAAATCGTTCGTGTAAACCGGCCTCTTTATCAGCCTGCTCGAACCAGTTACAATGCCTGCTTAAATTGTGTATATGTACGCACATTGTGGTGACATTTATCGAGGGCTGACAGCTGAGCTGATGCTAAAAAATTGTCATCAGTTGTTTTCATGTCGAATGGAACCGTTTTTGTCGTAAGCAAACCACCCTTCTCCGATTCGCGTGTTGTCTCTTCATTGTAATTCTTATCTTCCCAACCAAACAACCAGGAAAAGAATCCATCGGAAGACGACACAGATATCACAACTAAAACAAATATTATGAGAAACCTAGTCATTGTAGCTCGCCTAAACAATGAGCCATACGTTGCTTGCCAGGCTTCGAACGTTGGCGGAAAAGCGACGACGTGCACCGCTGTTCACGTCGATTGGTTGACAGCTCACCACGTGGTCACAACTTCGCTGTTGGTCAGTCAAGGTCGCTGTTTGGGATCTTGTTTTGATTTCGCTTCAAGTTCCATTTCTCTGCGTACTTGACCAGGATGGTAGGCATTTACGTGTGCACTGCATTTTCTGGTTCAGTTATATGTAAAAGACGGTCCGCCAAAACGCTTCATGATGCGTTATACAAAACAAACTTGATTTGACAGATTGTCAATTGACGTGTCTTATTATCGCCCATGTTTTTGTATGTTTTATGAAATTACGTGCATGTATGCAGTATGGCCCCCAACTCCCATTGGCAGTACAGGGATTCGGCAATCTTTTATATAACTGGCCTAAATTATTAGCAATACCCGCCTTGTATGTACTCCCTGAGGCTGGGATGAGACATAGTCATACGTCCAGGATAGGGTTAGACTTACATACTTACTAATCTCGGGTCGGTACCGGTAGGGTAGGATGAATTGAATCTATTTATTTAACTTTCTCAACTCATTTTCATCTTTCGACTCAAATTTCCCAAATTCTTCACTGTAAAGCCAGAGTGTAGTTATGGAACTTATAAATATTAGCCATGAAAGTCATTACAAGACTTAGTCACCATTTTATTTTACAATCAATTTTATATTATGATTAACTATATTAATATTTTGTGTATTGATTTCATCCATTTGTTCTGTGTTTTCAGTTTTTGAACAAGCTGGGGGTGTGCCACCGCATGGCCATGTTGCTGTCACAGCAAGGCATGGCTATGAGGAAGTATGCTGCAGCAGCAACTGTGAAGCCATTCAAGTTCCAGGACATCCTTGAGTTTGAAAAAGCCCCTGAAATCCCATGGCGCAAGCTGACAAGTTCGTTTCCTACATATTTTGTGACATAAATGTTGTTGTGAGCAATAACTGAATTGTGGCATATTGTTATTGCAGAATTATGAAAAAAAGTATTGCTGATTTCTGACAGATTGTTATTGTTGAATTCAGACAGATTGTCATTGCCGAGTTCTGACAAATTGACATTCCTGAATTCCAATGTATTTGTTAACAGTTTTCTAATGATCTCTCTTTTTTAAATTGTTTTTAAGTAACTATGTTTAAGGTAATGTTAATTTTTTTACATGTGTATTTCTTAGTTAGCATTTCTTTTTATGTAAAAAATACCATTATATATGTGTGTATGTATTTAAAGCACTAAGAGCAATTTCAATTTATCGAGCGCTATATGTGTACTTTATTATTATTATCTAACAGATTGTCATTGTTCATTTCTGACAGGTTGACATTGCTGAGTTATGTCAGATTGTGATTTCTGAGTTCTGACAGATTGTCATTGCTGAATTCTGATAGATTGTTTGTACTGTTAATGACAACTTTATGAGCACATTCAAATATATAACATTTGGTTCATGAATGAATAACTTACAGTTCTGAAGTGAAGTTAAGCTCTGACAAGATGAAGTTGGTAATCTGCTTGCCCCATGGTGTTATTAATTAATTTTATACACAGGGTTGCTAAAACAATGCATGCATTCGCACACACACACACGTCACACATACACATGCATCCTTTGTGCTTGCAGGTGACTATGTGTCGGTGCAGAAAGTGAATGGCCATGATGTGATTACGGTGGACCCACAGGGTCTTACTCTGTTGGCGGAGGAGGCGTACAGAGACATTGCACACTTGCTGAGACCTGCCCATCTACAGGTTTGTCTGCTGGACACTCTTACAACCTCACCTGTCATCTTGTCCAACTGTACTGGCCAGTCATGTTTTTACTTTCCCATGTGGGACTATGTCACTACGGTTCATTTGCTGACTGTTTTCCCTTTGTTGTTGTCCATGAAATGGGTTCTGTATACTTGCAGCACACAAAGTCTGTCTACAAAGTCTTGATGTCATTTTGTTTTGCATTAAAGTACAATTTAATTATTGAAGAACACATTATGACTAGCAAAAAGGGTACTTTTACGTGTGAGATATTGAACATTCCCACCAGACATTATTCCCCTGGCCTTTTCCCCTCCCTTCATCAATAAGTGAATATTTCCTCTTTATATATTTTCTACCAAGGAAATAGTCCTTAATATTTCTTTACATGATCACAACTTTGTTATCAGCTATTCTCTAGAATTCCTCACAAACGAACCTGTTTAATATCAGATGGCTGTGTCCAGCAGCATTCAATTACTACTTATTTTCTTTTATGCAGCAACTGTCGAATATCCTGAAGGACCCTGAGGCGTCAAGCAATGATAAGTTTGTGGCACTGGAGCTGCTGAAGAATGCGAACATTGCATCTGGCATGATCCTGCCAGGGTGTCAGGACACTGGCACCGCCATCTGCATGGGTGAGTCATCTTTCTTGTCTCAATCCCGGAATATGGCTCTCTAAAAAAACACAAATATTTTAAACAAAAGAACCAAAGGAAATCGGTGTATATCCTTGTATACCTATTGGAATGCAAAATTTAACATATTTTCACATGTCAAGTTTTTTTAATTTAAGCGTACTGTCTGCTTAATAGAACGAATATGGTAAACAGTTATTATCTTGGATGAAAGCTTGAAGAGTGTGGTGAGAGTTGTAGTAAGACGTGTGTGGTGACTTGCAGGCAAGAAGGGGCAGTATGTGTGGACTGAGGGCAGAGACGAGGAGGCGATCTCACGTGGAATATACAACACCTACGTCAACTCAAATCTGAGATATTCACAGGTAAATATCTTCAGCTGTGTGCTTTCTGACGATTTCTTGATCTTGTACTGCTTGATAAGTAGGTAACATATTGGCACAAAATCCAATGAATATGAAACTATTATCCCAACTATTTGTTCAGTCATATTCTCTATCAGTCAATAGCTCATTTTATGCTTAAGTAGTAACCGCTTTTTTTGCCTGCCAAAGTTGCATTGTCCAATTGTATGGCAAGTGTTTTCAGCTGAATCTGAGGAATTATTGGTGAAGAAATGAGAACTACTTAAACTTACTTTGATTAAATGCATGCACAGGATTCTTACAGATGTACATTGAATGGTAAAAATCTTGTTCAAACCTCACATTTTCATATAGGTTTCTAAAATTGCATCAGCCAGGGAGCCTAATGAAAATATAAAACTTAGATTATAATCTTACATGGGTCATTCACCACATGTACTGTTCTTCCCATAGTTCAATCTCATTTTGGTACACAGCCAAAACATGACCCTTCTGTCTCCATGGAAGCGAGAGTACAACTACTGGTCAGCGCATCATTATTTCTGTGTTCCTTCCACCAGGTGGCAGCACTTGACATGTTCAAAGAGAAGAACACTGGTACAAACTTACCGGGACAGATCGAGCTGTACGCGACCCCTGGCAGTGAGTACAAGTTCCTGTTCATTGCGAAGGGCGGCGGCTCAGCCAACAAGAGCTTCCTGTACCAACAGACCAAGGCCCTCCTCAACCCAGACACAATGATGAAGTTCCTCAATGAGAAAATTAAGGTTTGTATGCAAGCCCTTAGCCAGGATTATAAAATGTCCAATTTACATACTCTCATTTTTAGTCCTTTGGGCCGAAGGTTCAAGGGACTATTGCCATCACTCTGCATCCGCCGTTAGCTGCCGTATCTCAGACACCGTTTAGCAACTTTTTTTCTAATTTTGCATAGACGTATCTTAGCATATTGCCACTATGCACGAGGAATCTGTATTTGTTTGAATCATACTAAGGACCCTGTAGGGCCCCCAAGAGCCAAAAAAGCTGGTAATTTGTCACATTTTGCCTATTTTTTAAAACTGTTCAGCAATTTTTATTTTATTTTACATAGATGTATCTTCGGGTACTCCCACTATACACAATAAATCTGTATTTGATTGAATCATTCTAAAGGCACCTCAGGGGCCCCCAACGTGGAAATGTTTTACATTATCTAGTGATGTGGTTTTGAGAAGTGCCCTTGAGAGCACCCCCAACAGTAGATGTTGTGTATTGTGCCAGAAACTGTCTCTTAACTCTGCATTAACTTCATCAAATTTAATTTTCTTTAGTCTACCTTTTGCTCTCAAATAATCTGTCCTCTTAGTTTTACACATAAAGACATAATCTGGCATAATTTGCCAAGTCTTTGTAGCAGCACATTTGTACTTCCAGTGTATCATTGCAACATAACATACATACTGTGTGCCACATTTGAATGTCGTGCATGTAATATTTCCATGCAATCCATTTGCATATATAATATAAAACTTCAACAGCCGTTTTCTTCATTTCCACTTTTTGACCCTTACCATGTTCAATGCTCCATAACTTCGCCAATTTTTGTAGCAGTCATAATTTTTGAAACCATGTAAAGCACCATACCCAACCTTTACAAGAATGTAAGAAAATAATGTTACAATTTTTCCGACTTATCACTCATTTGGTCAGCCGGGGTCACATATCGACGTATTAGTCCAAAGGATTTCAGGGCCTCTTGGCCCGTTTTTTAGTTACCCTTTATCCTCATGAAAAACCCTGTTACATATTGAAACATGTTGAATATTCAGGAGGCTGAGGCTTTTCAAAAACCTCCAAATGCACCCCCCTTGAGCGCGCCCTGAAAACCTCCAACTGCACCCCAACCTTGAGGTTTGCAGAATAGTTAAGCATCAAGCAAACTATATTCCTGCACTCACTGTCACACATAGTACCAGGCCCGTTTCATGCACTCACTGTCACACATAGTACCAGGCCCATTTCCTGCACTTACTGTCACACATAGTACCAGGCCCGTTTCCTGCACTCACTGTCACACATAGTACCAGGCCCATTTCCTGCACTCACTGTCGCACATAGTACCAGGCATCCAGGCCCATTTCCTGCACTCACTGTCACACATAGTACCAGGCCCATTTCCTGCACTTACTGTCACACATAGTGCCAGGCCCATTTCCTGCACTTACTGTCACACATAGTACCAGGCCCATTTCCTGCACTTACTGTCACACGTAGTACCAGGCCCATTTCCTGCACTCACTGTCACACATAGTACCAGGCCCATTTCCTGCACTCACTGTCACACATAGTACCAGGCCCGTTTCCTGCACTCATTGTCACACATAGTACTAGGCCCGTTTCCTGCACTCACTGTCACACATAGTACTAGGCCCGTTTCCTGCACTCACTGTCACACATAGTACCAGGCCCGTTTCCTGCACTCATTGTCACACATAGTACTAGGCACGTTTCCTGCACTCACTGTCACACATAGTACCAGGCCCTTTTCCTGCACTCACTGTCACACATAGTACCAGGCCCATTTCCTGCACTCACTGTCACACATAGTACCAGGCCCATTTCCTGCACTTACTGTCACACATAGTACCAGGCCCGTTTTCTGCACTCACTGTCACACATAGTACCAGGCCCATTTCCTGCACTCACTGTCACACATAGTACCAGGCCCATTTCCTGCACTCACTGTCACTCATAGTACCAGGCCCATTTCCTGCACTTACTGTCACACATAGTACCAGGCCCATTTCCTGCACTTACTGTCACACATAGTACCAGGCCCGTTTTCTGCACTTACTGTCACACGTAGTACCAGGCCCTTTTCCTGCACTCACTGTCACACATAGTACCAGGCCCATTTCCTGCACTCACTGTCACACATAGTACCAGGCCCATTTCCTGCACTTACTGTCACACATAGTACCAGGCCCGTTTCCTGCACTCACTGTCACACATAGTACCAGGCCCATTTCCTGCACTCACTGTCACACATAGTACTAGGCCCGTTTCCTGCACTCCCTGTCACACATAGTACTAGGCCCGTTTCCTGCACTCACTGTCACACATAGTACCAGGCCCGTTTCATGCACTCACTGTCACACATAGTACCAGGCCCATTTCCTGCACTTACTGTCACACATAGTACCAGGCCCGTTTTCTGCACTCACTGTCACACATAGTACCAGGCCCATTTCCTGCACTCACTGTCACACATAGTACCAGGCCCATTTCCTGCACTCACTGTCACTCATAGTACCAGGCCCATTTCCTGCACTTACTGTCACACATAGTACCAGGCCCATTTCCTGCACTTACTGTCACACATAGTACCAGGCCCGTTTTCTGCACTTACTGTCACACGTAGTACCAGGCCCTTTTCCTGCACTCACTGTCACTCATAGTACCAGGCCCATTTCCTGCACTCACTGTCACACATAGTACCAGGCCCATTTCCTGCACTTACTGTCACACATAGTACCAGGCCCGTTTCCTGCACTCACTGTCACACATAGTACCAGGCCCATTTCCTGCACTCACTGTCACGCATAGTACCAGGCCCATTTCCTGCACTCACTGTCACTCATAGTACCAGGCCCATTTCCTGCACTTACTGTCACACATAGTACCAAGCCCATTTCCTGCACTTACTGTCACACATAGTACCAGGCCCGTTTCCTGCACTTACTGTCACACATAGTACCAGGCCCGTTTCCTGCACTCACTGTCACACATAGTACCAGGCCCATTTCCTGCACTCACTGTCACACATAGTACCAGGTCCATTTCCTGCACTTACTGTCACACATAGTACCAGGCCCGTTTCCTGCACTCACTGTCACACATACTACCAGGCCCGTTTCCTGCACTCACTGTCACACATAGTACCAGGCCCATTTCCTGCACTCACTGTCACACATAGTACTAGGCCCGTTTCCTGCACTCACTGTCACACATAGTACTAGGCCCGTTTCCTGCACTCACTGTCACACATAGTACCAGGCCCATTTCCTGCACTCACTGTCACACATAGTACCAGGCCCGTTTCCTGCACTCACTGTCACACATAGTACCAGGCCCATTTCCTGCACTCACTGTCACACATAGTACCAGGCCCATTTCCTGCACTCACTGTCACACGTAGTACTAGGCCCGTTTCCTGCACTCACTGTCACACATAGTACTAGGCCTGTTTTATGACAACGCAAACACTATTTTTACCTTGCTACTGTACTTAAAAAATATATTACTAAGTTATGGTCCAACACAAGATTGTGGTACCTGTAAAATAAAATTTCTGTTATCCAAAGACCAGAAGTCCCGTTATGTAAAAAATTCCAGAATTACTTGCTATTTGTTCGCACTTAACAGCCATCTGTGCAATGTGGCTAACTGACAACACTTTGAACCCAACCCTTGTTAGACAAGCTGTTGATAGCGGTTTCCCAAGTGTCAGCCTCATTGGTTCCTTAGTGAATCTATGTGCATGACATCGCATGCCTAGTTGTAATCAATTGCTGTTATTAATTTGATGGCAGATGATGTATCAATTGAAATTATTCGTGGGTTATGGAGAAAAACAGAAACAAGATAACTATTACAATAACAGAAGATGGCATAACTGAGATACTTATCCACAGATTTATGCAAGTAAATTATCTTCTTTCTTCTTCCAGTCACTACTGTTATTTGTTCATTCTGGCGACAACTGCAACTTGGGCGGGAATAATGCAGATATGTCAATCACTTTACGAACCATTGTTTTTTGTGAGGGAAACCTCTGTTTACCAACATTTACACTGTGTTTGCAGACCTTGGGCACCGCTGCGTGTCCCCCTTACCATCTCGCCATTGTCATTGGAGGAACCTCGGCTGAGTTTACTCTGAAGACAGTCAAGTTGGCATCGACCAAATATCTTGACACCCTCCCTACAACAGGTAAACTGTTTTCACTTCCATAGTTTGATGCTGCTGTATGAATAACCGAGATACTTTCAGTCACTTTTAGTTGTTATTAATATTATAAATTGTTTATGTTGTAAAATTTTAGTATTCTGGTGCGTGAAATTATGGGATAAAACATCAGGTGTTTTCAGTCTTTTCCACCCGAAAATGAAATAACTTTAAATCTGTGTTTGTTATAACATCAGCTTGTTTATAAGTTGCATGATAACATTTTATTTACTTTCAAATATGATTTAGCAGTGTGATAATTATGTCTCTTATGTATAGTGGTATACGTTGTTACGCAATAAATAAAAGAATCCAAATGCTCAAACAAAATTTAATGTGTGTAGTTGTCTCATTTAAAATGATGTTATATGTACAATAATACATACTTTAATAAAAAATAACAAAATTAACAACATAAAACACATTTTTACCATGTGAAGAGTTAATTTGTCCTTGTGCTGGTTGCCAGGTAACGACGATGGACGTGCCTTCCGAGACCTGGAGATGGAGAAGCAGGTTCACGAGATGACCAGGTCAATGGGCATTGGTGCACAGTTTGGTGGCAAGTACTTCTGTCATGATGTGCGTGTCGTAAGACTGCCACGTCACGGGGCATCCTGTCCTGTCGGCATCGGCGTGTCATGTTCTGCTGACCGACAGATCAATGGCAAGATCACGTCAGAGGGGATCTTCTTGGAGCAGCTGGAGACACAGCCCGCCAAGTACCTCCCGGACATTGAACCCAGTCAACTTGGGGGTGATGTTGTCAAGGTAACCAGTGACAGTAATAACAACGAATTAATCTCATGAGCCAGGGGGTGCTGCTGACTATGTCGAGATATAGATTTATCACTGGCCCATTAGCCAATGATCTGACTACCATTTATATTTTGTCGTTTTGAAATAATTGCATATAATTACTTTCTCGTGGATGAATGGGTAGTGGTGGGCATTCATTGCAGTTTGAAGTTGGGTTGGCTCTAGGAAATTCAGGACAAGGACAACAATTGGGACACAATTCAGTGAACATCTATTCACTCGGAGTATAACAACACCAACATTGGAACTAGGGCTTTTTTGTTGCTGCACCAACTCTTCGGAAAATACTCCCTCTTAATGTTAGATCAGTTGAAAATATTACACAATTGACCCTCGTTTAAAAACTCTAAACTTTATAACCTTGCTCATCCACCATAGCTCCCTGGCATATCCGTCCTTCTGTTGACAACTGGAATACTGCTTATTGATTTTGAGATTGACCAACCCTTTTGTTTTTATGTGCTTCTGAGCTTGGTTTCTAATGATTTAACCGCAATAGAAGTTACCTTATTATTATTATTATGCTGCATTCCAATGTGCTCGTGTTTAGCAGGTATTCAAGTTCATGACCTGCATATGACCCAGTTTACTAGTGATGAAGTTACAAGTTAAAAGGCAGCCCCACTTCACTACTGGGAAGTTGTGTCACACCGGGGTGAAGAAGTCACATGTACAGTAAACATGAGTACATTGGAAGGCAGTTTCACTACCACCCCTGTCTTGTGACGAACTTTCACTACCACCCCTGTCTTGTGATGCAGTTTCACTACCACCCCTGTCTTGTGATGCAGTTTCACTACCACCCCTGTCTTGTGACGCACTTTCACTACCACCCCTGTCTTGTGAGGATGATAATAATGATATAGCAGAAGTTATACATTTTAGATGTTTATTTCTGTTACTGTGAACTAGCATGTTGATAGCAACACATAGACTTAATGGTGTCTATTCACTGAGGATGTTTTGCGAGTCTCATTTTGTAAAGAATGCAACCCGTGTAGCAACCATGATGATGTAGGAGATCATCATTTGTATAAATGTGTTATTTAGTTTTGTTGAAATCACTGCACAAACTGGACCATTTATTTCTGACTGGATCTGGTCAATATTTGGCAAAAGCAATTACAAAAATGGTCTGGCTCTATAAGCTCGTATAAGGCTAATCGCAGTTTCTCGAATTACCCAAAGTTATTGACAGAGTAAATTCTGTTGATGATTTTTAGTAAACTGAGACTGATTAATAAAATTGCATATATTGTACGCACCAACACACATGGTCACACTCACACAAACACACATATTGTACGCACCAACACACATGGTCGCACTCACACAAACACACATATTGTATGCACCAACACACATGGTCACACTCACACAAACACACATATTGTATGCACCAACACACATGGTCACACTCACACAAACACACATATTGTATGCACCAACACACATGGTCACACTCACACAAACACACATATTGTATGCACCAACACACATGGTCACACTCACACAAACACACATATTGTATGCACCAACACACATGGTCACACTCACACAAACACACATATTGTATGCACCAACACACATGGTCACACTCACACAAACACACATATTGTACGCACCAACACACATGGTCACACTCACACAAACACACATATTGTACGCACCAACACACATGGTCACACTCACACAAACACACATACACAAAACACAAACACACACAACCACAAACACACACATCACACACACACAATACACACACGCATTCACACATCACACACACACATCGCACAGACACACACACACACACACACTTACAATCGTTCATGTTATGTTGGTGCAGATTGATCTAAACCGACCCATGAAGGACATCCTCAGTGAGCTGTCGAAGCACTCTGTCAAGACTCGCATCCAGCTGACAGGAACGCTCATTGTCGCCCGTGACATCGCACACGCCAAACTGAAAGAGAGGCTAGACAATGGCGAAGGTCTACCTGACTACCTCAAGAACCACCCTGTCTACTATGCTGGCCCTGCCAAGACTCCCAAGGTAGGTACTAACTAGTTTCACATCACTTCCATTAAGGTAGCTGGGGCGGGTATCATGTCAGTTCATTTGTTAATTTTTTTCTTCATAGAACATTAGTAGGTGTCAGTATGAACATGTGTACTATTTAAAAAACCAAGGCACTAGCGCCATATGTCACCAATCCGTCCTTTCAAACATAAATTTGTTCATCATGGATGCAGATCAGATAGTCTGGTTATTCTCATGCCACTATGCTGAATTATAATTACCTAAATGCATCACACAGTCAAACCACCAAATACTGGCAGTAGTTTTGTTTATTCTCTAATAATGCTCGATGCGCCCCCCCCCCCCACCATGACACGTGACTGACCTCAGCAGGTGTCAATCAATCTTGTCTACCACAACAATTTCAACATGTGGCCCTTCCTAATACAATATCATTAGACAACTTGGCGGGAAAACCTTGGGGGGAAATTTCAGTAATAGAAGTGTCTGTCAAATCGTGTTGAAATAAACCACATGCCAGTGAAAACGTCACATTTCTAAGCAAAAAAAAGCATCTGGTGACACTTGTGTTATTAGCAACAACCAGGAAGTATTACATAATGTAACTTTTTATAAAAACTACAATACTTACAAAGCCATCACTTGGCATATGAATTCGACTTGTGTTTACCCAAAATTGCACAGGATGTTTTTATGTTTGGTGAAGGGGTTGTGCCAAAAAATGCAGTACGGATTTTTGCTGTCTTTCAACATTGTAACCAAATGTTTATGAAGCTGTATCAAACTTAATATGCACTTGTTTACAAAAAAACCGTCAATACCATATTTGTACTTACAACCATACAATTTTTTCTTTTGGCGAGTTTCTCAAAATGAAATAAAATGCCATTTTAGGGTGATTTTTGACATATTTTTTAATTGTCTTTAAACACATTTAAATATCACTAAACAACATAAAAAATCAATTATTTTTGGTATGGAGTATTGTTTAATGTGTTATGCATTCTGAGAATTTTTTTTTACTTTATCTTCAAAACATTTATTAATTTAATTTAAATCAAAACAAGCATGTCATAGGCAATCCTACCACCTTTAGTCAGCAGTCTAGCGAGGAACAGAAATTGTGCTTTTCTGATGAAAACTGTAAAATGTTTTTCAATCATCCATTTAGGACTTCTACTATTAATTGGCAGGTCCACTTCCAGACAGTAATATCAATGGCAGTTTACAGAATGAGATCCCAGCTCACTGAGTCCACATCAGATTTTTTCCATTTCCTTGCATGGGGTCTTTTTCTTCCACTGGCACAGCCCCCAGACAGAAGGGACCAACGGTTTATGATGTCTCTTCCGAAAGACACAGGCAACATAGGGGGAACGAAATTGATGAAATTTTGATACAGCAGCCGATACATTTTAACTGGAATGCAAAACTAGGACTAATGCAGGTCTTTCCACATACCATGTTATCTGATAACATTGGAAGGTGGCTTAATTTTATAATTTACATGTTTTTGTCATGATAACCTTCAATAACAATATACGTAATACATCTTCTCACTTCAAAGAACTATTTGTACATTCTTCTGTTGCGTTTGTGATGGTGTTAAATTCATTAAATCGCTGCGACTTAATATACAGTTTTTATTCATCATTCTACTATTACAAAACGGTGCTGAGAACAATCCATAACAAACCACATGTTTCATTTAATGTTACAAGTTATCGTGCAGCCAGCAGAACAAACCAATTTCCTAGTATTGACAACATTTAACTCCTTGTTGACATGTTATGGCAACGAAGAAGAAATCTGCATATAACATAGAGCAGATATTAGTCTTATGAAGAAAGAAGAAGAAAGACATTTCACAGAAGTGGTATTACTTTTTACTCGGCATCAAAGCAGAGTCTGTATCACTCTTAAAGTTGTCAACCGACATGATTACAAACTGCCATCTTTGTAACATTAAATGTTATTGTAGCTGCTAAAGTTTGAATTAACCTTATATGTGCTTGTGAATCCTGTGACCAATACTGTAATGACTATGTATTGGGCCACCGTATGTTTTAGGACACCCTAAAAATCAAGATTTTTTTTTTTTTTCTGTACCCTATGTTTTGGGACACTTGTAAATGTAATTATTTGTGTTCCTATGTTTTGGGACACCAGTTATTCTTTTTTCTGACAAGCGCCTACCCAGTTTGTTCCCTGATGCAGACGCGTAAATAACAAACAGTGTGTCAATAAAACATTTTACAATCACTCTGACATAAACAACACAAACTTGGGTGATGTAAATTACTGTAGAACCAGCAATGATGTGTCGCCCTTCTCTCAGCTACCAGCTGGCCTTTAAACATTCAGGAAGTGTCACCATACGCATAACAAATCCTAGTTACAGTCCCCCAATGTCTGGCTGCAATGTACAAAACTGTGTGATCTCTCGACTGTCTGCACTGTCCCAAGACTTACACATCATTTCACGTATAGTTGACATTTTAATCTGTATATATGGTCATCCACCAAGAAATTAGTTACTAACAGTGTAGTGGACGACACCCTGTTAATACCAGAGATAGTTCAGTGGCGATTACATGACTTTTGTTGCATTTTGCAAGTTTATCTTCTATAATTTAATAACAAATGTGTTTCTATATGTGACCAAGATGGGGGTGGGGAGTAATGCAAATACAGGCAGTACTGCGATTAAATATGGTACAACCTGTTTGCTTGATGTAATAATCCCTTTACAGCTGTTCACAGCTAAACTGGGATTTGTGCGGTGCGTAACGTCAGGGCAGTCGAACAAAAAGGAAGAAAATCGTGTAGAAGGATGTTCAAAATAAAGAAAGAAAAACAACGAAAACCAACGAAAAACAAACAAAAGTCCCTCAGAAAATAGCCTTTGAACAAGTGTGGGAAACTGGTACCAGGCAGACTAAACATTTCACATGGCTAAGGATGTAAATATAAGTGTTCCACTTCTTCTTGCCCTTTTTTGACAATTGTATACATCTATAATTTAATAGTTAGCTACTTTATTGTTTGTTGTCGTTGAAATAAAGTTTTATAAATAATAAGCTACTTTATTATGGCTGTTGTTGTTGAAATAAAAGTATCATTAATTTATTTTAAAATGTAGTCCCTACATATAACATATGTTTCACTCAACATTCAGTCACTCAAAAATAGTTAGTAGCATGGTAATAGACAAGGTAACCATAGTGAAGTTACAAAGCCAGGTTAACACTCGCAGTAATAAAATGGGGACGACATGACGTCAGGATTCGTTTGTGTCCCTAAGTTTTGGGACAGTGAATCTGAGAATTATTTGTCTGCACCCTACGTTTTGGGACAGCTGATAATTTTTGTTTAGGTGTCCCAATACATACGGTCCTTACAGTACATGTAGGATTCTATCATTCCAGTGCTCAACATCCAAGTTTGCTATAATTGTTTTGTTTGCATCGTGGCATTTCAAGTGGTTACTTTTGATACTAGAGCCTTATTCTAATGTACCCTCATTGGATCAGTGAGTATGTCGTGTACACAGCTGTAACACCTTACACACAGCAGGTGTCATGTAGTCGAATAACATTCCTAATTAGTACATCATTTGACAGATTGTAATGAGCAAAGTAAACATTTATATTCACACCAGTGTGCAAGATCACATCAGAGTAACTCTCCATTGCCAGAGGGACACTATCACCAGCAGACGTAGTCATTGACAAGGCACTAATGTTCCCTGCACAAACTAGTAGCATTTGATGTGAGTACACTGTCACTTGATGTGAGTACACTGTCATTTGATGTGAGTACACTGTCACTTGATGTGAGTACACTGTCACTTGATGTGAGTACACTGTCACTTGATGTGAGTACGCTGTCACTTGATGTGAGTACACTGTCACATGATATGAGTACACTGTCATTTGATGTGAGTACACTATCACTTGATATGAGTACACTGTCACTTGATGTGAGTACACTGTCACTTGATGTAAGTACACTGTATTTGATGTGAGTACACTGTCACTTGATGTGAGTACACTGTCACTTGATGTGAGTACACTGTCACTTGATATGAGTACACTGTCACTTGATGTGAGTACACTGTCACTTGATATGAGTACACTGTCACTTGATGTGAGTACACTGTCACTTGATGTGAGTACACTATCACTTGATGTGAGTACACTGTCACTTGGTGTGAGTACACTGACACTTGATGTGAGTACACTATCACTAGATGTGAGTACACTGTAACTTGATCGACCCTTCCCCATCCAGAGTCTACCAGTTCAAATATTTAAGGTCCTGTCAATGGAAGACAACCATTCTCCTGACTTACCACCTGACTGAAATGCTGCACTTTGAAAGATTTTCAAGTATCATCAACGATCTTGCACTTGGCAACACAACAACTCCTTGTTACTAGAATCAATTTTGTATACTTCTTATCATTCACAGTCAGTTGCAGTCATTCAGAGGTTAATCCTGTTAGAAATGATAATCAAACACTTTGACGGCACCGCATTTCTCGAGGACATACAGGCGGCCGCGACTGTCAACAGCGACATCTGTTGGTGACCGCAGAGTGCTGCCCTCTGGTAGCCTCAGCAGGGACCAGGCTCCGTAGGGGGTGAGCATCTGTACGCGACTGTTGTTCGTGTCGGCGACGATGATGTTGTCGTGTTGATCGACGCAGAGACCTCGGGGCGAGTCAAGGTCACCGGGGTCGTTGGTGCCCTGCCGGCCATAACGGGCAAGTAACTGACCAGTGGGGGTGTACTCGTAGAGGGTGTGCTGGGCATATGCGCACACATACACATTACCCTTGCTGGTCACTGCTAGACTGTCCCAGATTGACCGCTTCTTGTAGTTGACCGCCATGCGTCCCACGCACTTGTAGGTCTTCCCGCAGAAACGCGTCACTATGCGCAGACCATAGTCAAGAGCATAGAGGTCGTTGTTATGAGCAACAGTGAGGTTACAGGGGCGTCCGGTGCTCTCTCGGATGATGTGTTTCTGCCGGATGTTCCTATCGAAGACACACATACTCGACTTGTCGCGACAGAACACGATGTCTCCAGTGGACGTCGCGACAGCGCACACAGCCTTGCCGAAACGCACCGTGTTGATGAACTGGACGCGCTCGCCGTGTGCCGTGTACA
The DNA here is from genome assembly GCA_020002185.1 of Paraescarpia echinospica. Taxonomy (NCBI): domain Eukaryota; kingdom Metazoa; phylum Annelida; class Polychaeta; order Sabellida; family Siboglinidae; genus Paraescarpia; species Paraescarpia echinospica. The sequence continues at coordinate 69,265,028 of CM034537.1, read as the reverse complement.
TGGTCACCCGGTCTAGTTGTCGGTCGGTGATCACTAGGTGGTTGTTGAAGGTACTCACAGCAATACTCGAAGCATCGTACTTGCTACCGCTGCATTCTGGCCGCGTCTCGAATCCGCACACAAAAGTGAGGCTCTGCACCTGTTTGACCCACTGTGACGTGATGACCTTCTCGTGAGATTCTGTTAAGGTGCCGAACTTGTCAAAGTTGAGCACCTGCGCACCTCTCTCGAATTTGAGCACGCTCTTCTGGGTCAGTCGCAAGTCGTTGATGTTCTCCTTCCTCAGCCCATTGATGTCACATGACAACTGCTCCTGAAGCACGAGCAATTTGCGCTGGTGCGTGTGCGACACGATGTGTTCCGTCAGTTGAATGACGGCCAGTAGCGCCTCCTGGCGGACGTCTATGGTGTGTATCTTTGTGGTGGCCATCTTGCGTTCGTTGTGACAGATTGCCTTCAGTTGCTGTATGCTGGCGTAATGCCAGCCGTCTATAAACGTGTGCAATTCACGTCGACGCCGGTCCAATCTCGACACCAGCGCATGCTTCTGCTGGTCAAGTTCTCGCTCGTAGCTTCGCCAGTTCTCCACCACATGGCCGTACTCAGCATGTCGTTGCCTCAGTGCTGCCAGCTGTTGGGTGAGCTGGTCACGGGCTTCGGCTGCGGCCGTGGTCAGTCCACAACAAGGATGACCATCATGTGTGGTCAGTTTACAGGTGACACAGATGAGCATCTGACATCGGTTGCAGTACAGCTTACACACATCATCTGGGTGGTCCTTACACATGCTGGGTTTAGGTCCTGTGTCTGTGTCGCCACCGGGCAACGCCTCGACCACGGCGTCCGGTGCAACTAGCTTGTGGTTTTTTGTCAGGGTCAGTCGCTCGTGCGCGCTGATGCAGTCTTTGCACAGCAACTCGTTACAGTTGAGACACCGCATGTGCGATGGCCGCATATCGCCACGGTTCCGACAGCTGTCGCACGACAGCGTCATGAACTTTGGCTTTGCATTTTGGGACAGGTCGAGGGTTTCCTTGAGGTTGTTGATGAAGAAGTTGTCTTTGAGTTTGGCGACACCCCCCGGGGCTGGGATAGGCGTGACCTGACGACATAGGGGGCAGGTTATGTCGGACACCTTGTCGTCCTTCCCTGCATGTTCGTGCAGACACTTGCGGCAGAAGGAGTGGAGACATGCAAGGATCTTGGGCTGGTGGTATGGCTGCAGGCAGATCTTACAAGTGAGGAATTCCTCATTGATCACTTCTGGCAGCTGAGACTGACCGCTGTCATCCATAGTGCCGGTGATCCTCTCTGTCACAGAGGATGGCTTGTGTCCTGTGAAGTTGCCAATGGTGCACAGTTAGCGCAGCTCATGCTGCAACCAACTTCACACAACTCAGTTGACCTAGTGTTCGATTCACACCATCTTTCTGTTACGCGTCATATGTCTCCTGACTAGTAGAGCACTTAGCTTTGAATGTCGCCTTCTCGTAGATCTTGTCATTATACATTTTTACACACGTCCTTTCAATGTAGAGGTCTTGCACTTACTGCAAATTACAATACCACAGACATCTTTTGTTTCAATGAAACGTTGCAAGTTCTTCCAATTCAAATTATGGCAAAGTTTTCACCATATCATGTCTGTCCAATTTTCCCAGTAGTGGGTTTGTCTTATTTATCTGCAGCCAGTCAGGGTTGAGATCACAGCTGGTTTCTCACACACACTTATCATATTGTAGTAGACATCATTATCTCACATCTGCCTGCTGACGTTTCTCCCTCAGTCTTTGTTGGCATTGTGCTCTCTTAGCACCAACAGAACAATGTTTGCAACACCTCCTCCTTGGCAGCACTGGCCCTTCTTAGACACAAGTGGTCCATATGAAAAGACAAGCTAATTACAGCAGCACTAGCCTCCCCGGAGACCCTGTTGCCTAGCAACAAGCCTAACATAACAGAAGCAGGTCTCGGTCACGGCAAGCAACGGACATCAGGCTATATGCAGCAGCCTCAACTGAATTGTATAATATTTAATTCATCCAGAAGACGTCATCACATGCCACATTTGCTAGATCGTTTGATTTATTGATGAAAATCACATCGAGATTAGCTGCCGAGAACTGTTTTTTGTGTGTGATATTGATGGGTTTGAGACGAAGGTCAGTTCTCTGGACATGTGACGTTGTGCGGCTGCAGTAGGGACATGCACACATCATTTTAATAATGGATGTAAAACCCCAAAACTTTGTGCATTTCATCTCATATTCGACACTCGGAAACGGTGAATGATTGCAGTATGTGTGGCTAAATAACATTAAATTCATGTTTCATTAAAAAAATTATTTCCATGCACATTTAGTTTTTAGCAAATTTATAACGTGATTTTGGTATTTTGTATCGTGTAAAGTTCCATGAACAATTTAATTAGATCAGGCGCTATATAAAATAAAATATTGTTACTTAACCTGTCATCCATTGTTGTTTTTTCTTAAATTACATGAATAGTATTTTTCATATAAAAATCATCACAAAGTGTCTAGTCAGTGTTAGTTCTCATGTTATTGAAAGGGAGGCAGTGTGTTCCTCTATCCACAATTAGCCTGCGTAATAATTCATAACATGTTAAGCGTGGGAAAATGGGAAATTTATGAACATCAAAGGGTATTGTGGTTAACTCAGCCCAGTTTGGCTGTGTTGCTAATAAAGCTTATGTTGAAACTGGATGTTTACCATTTGAACATGCTCCAGGGACGTTCCTTCCAAATTGCGAATGTTGTTACAGGCTTACTAAACACAAAGGCAGTATACCTTTAACATAGTTATTATTGCCTTAAGAACATTATATTACATAATAAATGAAAAACTAGGAACAGACTGCCTCCATTTAAAGCATGCTTTAAATGTATATTTAATATCATACCTCCATGACACTTGTTCAATGTTATGGTTGTGTTTCACTGCATCTTGCTTGTTATAATGGATGACTTGTTTCATGGAGCGCTCATACACATCGTCTTCTCTGTTTCTCTTCTTCTCTCAGTTTACTCTGCCCTCTCAATGGCTTGTCTCCATCTCTTCTATTGTTACCTCCTGTCATTCTCTCCCACTCTGTAGCTGTTCATCCCTGTCCTTTCGAGGTCTCCTGATACTCCGTTCAAATTTGGTTCCTCTTCACCTTCTGCTAACTAGCAACCTCTCTGTCAATTTCTCCTTACTCATATTAATTTTCTGCTCTGCGCGATCTCTTATTTCAGTTTTTTTAAATGCACTTTTTTAATGTAATATAAATGTTAAGTTACAGACAGCAGGAAATACACTTTCTTTGGACCTCTACAGTGGATCTTGTTCACGCACTGATGTCATCAGTGCGTGAACGAGATCCACTGTAGACGGATCGAAACGTCGCATGTTTCAACATTTGTTCCAAAGTAAGTTTATTTGTTGCTGTACAATGAAATCTTTGAGCCATGAACAATACATTTCATAAGTGTTAATTTGTTCTTTCTGTTGATGGCAGGGCTATGCGAGTGGATCCTTCGGGCCAACAACGGCGGGCCGCATGGACGCCTACGTAGACATCTTCCAGAAGGAGGGCGGCAGCATGATCATGCTGGCCAAGGGAAACAGGAGCAAAATGGTACTAAACTTTACTTCCGAAATGTACAATTGTTCACATCGCCACATGTCCTGTCTACAGTTGTTCCAAGCTACATAATTGTCATACACGTGAAGTTAAGTCACTTAGTTAAACAGCGTATGCACTATGTAAACGTATGCACTATGTAAATGTATGCACTATGTAAACGTATGCACTATGTAAATGTATGCACTATGTAAACGTATGCACTATGTAAATGCAGCTTCGTTCCCAGTTGTCCACTTTATTGGTATCAGCAGCGATTGTAACAGAATATCAGAATAATTGGTTCCAAAAATGTAGTTAGCAATATGGAATATTGTAACTTGCCGTGTTTCTATGGGTATAGAAATAAGATGTCAACATCAGGACTTGCAACATAAATAATTTAGGTTTCTAATTATAAATCCTGTGAAACGTTTTGATGTTTGGTGCTTGATGCAAAATGCTTCTAGTTTGACTGGGTGTTCTGCCATTTCTGTGGAGTTATACTGCTGTAGTGTACTATATATCTGGTTCATTTTTAGAAACATAACCTTGAATAAACTAACCATCATTATGCTTATGGGGTAATACCAGGTGGCTGGATTTACATATTGTTCAGTAGCTTGACACTGTATATTTTGTTTCATGCCTTTATTTTATTAATTAATAACAAACATTTGTCCATGTTATGCACAGCTTGGCAGTATATGTGAAACCATGCCTGTTGGCACTTGGATAAGTACAGATGTCCATACAGACAAGAATGCATTGCTGTGTTTTATGATGCCAGGTAACCAATGCCTGTAAGAAGTATGGTGGCTTCTACCTTGGCTCAATTGGTGGCCCGGCGGCCATCTTGGCTCTGAACTGCATCAAGAAGGTTGAAGTTCTTGAATACGCAGAGCTAGGTATTAATTTACATACTTACCCATAACTTTATAATAACTACATAGTTCCGATCCAGAATAGCAGGGCATATCAATGGCATAAACACATTATCTTCAGCCATTCTTTGGTATGTACTACATAGTAGTTAGTAGTCTATGGCACAAAATATTGTGGACATTTAATGTGCTGCTACTGCTAAAAACTGTTGCATATTTATAGTTATAAAATTAACATTAGGTGTCTAGACATTTAAACAACTTGAAGTTTATGGATATTTTTTAAAAATGTCATGTTAAATTGTCATCACGGCAATGCATCTTAGTTATTTTGTGGCAAGGTGCAGTTTGCTATTATTGCATGTTATGATGTTGGTTATTTTGCGCTGGTAATGTGTCCTCTTGTGCCCCACAGTTAGGGGCAAAGACAGCCTGAGAATGGTTGATCTTCAAACATTCAGAGTGTTTCCACAAATTTAAATTTTGTGACCCAAATCAGCTCCAACTGGGCAGCAAATTTACAAATGAAAACATGTGCACGTACAGTCAGGACAATACTGGTTAACATAACGTGCTTACAAATGTTATTGACTAAAACTGCTGTGATTGAAGTAATTAGCTGTAGGACATATGAGATTGCATTGATTGATTGGCTCATAATTAATTAAAGGCCTTTGACAGACTACAACTCATTACATGTAATCATAGTTTTCCAGATACTTTCACCTGCACGAGCACACAATGATTACCGTAGGACAAAACTCAAGCCATTGCCCTATCCACAGTTGCTGGGTTTTGTTGACCAGTTCTATTGTCGTATAGTCACCCTTAAGTTGTTATGTTGTGTGTGTTTGCTGCAGGTATGGAGGCTATTTGGAAGGTAGATGTCGTTGACTTCCCAGCATTCATTGTGGTCGACGACAAGGGCAACGACTTCTTCGCAGAATGGCAAGTGTAGCAGCTTGGAGCAGCCGGAGTAAAGAAAGTGTAGCTGGAGTAAAGAAGGAGCAGCTCAAATGAGGAGGAGCAGCTGGAGTAAGGAAGCTAAAAGTATGGAGTAACTCAGTTATCAAACCTAAAATGTCAGAGTTGCAGCTGTGTAGCACCCACTCTAGATACACCTGATGTATCAGTGTGTACATCCACTCTAGATACACCTGATGTATTAGTGTATACATCCACTCTAGATGCACCTGATGTATTAGTGTGTACATCTACTCTAGATACACCTGATGTATTAGTGTGTACATCCACACTAGATACATCTCATGTATTAGTGTGCACATCCACTCTAGATACACCTGATGTATTAGTGTGTACATCCACTCTAGATACACCTCATGTATTAGTGTGTACATCCACACTAGATACACCTCATGTATTAGTGTGTACATCCACTCTAGATGCACCTGATGTATTAGTGTGTACACCCACTCTAGATAACCTGATGTATTAGTGTGTACATCCACTCTAGATACACCTGATGTATTAGTGTGTACATCCACTCTAGATACACCTCATGTATTAGTGTGTACATCTACTCTAGATACACCTGATGTATTAGTGTGTACATCCACTCTAGATACACCTCATGTATTAGTGTGTACATACACTCTAGATACACCTCATGTATTAGTGTGTACATCCACTCTAGATACACCTCATGTATTAGTGTGTACATCCACTCTAGATACACCTTATGTATTAGTGTGTACATCCACTGTATGTATTACTAATTTATGTATACATGCACAACGTACACTTGTGGGCTGTCAAAGCGACAGTAGAGGTTTAAGTCACGTTGGCTGAAGTCACTAAAATGATTGTAATAAACTGTACATTGTTTTAGCTACTGTCTCCAATGCATGTGTTAATACTATCCGTGTTCAGATACAAGTTAGTTCTGGTAAATGGGCAGTATTATTGAGACAACCCCATTGATCAACAAAGTCCAAAACAACTCCGATGTGGTTATCTCCCAAAACTGATAACAACAATTACCCTGTACACAGAGAAGAGAACAAGTGGACGAGGTGTTCATGTTATGCTCTCCTTGTTTCTAACAGCTGATTTGTTATTTAATCAGTTCATTTTGAACGTTTCAATGTGTTATAATTAGGTGCTTACGTACAACTGCTGCCATTATTGTAGATTTTAGATGGTCATAACTGTTTCTGCAAGCACTTTCTTGCCATGTTGTCAGTGCAAGTTCTTGTGGGCTGATTCAGTAGGACTGCTGTGTTATAAACTGTATTTATCTAATTGTTTTATTTTGTGAAACCATTGTTAGTGCACATCATGTGGAGTATCAATGGCAAATGAGGCTACTAGTACTTTTACAGTCTCCTACATGGCAATGAATCTTAATCTGCTGTACCAAATGGCAATGTCTTTGTTTGCGCGAAGCACTATTTCTCTATTGAAGCAAATAATATATGTGTGTGTGTGGTTTATGTGGTGCATGTACAAGTGTATGCGTCTCCTTATATTTGGTGTTGTTGTTAGAAGTTGCAATCTGACGACTGAAAATGTAGACCAAGTTAAGCAGCTTCGGCTGTTGCCGCCATGGTCTATGTGCTTACAGTCAAACCAGCCATAGCTAGTTGCTGGAACTTAGGAGGAGAAATCAGTGGTGACAAATCAGGAATAAATTGAATAAATGGTAGGGTAAGACTAAAAAGTGTTTAATGATCTAATTTATTGTGGCGACTGCTACAGGGTGTGTAGACATAGTTTTATAGAGATACCCACCAAGAGTTGGCTAGAATGGCTGTCATTGTGTTATATTGTGCACTATCAAAGTTTGAAATGGATCACCACATGGCTTGCTTTCATTGAACCTAAACAAATAAAAACTATTTGTATGAGATCTCAACAGTATTTTTTATTTATATGTTTTACATAGAAAATGCATTGACAACTTTCCCAGTCTGTGATGAATGGAAGACTCTTGGTGTGGCTCACCATCAGTCCATCACAGGAATTGTAAAGAAATGAACAAAGATTAGAAATATAATAACAAGTTTATTATATGCATAGTTTAAGATATTGATACATGCTTACAAGTACTGATGTATGAACAATTAATATCAATTTGAACAATATCTGGAATATAAAAGTATCAAAATATAAAAAAAGATATATTATAAAAAAACATAATTATAAGTATATCAAATTAGAATATTTAACAAGATTGCCACCCAGAGAATTAACTCTAGGTGGCAGGTGGACAAGGAAGCCTTTGGCTTATCGAGTGTCCAACCCTTTTATCTATGTATCCCGCCCTTCTGAGGTATGTGTCGATTTTATTTTTAAACATTCACGCTACTAGCACCCACACAATCAGCAGATAATCTGTGCCATTCATTTACAGTCCTTTGTAAAAATGATAACTTTCTTATATCTAATCTACACTGCTCCTTTGCTAATGTAACTTCAGGTCCTCTGGTCCTTCTATCTTTCATAACTGAGAAAAAAATATTTTCATAACCATTCAATATTTAAACACTTCTATCTGATCTCCTCTCAATCTCCTGGTCTCTAGCGTTGTTAAACCACATTCTTTTAGGCGAATTTCATAACTAAGATCCCTCAGTTTTGGTATAATTTTAGTCGCTCTCCTCTGTTATCTTTCTAGCATATCTATGTCCTTGCGATATGGCCTCCATGCTTGTATACAATATTCTAAATGAGGCCTCACTATTGTTTTGTACAGCGGTATTATTAGTTCTTTTTCCTTATATGCTATATTTTGCCTAATTAATCCAAGGATTTTATTTCCCTTTGAAGCTGCAATTCCGCACTGCTCTGAAACCTTCATATCAGCACTAATGGTTAACCCTAAGTCCTTTTCTTTTACAATAGTACTTAGTACAGTACCCCCCATTGTATATTCTACCTCTTCGTTCCCATGTCCTGTGTGGAGGCATTTACATTTCCCAAAATTGAACAGCATTTGCCACTTTTCAGACCATTTGATCAACCTGTCAAGATCATCTTGTAAATGCTGTCTATCTCCATCAATTTTAATCCTTCTAAACACTTTTGTATCATCCGCAAATTTCAACACCTTGCTTGTTATTTTATCATCCAAATCGTTGATATATATTAGGAATAATATAGGTCCAAGTACTGATCTCTGTGGTACCCCACTCAATACCGATTTCCAGTTTGAAGCCTCCCCATCAACTACTACACGTTGTCTTCTGTCAATCAACCATTTTTATATCCAGTTTATTATACCATTTCCTATGGCATGAGCCTTTAGTTTAAGCAGTAATCTTTGATGTGGTACTTTGTCGAAAGATGTCTTCCAAAAAACAACATATTTGTTAAGCATGACCTCACTTTTAAAAACCCATGTTGAGATGGGTTTATCAAGTTATGTTTAACAAGAAAATCCACCATGTGATCTTTAATTAGTCTTTGTAATAATTTGCAAATCACCGATGTTAAACTCACTGGTCTATAGTTTTCTGACTTGTTTCTCGAACCTTTTTTAAATAACGGTATAATGTTTGCCTCTTTCCATTTTAAAGGAACCACTCCCTCTTCTAATGACAAATTGAAAACTGTTGCAAGCGGTACGCTAATTTGTTCTACAATTCCAATAGTAGTTTGGGCGGAATCCCATCCACTCCAGGTGATTAATTATCCTTCATAGCCCTTATTTTCTTAGCTACCATTTCCGGGGTTACAATTAATTGTTCTAAATAGTCTGAATCTGCCCCCTTGAACTTAGCCTCTGGTACTGGCAGTGAACTAATATCTTCCCTGGTAAACACTGAACTGGACTATGTCAATACTTCTGATTTGTATGGTATCCTTGCTGCTTCCATACAAATTAGAATATGTCAATACTTCTGATTTGTATAGTACCCTTGCTGCTTCCATACAAATAAAATATGTCAATACTTCTGATTTGTATAGTACCCTCGGTGCTTCCATGCAAATTAGAATATGTCAGTATTCTGATTTGTATAGTACCCTTGCTGCTTCCATACAAATAAAATATGTCAATACTTCTGATTTGTATAGTACCCTTGGTGCTTCCATGCAAATTAGAATATGTCAGTACTTCTGGTTTGTATAGTACCCTTGCTGCTTCCATTCAAATAAAATGTCAATACATCTGATTTGTATAGTACCCTTGGTGCTTCCACGCAAATTAGAATATGTCAGTATTTTGATTTGTATAGTACCCTTGCTGCTTCCATATAAATAAAATATGTCAATATTTCTGATTTGTATAGTACCCTTGGTGCTTCCATGCAAATTAGAATATGTCAGTACTTCTGGTTTGTATAGTACCCTTGCTGCTTCCATACAAATAAAATATGTCAATACTTCTGATTTGTATAGTACCCTTGGTGCTTCCATGCAAATTAGAATATGTCAGTACTTCTGATTTGTATAGTACCCTTGCTGCTTCCATACAAATAAAATATGTCAATACTTCTGATTTGTATAGTACCCTTGGTGCTTCCATACAAATAAAATATGTCAATACTTCTGATTTGTATAGTACCCTTGCTGCTTCCATACAAATAAAATATGTCAATACTTCTGATTTGTATAGTACCCTTGCTGCTTCCATACAAATAAAATATGTCAATACTTCTGATTTGTATAGTACCCTTGGTGCTTCCATGCAAATTAGAATATGTCAATACTTCTGATTTGTATAGTACCCTTGCTGCTTCCATACAAATAAAATATGTCAATACTTCTGATTTGTATAGTACCCTTGGTGATTCCATACAAATTAGAATATGTCAATACTTCTGATTTGTATAGTACCCTTGCTGCTTCCATACAAATAAAATATGTCAATACTTCTGATTTGTATAGTACCCTTGCTGCTTCCATGCTAATTAGAATATGTCAATACTTCTGATGTGTATAGTACTCTTGCTGCTTCCATACAAAACTTACCTATTAAAAATACCCACGATACTATAACATTTTATATTGGCATTACAGTTTTCATGCTAAGGCATTCATTCAAATAAATATTTTCAATCCTACCAATTATGCTGCCTGATAGGGCCAATGCCATCAAATCTACCTACATTTACTGTCAGAATATAAAAGTACATATACCCTGAAGTATATTATAGCAATTGATTACACAACAAATTACAAATACCTGAGTGCTTGGACTGAAGAGTAATTGAATTGTACTTCAGCAATTATAGTCAAATACGTGACTTTTTAAATTTTCAGATATAATCAACTGATTACACTTACATAGTTGACCTTGATGTAGATAGACAGAAAGACACTTCACTCACTCGCATGCATGCATGCACACATGCACGCACACAGAAACACACACGTGAATGAACATTTGGTGTGCAGAGATTAATACCCGTAGTATAGCTCCACATCAATTTTAAAAAGGGAAGTTTTTAATGGCACGGTACCCAATCCGTACAAACGCTCAAAGCACTTTACACTTTACTCCCTGGCAGACCTGTTTAATTGAACACTGTCTTGACTTATATGTAAAGCATTCAGCCATTCTGCAGTTACTTCGTTAAATCTTGCTTTATGGTCACCTCGGTAATACAGCCAACTAAACAATTAAGGTCACTCTGGGACTGTCGCAAATTATTTTTGTAACAGTAATACATGGGAAATGAGTTCCTCTAGTAGTCACCTTGTTATTGTACTACGAGACCTTAATAGTGAGGTTCCACTGTATTCATACACAAATATCCACCACTGTCTATAGCCAGGTACTTATTTATGAACTGGAACAACGTGGAGTGAAGGTTGGCAGCAAGAGGAATAGTGCCTCGAATCTCTTCAATGTAAGTCCAACTGTTTCGTCACTACACCACTGCGCCCCATGTTTAGCTATCACTGCGCCCCATGTTTAGCTATCACTGCGCCCCATGTTTAGCTATCACTGCACCCCATGTTTAGCTATCACTGCGCCCCATGTTTAGCTACCGTAAGGCCGAGATGAAGAGCTCTGTTACTGGTCGACATGTTTGGTTCGTCGCAGCGACCACTCCGTGCAGCAGTAGTGGATGAGGAAGAGAAGAGAGGACGAGGCAAGGACGAGACCAGCAAACACAAAGCAGTATGCACTGGTCCCAGTCATGTCTCGCAACACACCTGAAACATACACGCACACTCCCTGTTATTTCCTTTTGAAGTTGTAATTACATTATTGCTGTGAACATTTTATGTCAGTATTATGGTTGTACCTACCTCAGTATCTCCAGTTTTGCATTCTCCATCTGTTTTCCTGTGTGTGTGTAACATTTAATCTTTCTACATACGTTTATGTCATCTGAAAATGTCAAAACTCTGCATGATATAATATCTTCTAAATCTACAAAATAGTCATATTATGTGAAACGGTTCAAACCTACTGTTTACTACTAATCTCCCTTCTCTTGGTGAGTAGTTTTTCAGTCTAGTTAATTATACAACAACCAATGCTTATTCTACGGATTTTAACAAATAATATGGCAATAATTTGGAAAAAAACTACTTGTGATATCTATCCACTAATTTTTAATACAAAAATATATCAATTTCCTAGGTAGCGCCTACGCTGTGGGACACCATTAACAAACAAATTAACAAGGCAGATGTCTCCTGAACGTCAAAAAATAAATAAGGTGGTGAAAACGTTCAAGTTGGAAGAATAATTAATTCAAATTTTCTTCAGATCACAGCTTTAAAATTAACTAACTTCATTGTTTGCCTACCATCGTTAGCCGTCATTATGAATTGAATTGCGGGGTTTTACAACAGGCATGTGATTGATTAAGGAGGCCATCTAGATTTGGAAACAACCCCCAACAATGGGACAAAGGTGGATACCCACCAGTCAGCTCCTGGTGAAGACTAGCGTCCAGCGATGGTAGTCAAAATGTTGAAGTTACACTTTATAGTTGTAATCAGAAGAATTTTTGATTTCAATAAATGAGGCATGCAAAAATTATAGACTTACCTGCAACAGGGGGGCCCCAGATGTTGCCGAGTCCTTGAGAGAAGATCATGAGTCCAATGGCGCCAGACATGTCTTGGGGTGAGACGAGCTGTGTGGCAATCGTCGCCCTCTGGCTATGAACTGCGCTCTCCGTCAACCCGATCACAAACGCGGTCGCCAACATCCCGGGGAAGCTCGGTACGAAGATGATGCAAGCGGTCGCCACTCCGAAGGCTATTCCGAATGCACTGTGGAGTTTGGGCTGGTGGCGACGGACGCATTCCAGGTCAAAGACGAAGCCAAAGACGATGCGTCCAGCCATGTCAGAGATACCCATCACAGAGAGGATGAATGCAGCGTGCATGCGGTCTGTGCCGTGCTCCACAGCAAAGTCTGGCAGGAAGATGAGGTAGACAGGAATACACACTTGCATACACATGATCTGGTAGCCGTACAGGAGAAAAGTGTGGTTCCTAAGCAGACGCTGGTACTTGCTGCATATGCCTTTGTCGTGGTCGTCCACCGTAGACGTCTTGGTAACCGGGGCATCACTGTCGGTCTGTTTAAGTGCATCTACAGATGAGACTCCCTTGTTTGGCAAGATCACCACTTTGTCATTGTCACCTTCTTCATATTTTCCAGCCCCAATCGGCAGACCAGCATCATCCTTCATATCACCCGATGCTGGTTCAGATTTGCCAGTTTTACGACCAATGAAGATTGCCTGCTTCTCGGCTGCTTCCCCTTCCTCCACCCTCCCGACCACCCTCTCCTGGGGCACCCTTCCCTTCCTCTCAGCCTTGCGGAGAGGCCAATAGAGGGCAGAACTAACAAAGTTATTCAACATAAGAGAGCTGAGGACAAGCATAGTTCCGGAGAAGCCGTACTCATCAACCAGGGCACTTATTGCCGGCGACAAGACCACGTTGCCTATACCGCTGCCCAGAGTCGCAAACGCCATAGCCTTTCCTTTCTTCTTGTCGAAGTATTGGCTCACAATGATGTAGCCTGCCGTGAACACCATGGCGCCTCCTGAGCCTGAGTAAGACACAGTTTCATCACCCATAGAAACAGACAAGCAGCATGCTACTAATGAATGAAACTTGAAATACATCATGTCTGTCGCATTATTTGTTGTAAAATACATAATCAACATTTGTTCAATGTTCAGTAATCTGTAATCTAATAACTATCGACATTTGCTATGCAACAACCAGTGACACACATCTCATAACTGACTGTGTAGTCCGTTTCTACTGTAACAAAAGTCACTGTGTAGTCCACCTCTACTGTAACAAAAGTGACTGTGTAGTCCGTCTCTACTGTAACAAAAGTTACTGTGTAGTCCGTCTCTACTGTAACAAAAGTGACTGTGTAGTCCGTCTCTACTGTAACAAAAGTGACCATGTAGTCCGTCTCTACTGTAACAAATGTGACTGTGTAGTCCATCTCTACTGTAACAAAAGTGACCGTGTAGTCCGTCTCTACTGTAACAAAAGTGACCGTGTAGTGCGTCTCTACTGTAACAAAAGGTTACTCACACTTTCACAAGTAACCAAAATTTTATGATAAATATATCAACTGCTTCAGTGATTCTAACAAAACTATACTCTTTTGAACCGGAGAGGCAGCTTTAACTTTAGATGCGACTGGAAAGTCCACCAACATATGTCGCATGACATGGATATTGACAATATTTATTTATCACCATGCCTACAAAGTTCCTCTAAATATTTGTGAAAATGCTCGAGTTGGAATAATAACATGGAACGGAGTTATGCGTGTTTGCATTTAAGGAATTATTAAGGTTCTACACTGAACATGGTTCAGCTATGCACGTCGCATTTTTAGATGCATCAAAGGCGTTTGATCGTGTCAACCGAAATAAACTTATAACGAAACTAGAACAACGAAATGTACCGAACTATATCTTAAGAATACTCAGCAATGAATTCAATAATCAATGTGTATGCATACGATGGGGAAATACCTACTCGGACTTCTTCTTGGTAGGCAATGGTGTTAAGCAAGGTGGGAAGTTATCCCCTTTGCTTTTTAACATTTATATGGATAATCTGAGTATACAACTGCACAAAAAACAAATCGGTTGTAGTCTTGGTAACATGGTTGTTAATCACCTTATATACGCCGATGATCTACTTCTGTTTGCACCTTCTGCTAAAGGACTACAAACACTACTAGACATGTGTTACTCATATGGATGTGAGCACGATGTGCAATACAATGCGAGTAAATCCCTGGTCATGTACTTTGAATCTAGAAAGTCAAATCTGTCTAAAGAAATGACATTAGGAGGAAAGAAGTTAAACTTTGCCACCTCTTGTAAATATCTTGGACATGTCATTTCTAATAACTTGTCTGATGAGTCTGACATGCAAGCCAAAGTGAGACTTTTGTATGCCAAGAGTAACATGTTACGTCAAAAGTTTAACTTTTGTTCAACTGCTGTAAAAAATAAGCTATTTACAGCGTATTTTGGTAATATCTATATGTGTGCGTTATGGGTGAACTTTAGAAAAGTTAATTTTCATCAATTCATTGTTGCATATAACAACTCTTTCAGGATATTGAACAATTTGCCCATGAGATGTAGCGCTAGCCACATGTTTGCTACAGCTAATGTCAGCTCGGGTAAATGTGTAATCAGAAAGGCTATTTTTAGCTTAATGAATAGGATTGACATGTCTTTGAATCCCATTATTTATAGCATTAAAACTAGCGACGTGTATTGTACTTCGAAACTGCGGCACCAGTGGGTCCGGGATTTATATAATTGTTAAACATATTGTTCTTATGTGAATTTTTTATTATTTACATACTTTTATTGATGTATTTGTATATATGGACATCATGATTGTCTGAAATAAATACATTATTATTATTATTATAATAATTAACAAATTTCCATACTGCACAACTAGGAAATTCAACTCACATCAATGTTTTCTTCCAAATAGTCTGTACGTACTAGTTTCATTATTATTTAAATATATTAGGAAATCACAAAGTAGAAGCATTTTAAAACAAATTGTGATATGATTTGCACTTACCTGCTAGCAGACCGAAACTGAAGTAGAGGAAGAAAATGCTCCCAGCAAACGCACTGATGAACACGCCGAGCGACAAAAGTAAGCTGCCAACTAGTGCCACCTTGCGGCAGCCGAACTTGTCACAGAGAGTACTGAAGAGAGGGGCTGCAATGGAAGCATTGTTGTTTGTCAAAGACATTTCATTCAGTAATGGAAACTAGAAATTGCTGTGATCGTGTGAAAGCAGGGAACATGGGGGGAGCTCATGAGTCTGCAGGCCCCAAAACATATGCTTCGTGCTGTGTCAAACCAACCCCACCCTCATCTATACATGGAGCGGGACTTATGACTTTTAGCAATCCAAAATGGGGTTCCAAAGCGACAATCAATAAACATTGGATTAAAATGACGTGACATGGTTGCCAAGACCTCCCCCGTCACACTGCCATGTGCTGGTATCTACAACAGCATCAATGTGCATAATTATGAGAGGAGAGGTTGTTGTTGTTGACACTCACCTGAGATGTTGTTGTTGTTGTTGCAGGCCTCGACATTAACACTGGCCCAGCACCTTTTTTGAAGTTGTCGGGCCAGATCGGGCCACCAGTTTTCATATTTTACTGGCCCGATGGGCCACTGGTTTCGATCCGATTGACCTTTATCGTTTTTCCGGTAACCTGATCCTACCTAGAAAAACGGGACAACCCTAATATTTGTATTTGATATTTTAATCCATGTTCGTTTTGTTACATTTTTGTTACAACTAATAAAACAACAGCGACTAAAATTCAGCCATGTGTATACGATGACGTCACTGACGTGTATGCACTGCCGAACTCATTTGTGTCCACACGTGTGATTGGCGAATGGCGGGGATCATTAATTATTCAATCAATAAGCGATCTTGTTACACGTTGGCTACGGATGGCAGGCGATGATAAAACACTAGTGCACATTCAACCTATTCCATAATGGAAAGATATCAAGGGAATCTGTTATACTGTCAAACATTTGATACTATGGCTGCATCGGAGGGTCTTGTAAATGTAATACAGCCTTAGTGGAATGAGAGCAAGGACTCTGGACAGTGTCCACATTGACATTGTCACACACCGACGCGTTGTTTACATCGCCAACCGAAATGTGAAACACGTGGTATGGCCATACCGTTTACCATAGTATCATGTATGCCTGATCCTGGAAATACCGGCCTTAGCATTGAGCCTCAGGCACAATTAAATCCAAGAAATGCTGAGGACAGCCAGCTAAAGTATCAAGCCCCAAGGTGATAATAGGTCCTCTATATAATGTCACATTATATTTTTTTTAGTTTTATAGTATTCTTTGAAGTTAAACCGACTTTATTATGCAGTATGTACACAGAAGTGAAACAACACTGACAGTGACTGTTGCCATTGGTGTAGATGGTTTATTATGCAGTATGTACACAGAAGTGAAACAACACTGACAGTGACTGTTGCCATTGGTGTAGATGGTTTATTATGTGGTATGTCCACAGAAGTGAAACAACACTGACAGTGACTGTTGCCATTGGTATAGATGGTTTATTATGTGGTATGTACACAGAAGTGAAACAACACTGACAGTGACTGTTGCCATTGGTGTAGATGGTTTATTATGCAGTATGTCCACAGAAGTGAAACAACACTGACAGTGACTGTTGCCATTGGTATATTATGCATGGTATGTACACAGAAGTGAAACAACACTGACAGTGACTGTTGCCATTGGTGTAGATGGTTTATTATGTGGTATGTCCACAGAAGTGAAACAACACTGACAGTGACTGTTGCCATTGGTATAGATGGTTTATTATGCAGTATGTACACAGAAGTGAAACAACACTGACAGTGACTGTTGCCATTGGTGTAGATGGTTTATTATGCAGTATGTCCACAGAAGTGAAACAACACTGACAGTGACTGTTGCCATTGGTGTAGATGGTTTATTATGTGGTATGTCCACAGAAGTGAAACAACACTGACAGTGACTGTTGCCATTGGTATAGATGGTTTATTATGTGGTATGTACACAGAAGTGAAACAACACTGACAGTGACTGTTGCCATTGGTGTAGATGGTTTATTATGCAGTATGTCCACAGAAGTGAAACAACACTGACAGTGACTGTTGCCATTGGTATAGATGGTTTATTATGTGGTATGTACACAGAAGTGAAACAACACTGACAGTGACTGTTGCCATTGGTGTAGATGGTTTATTATGTGGTATGTCCACAGAAGTGAAACAACACTGACAGTGACTGTTGCCATTGGTGTAGATGGTTTATTATGTGGTATGTCCACAGAAGTGAAACAACACTGACAGTGACTGTTGCCATTGGTGTAGATGGTTTATTATGCAGTATGTACACAGAAGTGAAACAACACTGACAGTGACTGTTGCCATTGGTATAGATGGTTTATTATGTGGTATGTACACAGAAGTGAAACAACACTGACAGTGACTGTTGCCATTGGTGTAGATGGTTTATTATGCAGTATGTACACAGAAGTGAAACAACACTGACAGTGACTGTTGCCATTGGTATAGATGGTTTATTATGCAGTATGTACACAGAAGTGAAACAACACTGACAGTGACTGTTGCCATTGGTGTAGATGGTTTATTATGTGGTATGTACACAGAAGTGAAACAACACTGACAGTGACTGTTGCCATTGGTATAGATGGTTTATTATGTGGTATGTACACAGAAGTGAAACAACACTGACAGTGACTGTTGCCATTGGTGTAGATGGTTTATTATGCAGTATGTACACAGAAGTGAAACAACACTGACAGTGACTGTTGCCATTGGTGTAGATGGTTTATTATGCAGTATGTACACAGAAGTGAAACAACACTGACAGTGACTGTTGCCATTGGTATAGATGGTTTATTATGCAGTATGTACACAGAAGTGAAACAACACTGACAGTGACTGTTGCCATTGGTATAGATGGTTTATTATGTGGTATGTACACAGAAGTGAAACAACACTGACAGTGACTGTTGCCATTGGTATAGATGGTTTATTATGTGGTATGTACACAGAAGTGAAACAACACTGACAGTGACTGTTGCCATTGGTGTAGATGGTTTATTATGTGGTATGTACACAGAAGTGAAACAACACTGACAGTGACTGTTGCCATTGGTGTAGATGGTTTATTATGCAGTATGTACACAGAAGTGAAACAACACTGACAGTGACTGTTGCCATTGGTGTAGATGGTTTATTTTTATTGGTCGCTATCTTAATTTCATAAACAAATATGCACAAATAAAAACTTAGGAAAAGACTGCATGACATTGCTCCAAACAAACCTTTGAGGACTTCTTGTGATGAGACAGACACCACAGTATCACCTTTTTTATACAAAATTTGGGCCAGTAACTTTTTTAGGCAGGCCAGTAACTTTTCAAATCTGTTAGCCCCCTGGGCCAGTGGATACAAAACCTTAATGTGAAGGCCTGTGTTGTTGACACTCACCTGAGAGGTTGTTTGAGAAGCTGTGGTTGACACTTACCTGTGATCTTATGGCTGACACTCAGGTGCATGTGGTCTTGTCATAACTGGATTTTGTGGATAACACACACCTGATAAGCTATGGTTAACACTCTCCTGAGAGCTTGTTGTTGACACTAACCTGAGAAGTTGTGGTTGACATCGACTCACCTGAAAACTGTGCTTGACACTCACCTGAATGGCTTTGGTTGATGAGTTGTGACATTAATCCAGATGAGAGGAAGTTGTGGGTGCATGGCAGCTAGTCCCAAACAGTTGATTTCTATGGCAACCAGACTACTGTAGTGGCTAGCCCAAGAATTATCAATTGTTCCTTCTCAATTTGATCGAGTCGATCTGTAATAAAATAATTATATGTGCCCCAAAAACCCAGTTGTGGGCTAATGCAGGACTTTATGATGGTATGTATCTAATGTATGTGCGCATGCATGTGTTGTGCCTAATTGCGGTATGACTAAAAGGTGCACGACCACGCACGACCATGAACGACCAAAACATATGTAGTGTTGGTAACCAAGCAGGGTGTTGGTGGCACGTAGGAGGTATGTGTGTGCAACTCGCCAAATTTCAGATATTTTCTTCACATTGGAGTAACAAAATTCGCATTAATCATCGCTTGTGGTAACTATATGGTTCCATTCGCCAGGTGGCGCTACTGTGAAATACTTGTCTGGAAGATCGGATAAAATGCCTAAATTGTGTAACTCCTGGGTGAAATACAGACTCAAAATTTTTAATAATGCACACACAAACCATATATATATACCATCAACGGCCAAACTATCTACCAACATATTATATTACATGGTCGTTCGTTAACTTGGTGGTCGTGCGTGGTCGTGCGCCTTTTAGTCAAACCCCCTAATACACGGATTCACGGTTCCGACGCCATCTTGACCTAGATCAGAGTTGCTAGTAAATAAACGCACGTGGGTACGAGAACAAAGCAAAACAAAGGGTACAAGACTTTGGTGTTGCTCATGCAAGTGATTATGGCCAGACACCCCAGGTGAAATGGTGTTTTTTGACAAAAAATACTGAAAATGGTTTTCTGCCAGATTATTATTATACCTTTGTATGCATACTATCAATAAAGTTCACTTCTATGACAATTATGTACCTCTAAGTGAGTTTTAGTCATGGATCAAGCACGTCGATATCATGTAATGAAATCCATTATGCAATCTTTGACAGCCATTTTCTCAAAAACATTTTTCTTCAAATTTCTGTATTTGGAAACAGGATATCTCTTGGAATAATTATGCTATATAAATAATGTTTTCAGTGTTGCATTCAGCATATTCTACTGTGTGCAATGATCAGACACATTTTTTAAATCATGAATAGTTTGAAAGATATAGCCATATTTGTTGCAAAAAAACAAGATTTGTTTTGTATTTGACCAAAAAATTGATTTAAAAAATAAAAACACAACATTTCAAAAAATGCTCTGATCATTGCACAATAGAGTCTATAGAGAACATGGATTTGTAAGAATTATAACTATATATGGATTCAATACATGAATCCATATATATCATTACATGATATCGACAGTTTTCTCAGAGAACTTGCTGCAATCTGTTGACAGTGGGACAGGCTGCATCTATTTAAACTAGATTCGCAGGGGGGATTCACAGAGAAGCCTGAAACTGGAGGCATAGATAAAGACAGCAGAAATAAATCGGCAAAGAACAGCCTGGAAAACTGTTCTAAATCAGGATATAAATGCATTTGTTTAAATGCAAGGAGCATAGTAAACAAAAGAAGTGAACTAAACATTATGGTAGAAGATATTGACCCTCACATAATAGGTATAACCGAATCGTGGGCCACCACTGATATATCAGATGCCGAATTGGGACTAACAGGATATGTAATGTTTAGGAAAGATAGAATAGGAAGAAAGGGAGGTGGAGTTATTTTATATATTAAAGAATCTATCCAGGCTTATGAAATAAAATTAGAAAGAGAAGCAGATTGCGAAGAAGCTGTTTGGTGTAACATAGTTACAGGAAACTCAACGTTAACAGTTGGGTTAGTTTATCGAAGTCCAAACATAAGCATAGAAGAGAATGAAAAAATACAAAACGCTATAAAGGAAGTAAGCAAGCGGAACTGTATTATTATGGGGGACTTTAACCATGGGCATATACAATGGAAATCTCTACAGAGTATGGGGAGTGAGGACCACAAGTTTTTAGTTTTAGTACAAGATAGTTTCCTTTCTCAACATGTGCTAGAACCAACCAGGGGAGAGAATGTGTTAGACTTAGTTTTGTCCTCACAGAAAGAATTAGTTGACAATGTCAAGATATGTGAGCCACTGGGGAGTAGTGATCACAACCAGATACATTTTACCATCAAAGTAAAATCAGAAAGGAATAGTAAAAAGCAGTATAGGAGAAATTTCCACAAAGGAAGGTATAAGGACATGAGGAAATATTTAGCAAAGATAGACTGGAATAACATACTGAAAAATAAGACAGCAACAGAATGCTGGAATATAGAGTGAAATTAAGTGCATAGTCGATAAATTTGTACCCTTCAAAAAACAAGGGAAACGGTCCAAAAAGAAACACTTATCGAAAGAAGCCATTAGAAAATTAAGTATAAACAAATGATGTGGAAGTCATATAGATGTACTGGAAATGATGAAGACTACAACAGTTATAAAGAAGCACTTAACCAAGCTACAGCTGAAATTAGAAATTCAAAGAGAAGCTATGAACAACAATTAGCTAGTAATATAAAACATGACAGCAAGAGTTTTTATGCGTATGTTAGAAGCAAACAGAAAGTTCAAGATAAGGTCGGTCCTCTAGAAGATAGTGCTGGAAATATAATATCAGAGGGATTCTTAATGGCAGAAGACCTGAATGAGTACTTTAGTTCAGTGTTTACCAGGGAAGATATTAGTTCACTGCCAGTACCAGAGGCTAAGTTCAAGGGGGCAGATTCAGACTATTTAGGACAGTTAGTTGTAACCTCGGAAATGGTAGCTAAAAAATAAGGGCTATGAAGGATAATAAATCACCTGGAGTGGACGGGATTCCGCCCAAACTACTATTGGAAATTGTAGAACAAATTAGCGTACCGCTTGCAACAGTTTTCAATTTGTCATTAGAAGAGGGAGTGGTTCCTTTAGAATGGAAAGAGGCAAACATTATACCGTTATTTAAAAAGGTTCGAGAAACAAGTCAGAGAACTATAGACCAGTGAGTTTAACATCAGTGATTTGCAAATTATTAGAAAGACTAATTAAAGATCACATGGTGGATTTTCTTGTTAAACATAACTTGATAAACCCATCTCAACATGGGTTTTTAAAAGCGAGGTCATGCTTAACAAATATGTTATGTTTTTTGGAAAACATCACTAGGTGGGTAGATGAGGGATCACCAGTAGATATCATCTATTTAGATTTTCAAAAAGCTTTCGACAAAGTACCACATCAAAGATTACTCCTTAAGCTAAAGGCCCATGGCATAGGAAATGGTATAATAAACTGGATAGAAAAATGGCTGAATGACAGAAGACAACGTGTAGTAGTTGATGGGGAGGCTTCAAACTGGAAATCGGTATTGAGTGGGGTACCACAGGGATCAGTACTAGGACCTATCTTATTCTTAATATATATCAACGATTTGGACGATGATATAACAAGCAAGGTGTTAAAATTTGCGGATGATACAAAAGTGTTTAGAAGGATTAAAAGTGATGGAGACAGACAGCATTTACAAGATGATCTTGATAGGTTGATCAAATGGTCTGAAAAGTGGCAAATGCTGTTCAATTTTGGGAAATGTAAATGCCTCCACACAGGTCATGGGAATGAAGAGGTAAAATATAAAATGGGGGGTACTGTTCTAAGTACTACTGTAAAAGAAAAGGACTTAGGGTTAACCATTAGTGCTGATATGAAGGTTTCAGAGCAGTGCAGAATTGCAGCGTCAAAGGGAAATCAAATCCTTGGATTAATTAGGCGAAATATAGCGTATAAGAAAAAAGAATTAATAGTACCGCTGTACAAAACAATAGTGAGGCCTCATTTAGAATATTGTATACAAGCATGGAGGCCATATCGCAAGAAGGACATAGATATGCTAGAAAGAGTACAGAGGAGAGCGACTAAAATGATACCAAATCTGAGGGATCTTAGTTACGAAATACGCCTAAAAGAATGTGGTTTAACAACATTAGAGACCAGGAGATTGAGAGGAGATCACATAGAAGTGTTTAAAATATTGAATGGTTATGAAAATATTGATAGAAACATTTTTTTCTCAGTTAAGAAAAATAGAAGGACCAGAGGACATGAAGCTACATTAGTAAAGGAGCAGTGTAGATTAGATATAAGAAAGTTCTCATTCTCACAAAGGACTGTAAATGAATGGAACAGATTATTTCCTGATTGTGTTGGTGCTAGTAGCGTGAATATGTTTAAAAATAAAATCGACACACACCTTAAAAAGGCGGGATACATGTAGATAAAAAGTATTGGCCTCTCGATAAGCCAAAAGGCTTCCTTGTCCACCTGCCATCCAGAGTAATTTTCTGGATGGCAATCTTGTTAAATACAAAATGGCAGTGTTTCCAAATTTGCCAATATTTGCTCAAAATGGCAGCCATTTTGTTTGTTACCATGGAAACGGGGGTCTGGCTGAAAAAAGTTCAATATATATTTTACTCAGTAAGACCCATTTCATGCATTGTGCAGAACAAATTGAACTGTTTGCACAATTTAAAAAATAATCCTATCTACCTGCCGTGTCTGGCCTTAAAGCAAATTATTTTATGATATAAATCAGACTTCCGATATACCAAGGTGTATATAAATGAAAGGTGTATTATTACAACTTATTCTTAATTGAATATTCGATCTTATCTAATAATGTTTAACAAAATCACACTCAATTGTATCAACTTACTACTATAAACAGCAAACTGTATAAACGTGTAGGTATTTACAAATGTATATGTCTCAAAACGTGCTTGTAACTTACATAAGAAATGAATCCGTTTATTGTGGGTAGTTTATCAATGTAATGACTGATTGGTCGATCTGTTGATTGGATGACAGGTGTGTGGAAGCTGCGCGTGCACGCGCGCGTGTGTGTGTGCGTGTGTTTATTACTAATAGTTATTTAATTGAAGTGGCCAGTAGCGTGTAGCGAGTAGGTATGAAGTTTGTCTATGCATGACTATCATCTATGCTATGGCTGCCTATGGCTATGCCATGGCTATGCCTATGCCTAATATTGCCTATGCCTATGGTGAATGCCAGAATGGGATTTAGCCAATCAGGGACTTACCAGTGAGGCTTCGCGTTGTGTTGAAGACAGCGGCCACTACGGCAGTCTCCGTCGACGAGCTGTGGAAGCGCTCCCGTAGCACGACGTAGATGATGCCGAGACTGCGCGCTGTGCCGACGAGGAGGAAGTGCATGAGCCCCGCTCCCAGCACGATCAACCATCCCCACCCTCCGTCCATGCCGCGGGCGTCTGCCAACAACAGCTGCGTACACTCGCCAACCGGCCTATTGGACAGCGTCGATTTGTCACCTGTCTTCCCCATTACGGTTCACTGAATTTGATTAAGTTGACACGATCACCAATGGGGGATCTGAAGAAAATAATGTAGAACTTCTAAATATGATCAGATCAATATCACAACATAAATACTCACACATCGTAATTACTGGAGATTTCAACCTCCCTGAGATAAATTGGAATCATTGGACGACCAAATCAAATAACCCCAACAATTTAAACTTTAAATTTTTGGAATGCCTTAGAGACACCTTCATGGTTCAACACGTGTCAAACTCCACCAGAGGACGAGGCACAACTAACACAAACCTGTTAGATCTGATTCTATCTAATGACAAAGATAATGTAGGAGAATTAGAGTACCTTAGCCCTCTGGGCAAAAGTGACCATTGTGTACTCAAATTCAGTATAGTGTGCAACTTTATAACAAGTAATTATACTAAAAAAAGGAAGCTGTATAATGTGGCAAACTATGATGCAATGAGAATAGAATGTTCAAATATTAACTGGGAAGAAAAATTTAAAGACTGTAAGGATAATGTTAGCGATCAATGGGAAATCTTTAAAACAGTACTAAACTCACTAGAAGATAAATATGTACCTCAAAAAATAGTTCCAAATAATAGAAAGGGAAACTTCCCCCTGGATGCTAATACAAGAAAACTAATTAGACGTAAAAATAGATTATGGACAAGATACATGGAAACAAGGGATGGAACAAAATATCTAAAGTATTGTAAAAGCAGAAATAAAATCCGAGCTCTAACCAGAAAGTTCCGAAAGGAATTTGAACGAAATCTAGCATCCCAGACCAAGAAAAACCCGTCTTTTGAAAATATTATAAATCAAAAACTACAATCAAACAAGGAATTGGGGAACTGAACACAGACCCCACCAACCTAAAATCTCAAACAACAAATGAAGATGAAGAAAAAGCAAATATACTTGCTGACTATTTCTCCAGTGTATTCACCAAAGAACAGTCAGGGCCTATACCAACCATACCTAAAGTAAACAACAAACATGTGATGGACAAATTAAAACTAACTGAAAATATAATACTACTGACGTTAAAACAACTTAATATTAGCAAATCGCCTGGCCCAGATGGAATAGGTGCCAGGCTACTAAATGAGTTGTCTGCAAGTATTTGTCAACCCTTAAAACAAATTTTTGAAACGTCGATTAAAACTTCCTGCATTCCCAATGACTGGAAAGAGGCTAAAATATCAGCAATTTATAAAAAAAAGGAAACAAGAAATTAGCTAGTAACTACCGCCCAATAAGTTTAACAAGCATAGTTTGTAAATGTATGGAAAAAATTATTAGAAATCACATCACAAACTACATGAAAGTAAATAATCTATTTAGTCAAAAACAATATGGATTTATATCTGGCCGATCAACAGTACTACAATTAATCAAAATAATAGATGACTGGACTAAAGAAATGGATAAGGGCAACCACACTGATGTTATATATATGGATTTCCAAAAAGCCTTTGACACCGTGCCACACAAAAGATTAATTAGCAAATTAAAAAGCTTCAACATTTCAGAAGAACTGATTAACTGGATAGAATCATTCATCACAGATAGAAAACAAAAAGTTTCAGTAAATGGAGATGAGTCTAGCTGGAAAGAGGTAATATCAGGGATACCCCAGGGTTCCGTTCTAGGACCCTTACTTTTTGTTCTATATATTAATGACCTCCCAGATCTAACAAATTCAAATACATTTCTATTTGCTGATGACATAAAGATATTTAGAACAATAACACATGTAGATGATCAGGATGTACTTCAAAATGATTTAAGCATACTAGAACAATGGAGCGACAAGTGGTTGTTAAAATTCCATCCCGATAAATGTGTACACATGGAAATTGGGAAAAATAATATCGGTGAAAGTAAATATTTTATGGCAACAAATAACGTCAAACATGCTCTTGTCACCACAGACAAACAAAAAGATTTAGGAGTAATTATTGATTCAAAACTTTCTTTTGATGATCACATCAACCAAGTGGTTAATAAAGCAACCAGAATGACAAAAGTAATCAGAAGAACTTTTCAATTCTTAGACACATACACTTTCTTGCCACTATACAAGACTATGGTTAGATCCCACCTAGATTATGCAATAGCAGTATGGTATCCATTTAAGACGAAACATAAAATAGCCATAGAAAATGTCCAGAGTAGAGCCACAAAAGAACTACCTGGTATGAGGGACTTATCATATATTGAAAGACTAAAATTACTTAAGTTACCCACATTAACATATCGTAGATTAAGAGGAGATATGATTGAAGTGTATAAAATAATGCATAACATGTATGACAACAAATCTGCACCAAACCTTCCTAATTGGGAGGATGTGGCATCACGATCCAGTAACAGAGGACACTCCCTTAAACTGTTCAACCAAAGAGCAAAACTAAACATAAGAAAAAATGCATTCCCACTTAGAGTGGTTGAACCATGGAACAGTTTACCTGATTCAGTAATACAAGCAAAATCAATAAACACATTTAAAAACCGCCTTGATAAATTCTGGTCAACCCAGGAGATATTATACGACTATGAAGCCCCACTAACACTAAGCACTGGAACCGGAAAACACAAACTCTTAATACTAGACCCCGAAGAAGAAGATCTGATCATTGAGGAACCGAGAGGATCCTGCGATCAGAACAGTCCTAAGGTATCCTAAGGTAATACACTCACCACTGTACAACTATTAATTGTGGGGGGCTTCTTCCGATGCTGTTGCTAACTTAACATTGTAAACATAATAACCTCGATTATCGTTTCTCCGCTGTGGGGCACCACCGTTGGTTACTCTCGTTGTGTGCCTGCAATCCGCACGCACCTCTCACAGTTATAATGAAATACCCGTATGTTTGCCCATACTCTTGACACAATTTTATAATATCTGAGGACTCTCATTCTAACTCTTCAGTTATTAGTAACTAGCTGGGTTATCCCGGCGTTGCACTGCGAGAAGAAACACATATGTCTATTAATAATATATATAGATCAAAGACGTTACACCGTTACACCGTGCTTATGGATAGCTACAATGTTACTATACAGTTGTTATTAAAGGAAATAAAAATAAGGCAATAGCTAAAATCCTTTTTCCATGTGTACACAAAGTTTAACATTGTATGTAACATTTGACAACATTAAACAAATACAGAAAAATACATTTGTACCATAAATTCGATTTTAAGCCCGTCTGTGAAGCGATTCCCGCGGAAAATGAAATTTTAATGAGCGATCACGTGGTATCGTGACGTCACTTATGACACACTCGCATCAGGCCGACCCTTACCATGCATTCAGAGCATGTTTACAAGGATAGCTTTTGGGTCGAAACGAGCGTCAGAACGAGTTATTGTGCAATATTCCGACGTAATACAAACACTAGTCATCATAGAGGAACAAACATTTATCTTACGGTTCCACATGAATCGAATTTTATTCAAAACAACGAATGCGAATGGGCCTACAAGTCGACTAGGTTTCGCCGAGCTTGGGCTCGTTTTCAGAATAATTATATCGAATGCAACCAACGGGAGATAATCTACACCAATAAACATACATAGCAAACATATATTGTATCCAATTACATAAAGTAACGTGTATAATCTCATAATATCACTAGAATATCGATATATGAAGGAGTTGTACAATTTATCATAACAAGTTAAATCAGTCAGAGAGTTTCCGTTGGTCCCGCTAGCTCAGTGGGTAGGCGCGTTGGTTTCTTGTTGCTTATTTTACAATCGGGCGACGCCGGTTCAATCCTGACAACATACAAACCTTTGATTTTCTTTACACTTTTTTTGTTTATGTTTTCACGAAGTAATATAAACAAAATCACTTTATACTATAATACACTGTTTATAAATATATATATTTTTTTGTAGTAATTATTTATTCGCCACAAAAATTAAAATATGGTCATTTTATATAACGATGTTTCTAAATTGTATTTATCCAGACAGATCTCAATCTGTTTTCACATATATGTTGTATCTAATGGTTTAGATATAGACTCAGTCAAAGTCGTATTTATGCAGAACGATAACTGTTCATTTATTGACTCGCACCCGCGCACTGCGGCTTTTACATAAATTCAAATCTTGGGACCGTGTGTCCGCGTCATCAACACTACGTCATCCATCAGGTGACAGGTGGCTCATTATAATAATATTGTAAACACAACATTCTTCCCCTACTTGGAATTAAAGTCAGTACTGGGCTCATGCAAATACTAAAGTTCGAAATACGCTTATACTATGTTAAAAATACAATCATTAATTATACGATCGATGTAGAGGAGGGGTTACTAGCACATCACTCTTTGATGAAGTGTTAAAAGCGTATTCACATAATCGACGTGTGTACAAACGTGAAATAGAACTAGAGGAGAGGTTGCCAGCACATCACTCTTTCTTATTCAGTGAAATCTTTGAACCTCACGGGCGGTTTACGAAACCTGCTGGAACGTCGAACGACTTGCGACGACAGGCACGGCTTCAGAGTTGGTCTTGCGAGCGTGTCGTCGCGTGTGTCGTCGCGCGTGTTATCGAAATCGTCGGCGCCGTTATGGTACGTGTCGTGTGGTAGGGAATGTGTCGCATTCAATCGTTTGAAATGCGAGATGTTTCGTGTGATCGTGTACATCCCTCTTTTAGCTGTTACGAGAGTTCCTGTACATCGTACGACTTCGAGTGGTCGCGGGTCGAATGGTGTTGTTAACTTTTTCTCCGAGGTTGTCGGACGAGAACCATTTCCCCAACTTGTAGTTGAGATCGCTTTGCGTTTCGTCGTTTGTCAGTGTAGACTTTCGATTTCGCTTTGTTGTCTGTGTCGCGACGTCGCAGTTTCTCATGAATCTCAGAAGCGCGAGTCTGTTGTGGGAGTTGTGGGAGTGTGACGTTTAGTTTCCTTCCATACAGTGCTTCCGCGGCCGATACACCTGTCGTACAGTGTGGTGTGGCGCGATATTGCCGAAGGAAGTTGTACAGCTCCTGTTTCCAACTCCGTTGTTCCACGTGTGCCGCTCTGATGGCTTTCATTAGAGGAGCCATAAAGCGTTCTGACTCGCCGTTAGCGCACGGCCAGATCGGGGTTATTTTCTTGTGTTCGAACCCGAGATAGTGTGCGAACTTGGTTAAGTTCACTGCCGTTGAATGGCGGGCCGTTGTCTGATTTGAGTACATCCGGGATGCCGTGACGAGCGAACATGCTGTCCAACTTGGGGATCACGGTGGAGGCTGCTGTCGACATGACTATCTCCACCTCCGGGAATCTGCTGAAGTCATCAATGACTACTAGTATCAGCTCGCCTGTAGGTAATGGTCCCAGGAAATCAGTTGACAGATTCTTCCATGGTGCTGACGGAATCGGCGTTGGGATCATCGGCTCAGGTGTCATGGGTGTGCTAATTGTAGCTTGACAAGCCAGGCAATTTTTGATCTGCCTCTCGGTCATGCTGTCAATTGCGGGAAACCAAACTTTCTCGCGTAGTAACATTTTTGTCTTCACAACACCCTGGTGACCCACGTGTGCAAGTTTTTGACATGGACTTAGTCATGAACGAGTGTGTCGTCCCAGCGACCAGTTTGTATAGCCCTGGTGACGGCTTGCAGAACTACATCTGTCGCCGTCTGCTCTTTGACCTCGACAGCGGTCATGGCTTTTGGGATAGCTGCATTGCAGATGTATCGCACGTACTCCTCGGTCGAGTCGGTTGCTCCTTTCGCATATGGGTGTCGGCTTATGTAGTCGGCTGGATTCCGGTCGTCTTTTCCGGGTCGATACTTCAGTTCAAACTGGTAGGGAAGTAGACGCAATCTCCATCGCTCAATCCGTGCGGACACAGACTCTTGAATATTCCGAGTAGTGGCTGGTGATCTGTGTAGATCGTGAAGCTTGTACCGTACAGATATAGGTGGAAATGCTCTGCGCTCCAAACAACTGCTAGCATTTCACGTTCTGTTTGAGAGTACCTTCGTTCGACGTCTGAGAGTGCTTGGCTTGCGTAGCTGACTACCTTTCCACTTTGCGTGAGAATAGCCCCTAAGCCGAGAGGGCTGGCGTCGACGAATACTTCCGACGACTTGTTGGGGTCGAAGTAGGTCATCGTGCTCGTGTTCGTCAGCGCGTGTGTTAGCGCCTGGAACGATTGTTCGTGTTTAGGCTGCCAATTCCACAGTTCATCTTGTTTGGTCAGTTCTCGCAGTGGTGCAACAATGTTGGCGAAGTCGGCAATGAATCGAGACACGTACTGCGCCATGTCAAGTAGAGAGCGTACTTCTGATGGGTTTGTTGGTCGACTCGCCTTCGAAATTGAATCGAGTTTCTTCGGATCAGCACGCAGTCCATGCGCACCGAAAACGTGTCCGTAGAAAGTGACGGTTGGCTGCGAGAATTTGCATTTTTCTCGGTTCAGGTGAACGTTGTTTTCTCGCGATCTGTCTAAGACTGCTCTCAAATTCGCATCGTGTTCTGCAGGCGTCTTGCCGTGGACGATGATGTCGTCTGAAATGTTTCTGCATCCATTCTGGCCGTGTAGAAATTCTGCGATCGTATTCTGAAATATTTCCGAAGCGGCGTTAATGCCAAAATTAACCGCTTGTACCTGTAGAGAGCGACGTGTGTGCTGAATGTCGTGATGTGTCGACTTTCAGGGTCGAGTTCCAATTGATAATATCCGGCTCTCAGGTCGAGTGTGCTGAACATTGTCGCGCCATTCAGATCTGTTATTAGGTCATCGATGGTGGGAATTAGATGTTTCTCTCGCTTTACTGCTTTATTGGCTTCTCGTATGTCCACACATATGCGCACGGCTCCCGTCTTCTTTGGCACAACGACAATCGGACTCACCCACGGCGTCGGCCCGTCCGTCTTCTCGATCACGTCGTCTGCTTCGAGTCGTGCTAGTTCCTGTTCAACGTCCTTACGAATGTGGAACGGTATGCGGCGATGCTTTTGCTGTTTTGGCGTGACAGTCTCGTCAATGTGCAGTGTGATCAGCCTGTCCTTGACCTTTCCCATTTCTGCGAATAGGTCGCTGTAGTCCTCTATGACCTTGACCTTGTCGTCACCAGCTGTCGTGATTTGTCTCGCCATCGTCAGTATCTTAAGGTTCTCGGCTGCTGCATAGCCAAGCAAATTTCCACTGCTGCCTTCAATAACATGAAAAGGCACTGTTAGTTGCTCACCATTATGTTGCAATTCGAAGTTCGCCATGCCAAGCACAGACAGCGGCGTTGTCGCGCCGTACGGGAACACGCGAGTTGTCGTGGGCTGCAATGCTGGTTTCACATGTATGCTGTCATACGTGTGCGATTCAAGAATGTTAACTGATGCTCCTGTGTCGACTATCATTTCTACCTGCTGACCTTGAACCTGGATGAGACGTTTTGGGATGTGCTGCCTTCCCAGAGCGACGTGGACTTGCTCGTCTGTGCACGAAGTGAACACGTACTCTCGTTCGTCATCGTTGGTAGCAGCGTGTGTTGTCACGGTGTTCGCAACCGGATGTCGCGACATTGGACGTGATGCATGCTGGGTAGCGCGCTGTGATGATCGACAAACTAATTCAAAATGGCCGACCTTGTGGCACGCATTGCACTTCCTGCCTCGCGCCGGGCAACCAGAACGATGTGGTAGTTGATTACCGCAGTAATTGCAGGCCTTAGCGTGTCTGCTTGTAGCATTGGAGCGATTGGTCGGTTTGTAACGCTCACCTCTGTTGCCAAAATTGCGATTTCTTGACGTGTGTCTTCCCCTGGCGGATGACTGTGAAGAAGTTGCGTTGATTGGACGATCAGGTTTCGTCCCACCTTCGACGGCGCTTGCTTGTTGTTCGCTCAACTCGAGCGCTCTAGCGGCAGCGATCAGCCTGTCTAGCGATAGATCGTCCCGCAGTGCACGTCTGCTTAGCGGCTTAGATTGACATGCAAAAATGATTTGGTTAGCGATCTCCCTGTCAACGTTTGCAAAGTCACAGGATTTTGCCAATTTGCGTAGCCGTGTTGCGTAATTGTCAATCGTTTCCGTCTCACCTTGTGCAGCTTGGCGAAAGCTGTAGATCTCGAAAGCGGTGTTCGTTTTCGGCGTGAAATAGTCAGTCAGTGCGTTGGCGGCTGCTTGGTAAACATTGACGTCATCGGTAACGTCAGGCACGATCAGCGTGTCGAATAGCTCGTCGACTTCGTGTCCCGCGTAATGGAGAAGCAACGCGCGCATGCGCGTCGGCTCGCTGACTGCCATGGCCGTGGTCAACCTTTCAAAACGGTCAAGCCATTTCCTCCAATGAGGTCCCAAATTGCCATCCATTCGCATGTCAAACTGTGCGAACGTGGGTAGAGCCATTGTAGACGTAGCAGTGTGTTTTTGTGGAGTTACGAGATCAGCTGTTGACGTAGTAGTTACAGCCGTGTTCATGCCGCACGCCAGTAGTAGCAATGACGTCAGCAGAGCGAGCACCGGTCTTGTTGAAAACGGCGGCGTGTTCTGTTCGTAAACTCACAGTTTAGAGAATTCCAGTCCAACTCCGTAGCTCGTTTCCACTGCATAGGCGTCTGTGGGTAGTAGTGTACCTCGTCGCCAGATGTTGTATCTAATGGTTTAGATATAGACTCAGTCAAAGTCGTATTTATGCAGAACGATAACTGTTCATTTATTGACTCGCACCCGCGCACTGCGTCTTTTACATAAATTCAAATCTTGGGACCGTGTGTCCGCGTCATCAACACTACGTCATCCATCAGGTGACAGGTGGCTCAGTATAATAATATTGTAAACACAACAATATATAATTACAATATATTACCGTACAATATATTTACAATTAATACATTATATATCCATTACATTATATTTGTTTGGATAAATAAAATTTAGAAACATCGTTATATAATGACCATATTTTCATTTTTGTGGCGAATAAATAGTTATTACAAAAATAACAATTATTTACAAACAGTGCATTATAGTATAAAGTGATTTTGTTTATATTACTTCGTGAAAACATAAACAAAAAAAGTGTAAAGAAAATCAAAGGTTTGCATGCTGTCAGGATTGAACCGGCGTCGCCCGATTGTAAAATAAACGACAAGTAACCAACGCGCCTACACACTGAGCTAGCGGGACCAACGGAAATTCTATGACTGATTTAACTTGTTATGATAAATTGTACAACTCCTTCATATATCGATATTCTAGTGATATTATGAGATTATACACGTTACTTTATGTAGCTGGATACAATATATGTTTGCTATGTCTGTTTATTGGTGTAGATTATCTCCCGTTGGTTGCATTCGATATAATTATTCTGAAAACGAGCCCAAGCTCGGCGAAACCTAGTCGACTTGTAGGCCCATTCGCATTCGTTGTTTTGAATAAAATTCGATTCATGTGGAACCGTAAGATAACTGCTTGTTCCTCTATGATGACTAGTGTTTGTATTACGTCGGAATATTGCACAATAACTCGTTCTGACGCTCGTTTCGACCCAAAAGCTATACTTGTAAACATGCTCTGAATGCATGGAAAGGGTCGGCCTGATGCGAGTTTGAGTCATAAGTGACGTCACATCTCGGCATCCCGAAAAGCGCGCCAAAAATATGCATATTCGATGGTGGTGGACGTGGAAATAGACAGCAGGATGTAATATAACATGAATTCGAGCAATAGATGTTTTTATTCCCTTTAATGTCAAGCTGCAAATTTTGGCACGCGCACAACCGCCGGCGGCCGGTCACACAATCAGGCAACGCTGGGACTGAAATTTACACAATCAGGCAACGCTGGGACTGAAATTTTAAGTATATTAACAAAACTTGCTGTATCAGTCTATGCTGGACTACCCTTCCTTCTTCTTCTTCCCCTTGCGGGGTGGGGTCCACGTCACTTGGTAGCTTCTTCTACTTTTCTTATTAAGTTTTTTTCCACCTCTCTCTCCCCCTCTCTCGTCCGCATGCCAATGACCACCCATTCATGGCTGTTCTCGCCAGCCCTTGATCCCCAGGTCTCGTTTCATGCTGTCGTTCCATCTCAGCCTAGGACTACCCTTCCTATGACATATAATTGTAAACATAAAAAACATGATTATTCTTACGACGACATAGAACTCCAAATAAAATTAGTCATTAAATACCCCGGGCGTGTGCGCGTGTGCGCGCACATTTACACGTACGTAGTGTGTGCGTGCGTGTGTGCGTGTGTGATGTGCGTATATGCTGTGCGAGCGTGTGCGATGCGGAGCGTGTGTGTGTGCGCGCGCGCGCGTGCTTGGGTGCGGTGTACGCGTGTGCGGTGAGCGCATACATAAGTGTGTGTAGACTATACGTGTATGTATATATATATAATTTATACACACGTGTATGTGTGCATATATATATATATATATATATATATACATACACACATATATATATATACAGCTGTATATATATATATATATATACATATATATATGTATATATATATATACATTTGCGTATGTGTGTATATGTGTACGTGTGTGTGTATGACGTGTATGACATGTATGTATGTTTGTACTATATACATATGTATGTCGGTATATATATATATAATATTATGTTCTCGCAGGGCGTTTTTTATTGAATTTTCACTGGGGGACAATGTCTTAAAAGGGCACTTCTAATGGGTAAAAAGGGCAGTTTACACATACAA
Source organism: Paraescarpia echinospica (assembly GCA_020002185.1). NCBI lineage: Eukaryota > Metazoa > Annelida > Polychaeta > Sabellida > Siboglinidae > Paraescarpia > Paraescarpia echinospica. The sequence continues at coordinate 69,229,690 of CM034537.1, read as the reverse complement.
TTTATGAAAGCCGAATATCTTTGGCTTCAGCCTTCTCCTTTCTGTCGCTGATACTTTCTGACGCCTGCATCTGTTCCCACACCATAATGAAGGCTGGTAGGTTATTCAGCACAGCATCCACTATGCAGGTGCAGCTCGTGCAGGGCAAACCTGACATTGTACGTGGTGCCGGGAGAACTGTTTGACATTCCTGGCATGCGCTGACATCTCCATCGGTCTCGGCGTCCGGAAGTATCGTACGAGTCCCAGTAGATTGGACTTCCAGATTCTCAACTCAACTCAGGAACGGTGCTGACGACCGACTCAATGGCTAAGTCAGCACACCAGAATGTTGCCAAACTTCACTGCATTTGGTCAGCAAGCAGACCCTATAATGCACATTGTCTGCCGGTGCACGTTTCTTGCCGTCTCGCCGTCAGTGGTGACACCAACCAGCTTCGTGTATTTACCTCCTGTCAGATACAGAGCTTTGTTCACCGCCTCAAGTAGACCAGGGGCACCGTTCTTCTCTGGTGAATGCATGACAACTGCTACTTCAGTTTTTTTTTTTTATACCCCACTCAGTAAAAATTAAATCAACACACTAAAACGAATAAAAAGTAAGCCCTTCAAAGGTTGGTTTGAGAGAATGGGGGCACATGGGGGGAAGTTGGTCTGGCTGGGGGGGGGCAAACGAAAGGGCTGGGGGCATTGTCCCCCCACTTTAATTGTACGTTAAAAACGCCCTGTCATTTCTCGCTTTCCTCGTATATACGGTTAATTTGTATGATAAGCATTACATTTTGCTACTACAACTATTACAATCGAGCTAGCATACGTTAATGTTTTGTTCCCAACGATACGTACGTGTGGTTTCTGCATTGTTCCCATGTAAACCTTCCACCGATCGATCGGTTTGGGGTCTTTTACGTAACTTGAAACACGAAGCGAAGATTGTGACATTTACTTCATGCCCTTTCACAAGGTGGCGTCACTTGTTTCTGGTCTGTGACTAATCTTGTTGACGAATGCATCATCCACAGCGTAGCGGTATCGCCCATTCACCGACCCATTTGGGATTCCTACAACATACAACGGATCCTGTTTAAAGCCGGTAGTTAAGGTAAGCCAACCAATTCGAATATTTGTGTTACTAAAAACAAATAGCCATAATCTTATGATATGAAAACAAACGCCATTTTTCATAACTGAGAGCGAGGGGAAACGGCTCATGAGAATTATGAGGTGACATGTATTAAAAATATTGGTGGACACGTAGCAGCCATGTTGTTTTGGGAATGTTACGTTTATTACTTTATAGTTTACGTGACTTCATTCAAGCTGACTGACTGTTCTACTGTTACGATGATGTCAGGTTAATTATCAGTTTGTTTTGACGGTTATTGCTTCCATCAGCAATAAGGCAGTGTCCGTTATTTGCTTCAACATTCAACTAGTATTTCAAGGCGGCTTTTGTTTTGCCAGGATGAAAAATTGTGTCCAGTTACCAGAATATATTATGTGTTGGTATATATTTACAGTATTTTGGAAGGCCATTTTAAACGATAAATTTTAGTTTGGTGGTTACTGAGTTATATGACATTTAACCGCCGCAGCTCTGCGGTTAGAGCGGCGAGCTGTCAATGAGGAAGAAGATCGGGAGCCAAATGGCAAATAGGAAATAGGGAACGAATCATTAAATACTTCCGGGTTCATCACATATGAATGAGGGGTCATGTCCCAGGTAGGCTTCCTGTTTCGTTACGAAAAAAAGGCAGTGTATGTTTGAGAAATTATTTTTTTACAAAATTCACATGGATGCTCTAACATAAGCGCATTTTAGTAGTCAGATTTCCAAGTGTGATATTATAGAAGCTGATGACAGTAAAATGTTTTTTTTAGCTGATTTTACTATGTGGAAGGATATTTGGCAGCAATTTGGCTATCTGACCCTTTACTTTAGCCGGAGTACTGCCTGCATCCATTCGTAAATATTAACGGGTGTCATACACAGGCATTTTACGAGAGCTAGAAATATGAGATTTTGACTAAACTCGACCAGCATGTCAATGAGATGATGATAACAGCAGGTAGGAAGTTTAAGAATTTATATTTTTGTAAAAAACAATTTTGTTTTCGTTTTCTTATAATCAGACAAAACGCTAACATGGCAACCAGTGGGGAAAGTAACTGTAGAATGACCCCTTGAACCATTTTGGCTATGTTCTGCCACTTGTAAAATTATTTATTTGGACATAACCATATTTCAGGAATACGTCAATGACACTCATACCATTGGAGTCATGCTGTGCACAGATGGGTGGCAACATGTGCATCATTGTAGAATCCCTTGCACACAAAGAACTTTGTTTCAGACTCCATTTGACTTGATGGCAGCATCTTGCAAGTTGATTTTCTATGAAAAATTACAGTTCTGTGTTGTGAAAAAAATGTTAGCAGCTGTTTGATGAATGAATCAACAGTGCTTATTAAACATTAACACTTATATTATCAGTATTGATCACCAATGGGATACTACTGAAAAAAATGCCCTGTTACACTTAGAAGCTGATTTACAGCCAATTAATTAACATTGTTGTTTAAATGAACAAATATTTTGGCTCAAAAAAGCGCATCTGAACCCCTTCATCAATGTATAGGTCTCTGGTGTTAGCAGTGAAGTCAGTAATGATAGCCACCAGTGACTGTTATGTTTCAATTTACCTACCCCGGGTAGGTAGTCATGTATATGTGGGCGTGTCAACATTTCTTGAACCAATGAAGCCTTTTGACTAAGGATAATGCTGTGACATGCACATGACACACCATATCAGGAGACACACCCACACACAGTTCTCATGTTATATATATTGTACATGTTCCTTGGTTTCATACACGTGTCATTGTTAAGTAACTAAGTTTTTTGAGAACCTGTTCAATAATGGTTATGATATCGTAATAATTTGTTAAACACTGCAGTAGATTTTGTGAATAGTCTGAATACTACTATATATGAAGGGGTGGGGGAAATGTCATTGTTTCAGATATCAGTGGCTCCCATATTATTTTATGTGTGTCAGGAGAAGGTAAACATAATTTTTTTTAATTATAAAAATGTTGTGTGCTTCTGACTTTTTCATGAATGAAAGTCACAAAGTGTAATTTTCAAGTGAAAAATCTTTTTTGGGTTTGTCAATTATATGGGTACAGTCATGATTTAACTATCTATTCCTATGTTCTTAGACACAGGGACCCATTAAAACTATATTCTAAATCCTACAAATGGTAATTTTCATGAAAATTGCATTTTATATTGAAAAAATAGGCTTCAGTTGCATAAAAAGTGTCATCGTTTTTAAAAATGTTTTTTTTTTATAAATTGTTTTTTATGAGGAACTCATTCACTCATTTAGATACCCTCTAACAACCTTATTACCCTAATTTCTTTTACGTATTTTGAACTCGTACATATGTGACATTAATATTGTAGTTCAGTGCCTATGTAGATATACCGGTGGGCCTTCTGTCAGTCACATCAAAGAATGTTGACAGCACTTGTCATATCATTGCCATTGGGTAATTTTTAAAGATTATATTTGTTGTAGAAAACACCACGACTCCCTCGTTGGAATTAGTAAGTCAGAAATTTTAACCAATTTAAAAAAAATTATGTTTCTCCTGACACATATGGCCATCTAATAAGATGGGAGCCACTGAGATCTCACAACATCACCAACAAAAGTGGCAGTGTTCCCCACCCCTACTAAATGTGTTAGAAATGAAATGGTTACTCGCCGGTTACCCCACTGACTCACATATATGTTGATTTAATGATGCTCCTATATTTAACATATATCTGTCCCCTCATGCAAGACATGATCTCATGCACACTTCAGACACGCCCAGCTAAGGCCATACAAATAGGGTGTAACCAATTTGAATGACCCTGTTGTATATTTAAAGTGTGTTTCAGTTTGATAGTCTATTCAACACAAGGTAAAGTATCCTTATTTGTATACAATATGTGTGACCGATTGATACATGAATATGATTTCTAACGTAGATAGGGTTAGGGTTACTACATTGATGTAAAAAATGATAGAAATAGCACTGACACTAATAGTGAAGCACTGTAGTAACATATATAGTGGGGCGCAGCAGCACTCAGACCTGGGGCGGAAGTACTCGGTACTCGTGTACTCGAGTACATTTTTGAAGTACTCGTACTCATAAAACTTATGGGTCATGTACTCGTACTCATTGTACTCAGATTTTACGAGTACATTACGAGTACATCTGAGTACTTTCTCAATATATACTGGGAACAATTAATTTATTTGCAGTTATAAAATCAAACTTTCCTGAAATATTGAAATGCTCAACTATTTTTTTAAATACTTTGTTATTTCACATAGAATGCCACCTTGCCATCCCTACACATAGTACATCCTCATTCTCTGATAGCCATGAGTCCATGACTGATACCCTAACATGGCAACAGGCAGCATCTTTCCCCAGTCAGAAACACCCTGTTAAGCAAACAATAATTGTAGGCTATCAGTTCAGGCCATAAAACAGTTTAATCAAGCCACCAGGATGTCCATAAAGAGCCAACTACTAGTAGCAGTTAACCCACCTGTTAGACAGGGAATGCATTTAATGTAGTCTGGAGACCATGCCACTTGGCACTGGCCGACAGTGCTAACTGCTAAGAACATAAGAACAAGAACTGCCAGTCTTCCTCTGTAGAAGTAAGGTGGCTCAAGTCAGATGTCACCCTACACTAATATAATCCGGTGCCAACTTAGTGTGACACCAGTGAAGCAATGTGGCATGATAGTCTAGGTCAGAGAGAACACACACTGAGGGAACAGAGATAAGAGAAATGCTAAACAAACACATGTAGCCAGTGGGATGCCAGGTAACAAATCCTCCTGTTGGTTGCTTTGTTTTACATGCTTAACCTGGAGACAACCAGCAAAGTTCAAATGATTGGCTGGGGGTATCCACTGGTCAGTCTCTTTTATCCACTCATTTGTGATCATTAAAGACAGATATCAACTTGATTGGCTAAGTTTTTTTCTCAAATGTCAATAATACTTTATGATTGGTTTACATGTGCCTAGTTGGTCGGTGACTCAATATTGCCCCTAGATATATCATGACAGTGATACCACATGCCTACATTGCAGAGAGATCCACTAAATTGTCGATTTTACGATACGTTATTATTTAATATTTATATTTACAAAAATGTACTTGTACTCATACTCATGAGAATGTACTCGTACACATACTCAGCTTTTAGCAATGTACTCGTACTCGTCCATCGTCAAAGTACTCGTACTCGTACTCATAAAAATGTACTCGGCCCCAGGTCTGAGCAGCACAGTGGTTAGAGCATTAGACTCTCGACTGAGAGAATGCGGGTTCGAATCCTATGCAGCGGTGTTGAATCTTGGGCAAGTTCGTTTACCCTACATTGCTTCAGTTCACTCAGCTGTATGAATGAGTACCTGACTATAGACAGTGGTGGGTATTTGTGTACGAATAGTCTTCGCGCATTAATTGCAGCATGGCTGGATGCTTCCCAGAGAAGTCGAGATGGTGTTCGATTGAACAGGTCTACAGGGTGTAAAGTGCTTTTAGCATTCCTGAGGACTGGATACTGCGCTATATAAGAACTTACCTTTATTTTTACTTTATATACCTAAGTTGTTATCACTTTGACAGTGAGGCCAATGCAACAGCAGTGTAGGAATGTCACATAAGTTTATGGTAATATCACTGTGTACAGGTAGTGCCAGTACGTGTATGTCAGTGCATCTAGATCCATACTCCGTCACAGGTACTGTTTATCAGTCTGATTTTTGCTATTCTAAAGATTGTGTTGTTTCTGTTGTCAGATGAGCCAAGGGTACCAAGACCCGAACTTCCAACATGGGGCACCGCCGCCGCCCTACGGACAGGCCTACCCACCCCCATACCCACCCCCCGGACAGACCGCCTACCCACCAGGACAAGGGCAACCACCTCCAATCGGCTTTGTGGGGGTCCAACAAGCGCCCCCGCCTCAAGCACAGTATCAGCCACCTAACCCACCCCAGGGACCCACACATCCGCACCCCAACCAACGTAAGATTTCTCTCACGTTTTGTTCTTTCTATTTTCTCTCTTGCTGTCAATTATGGCTGCAACCAACCAATGTAAGATTTCTCTCACGTTTTGTTCTTTCTATTTTCTCTCTTGCTGTCAATCATGGCTGCAACCAACCAATGTAAGATTTCTCTCACGTTTTGTTCTTTCTATTTTCTCTCTTGCTGTCAATCATGGCTGCAACCAACCAATGTAAGATTTCTCTCACGTTTTGTTCTTTCTATTTTCTCTCTTGCTGTCAATCATGGCTGCAACTATGACTGCTCAGCGCTCGCATGGTTCGATGCGTACGAGTCCTCTCTAGATCGGTCGGCCCTCGGCAAGTGTGTCCTAGTCTGGAATCTATTCCTTGTTTCTTCAAGTTTTGTTTTATGATGTCTTTGTACCTGAGTTTGGATCTGTCTACAGCACTGTACATTGCCTGTCAAGTATTACCATCAACACCAATCATGTTCTGGTAAATACAACTTAAATTAATTTAAATTCCATTCAAAATCAGATTTCTTTGCACCTGTTGCAGTCGTTAGTATGTTATTGTAGATCTGGTGTCAACCAGGAAGCTGTAAAGAATGGATAGACAAACGCTAAGCTGCTAATGTAATCATGATTATAATCGAAATCATAATTGAGTAAATGCAGTGGAACCTCATCGTTAAGATCACTTTCTGGACAACGTCAGAGTGACCTATATTAGTGGGACTAATTTCCTATACTTGTTTTACGGAAACCATTTGATACTCTCATATGATGACCTTAATTGTGAGGTGGCTGTGTTACTGAGGTTACATTTATTGTGAGGTGGCTGTATTACTGAGGTGGCCTTTATTGTGAGGTGGTTATATTACTGAGGTGACTAAAGTGAGGTTCAACTGTACACATTTTCTGAGCAAATGCACCCGTAAATGCACTCATAAATGTTAATAGTAATTGTAACTGATTACATTCAGCAGTTCCCAAACTGGGGTACACGTTCTCCCGGGGGTACACGAGAGGTTTTCTAGGGGATATGCGAAGGGGTAGCTGAAATGTGCGCACGTGTGTGCGTGAACTCTGCGCCGCACATGCTTAGTAGTTTTTCTCAGAGAAAATGCAGGAGGTACGTTTCACCATTCAAAACTATTTCACTGCATACCCTGACGGTGTTGTCAATAAGTAAATACCACCAAATCAAACTCTTTCAATACTCGATTCTGCCTTTGCCAAGAGTTTCCTGCAGACCAAGAGACGCAGCTATTCCACATCACAGTCATAGAAAACATGGAACTAAACAGGAGTGGCTAAATGAGATGGCCGAATTGTTTGACCATGTCTAAAAGAAGTCTCGAAAATTCATTGAGAAACTGTAGAAAAAGGCTTGAAGTTGACTTAAAATATGAAGAATACAGTGTATTCATCGTGAAGCTGAAGTTGGGGAGGGCAATGTCAACTATGGAAGCTTCAATATGTTTTATAATCTCAACGCAGCATTTGTTGACAAAGAAATTGTGAAAAGAAACATGAGCCTTGTGCAGACGCACGTACTAGGTGTCAATGCCAAACAAAATTCCAAACTAACTTCCTCATCTCTGGATCTGCATGTTATAGATGCATCTTTGCTCTGAGATCCATCTAGCGTGGAGGTGCAATATCCTAAGCAGACGGCACACAAGTTAGGAGGACCTTTTGAGTTTGTGAATAACTCCACCGTCTCCCATGACGCGCTTGAACATCTTTCTCTGGCCAAGTTCTCGTCTAAGACGTCTCGTCTAGGGCGTGTCGTATCCGACTCTGGATGATGTGCCCATGAGAGTTGAGGGCACTGTTGCTTTTCGTCCACCTATATTTTATGTGAATGCAAATTTTGGGCGTTGTTCTGCATGAACATCAAACTTCAAGCCCGACTACATTTATAAAATTATGTGTTATCGTTAAATTTAGTGTCGAATATTGTTTTTTATGTAGTATATATTTCATGTTAAAATGATGGGGGTACCCTGACAATCGTCTCTGACCTTTGGGGTACACCGGGAGAAAAAGATTGCGAACCGCTGGTATAATTGTTTCCGTTTGTGCACTCACCTAAAACGTTGTGCACAGTAGTACTAGTAGCCCCTGCATTATCATGACAATGACTATGTGGGCAGGACTGGAACCCCCAATCGACAATATAAAACCAGTCCACTTTAGAATCACTAAAATTACTTTCTAACCTTTAATCCACACTTTCACACTAACCTATCCTTACCTACCACCAGTAAGTAAGCGTCTGTGCACATGCATGTAATTTATCGGTATATGTCGACACACTCCTAATCTAAATGGGCATGACTGTTTTAGGACAGGCGTCCATGTTTTCCAGGCATCGAAATCAAACCAGTGCATTTAATCCTGACTGGGCTGGCACTTCCTTCTCCGAGAAGAAAATCCGACACGCCTTTATAAGAAAGGTAAGCGGGATAATCAAGACCTGACAGACAGTACTTAAGAGCAAAACCTACTTAGAATATCCAGCATGCATGACTGACAGTAGTTATAGTGGTGTCACCTGGCGTGGCTGGTACTAATTAAAGTGGTGCCATCTAGTGTGACAAACAGAGGTTATACTATTGCCACCTGACATTTATAATTAAACGTAAACATTTAACAAGATTTACTAACCAAGATTACATCCCAAGCAAAAACTCGAGATGTCTATTACAGCTTACTGAGAATCCAATGAATATACATCTGAGATATTTGTCAGTTTTGTATTTACACATGGTCACTGTTAGCATTTTCACAATCAGTAAGTCATTTGTTCCACCCCTCTGAGATTTAATACTGTGACATTCAGTCCACACTTGTGTCACTGATGCTAAAGCCTTGAATTTCAGGGCAGGACTATTGGCACTGACTGATAGACTTGGGGGGGGCTAACAATCTAAGGCATAACAAATAACACCAATTTGGCTGTGAACTGTTGTTTAATTTCCATGGTACAATGGCTAGTTACCATGGCAATGTGGCAAATGGCTGCCACTAAATCCCAGTTTGTGTTGTCTCGTGTTGTCAGTCTTTGATGAATGAATCATTCTGGATGTTCCAGGTCTACATCATCTTATGTGCTCAACTCCTCGTCACAGTCAGCTGCATTGCATTCTTCCTCTTCTAGTAAGTACAAACCTTCCCATGTACCCCACAAGTACAAACCTTCCCATGTACACCATGTCCTACAATTGTATACCATGACCCACCATTTTTACTTGAGAACGTACATTTCTGGATGCTTCCTTACCATGCAAAAAAATGTTAACACACCTTCATAAAATAACTTTGTATTTCTTAAACTCTTCAATTATTTTATCCATGTGGGTATTACTTGAAATGTTCTGGTTACTGCATGTTTCTGACTTGTTTAGTCAGCAAATAAAGGCTGGGTTCAAACAAAGCTGAATATATTTTGATAGTTTTGCAGTCAAAATATTAAATATATTATAATAAAATGTAAGAAGTTTTAGTCCACTTAATAGCATTATTTTGGCTGATATTGCTTTTACTAGTTTGACGTATTTGAGGTTTGTTTTATATGGTTATTTTATCTTAAACAAATTGACGAAGCTTTTGTGAAATATTTTGCAAGGTCGACTTAAATTTCCACTATGAACGATAGATTCACAGAGAGAATAATGCCTAAAATGGAATTCAGTTTTATTGAAGAAGTTCAGCAGTTAAAAAGGTTTTTTAATTGTAATCTTTGTTGTTTTAGTTTTGATATATGTGTTTCAGCAAACCTGCCAAGGATTGGGTTCAACACAACATCTGGTTCTATTACATCTCATAGTAAGTGGTTCACAACAACATCTGGTTCTATTACATCTCATAGTAAGTGTTGCACAACAACATCTGGTTATATTACATCTCATAGTAAGTGGTTCACAACAACATCTGGTTCTATTACATCTCATAGTAAGTGGTTCACAACAACATCTGGTTCTATTACATCTCATAGTAAGTGGTTCACAACAACATCTGGTTCTATTATATCTCATAGTAAGTGGTTCACAACAACATCTGGTTCTATTACATCTCATAGTAAGTGGTTCACAACAACATCTGGTTCTATTACATCTCATAGTAAGTGTTGCATAACAACATCTGGTTCTATTACATCTCATAGTAAGTGGTTCACAACAACATTGGGTTCTATTACATCTCATAGTAAGTGGTTATGCCGTATCAAATCCATTACATGTAACGCTGTGGCAAAATGTATCCAACATGCATGTAATATCACTTTCATGATCTATTCGTAGTTGGATAATTGTTGGACTCTCAATAAGCCAAAGGCTTCCTTGTCCGCATGCTGTCTGGAGCTTGTAAATCTGGACGGCAATCTTGTTAAATATATTAAAAGATCACAGTTCAGAATTTGCACAGCTCTGTATGATTTAAAAATGTCAGCACATATTTAATTTACAGGTGGGCACACACACCTAAATAAACTATATTATTCATACATCTGAGTGTGCCTGTTTGTGCATACATGTCTACATTGTAGTATTAGAGAGATGCTTATATGTCTTCTCACCTGTGTTTCTTTTCACCTGTGTGTCTTCTCACCAGTGTGTGTTCTCACCAGTGTGTCTTCTCACCTGTGTGTGTTCTCACCTGTGTGTGTTCTCACCAGTGTGTCTTCTCACCTGTGTGTCTTCTCACCAGTGTGTGTTCTCACCAGTGTGTGTTCTCACCTGTCTGTCTTCTCACCTGTGTGTCTTCTCACCAGTGTGTGTTCTCACCAGTGTGTCTTCTCACCTGTGTGTCTTCTCACCAGTGTGTGTTCTCACCAGTGTGTGTTCTCACCTGTCTGTCTTCTCACCTGTGTGTGTTCTCACCAGTGTGTGTTCTCACCTGTGTGTCTTCTCACCTGTGTTTCTTCTCACCTGTGTGTGTTCTCACCTGTGTGTGTTCTCACCAGTGTGTGTTCTCACCTGTGTGTCTTCTCACCTGTGTTTCTTCTCACCTGTGTGTGTTCTCACCAGTGTGTGTTCTCACCAGTGTGTGTTCTCACCTGTGTGTCTTCTCACCTGTGTTTCTTCTCACCTGTGTCTTCTCACCTATGTTTCTTCTCACCTGTGTGTCTTCTCACCTGTGTTTCTTCTCACCTGTGTGTTCTCACCTGTGAGTCTTCTCACCTGTGTGTCTTCTCACCAGTGTGTGTTCTAACCTGTCTTCTCACCTGTGTTTCTTCTCACCTGGGTTTCTTCTCACCTGTGTGTCTTCTCACCTGTGTATGTTCTCGCCAGTGTGTGTTCTCACCTGTGTGTGTTCTCACCTGTGTTTCTTCTCACCTGTGTGTGTTCCCTGGTGAGCATGTTCTCATCTGTATATGTTCTCACCTGAGTGTGCCTGTTTGTACATACATGTCTACATTGTAGTATTAGAGAGAGATGCTTATATCTACTATTTATGTAGTAATAATATATATACACACACACCGTATTCATTTTTTTTAGCGTACAGTACGCTTATGAAATATTCTTAAGGTTACAAAAAATGTGTTTCTCAAACCTGTGTGAAAATGACAACATGGAGGCATCATATGGTGTCAATTATGTGTATTTTTATTGCCTCTAGTGTACCCTGCTCTGTGGCACCACTAGATAATTCCTTTCTGTTTTTAAAACAAACATGGCGCCATTGACACGCATGTGTCACTCTGAATTAGAAGACATTTTTGTCAATTATTTGTGGTTACCACATATTTAAGACTACTTCTCATTGGAGAGATAAGTTAGCAGTGGACAGCAGAAGAAAAACGATCAGCATGACAGTTGGTGCTAAGACACGGACAAAGTCAGAGAGCAGGCCATGTCATCCTCTGCATGAAGCATTCAAGTTTAGTTCAGCCGGGATGACACACGTCAACGTATACTGGTGTGGGCAATAATCGTGGGTCCAATCATGTTTTGCCATTTTTACTAAAAACTTACCAAATTCTTCTGTAAGATATTTATGTGCTAAATCTCAAATTTTCCTTACAATTTCTGCAAATAAACTGTTACAAAAGTTGTTTTGAGTTAATTACTTACGGAAATATACTGGCGAAATCCAAATCTTGTCGAAGACGCCTGCGTAAAAAATTGTGGGTCTTATCTATGCTGTGTAAATTGTTCACGTGTTGTGAATCAGTGCGAGACCATGCGGTGTATTAAAATAGGCCAAGAGCGTTAGAACATGAGATTTCAATACCACAAATTTTTACCTGCCCCGAATATTCCAGACGTGCGTATAACAAAAGTTAACTGGAAGTGATTTATACATCCACATGATGATGATTTTGTGGTCAAAGGGATACTGGAACTTTGCAAAGACTGTGGAGTGTGGATGCAGGTGGAACTTTCTTTCTCATATTGTGAATGGTTGACAGGGAATTACAATAAATGATGGATTCTGTCAGACCCTGCTGAAAAAATGGGGTGTACATTAATTAGGGCATGTACACTAAAAGAACGAATATGGTATATATATTATATTATTTATTATACACCTGTCATGTGTATGTGTTCTAACCGATGTGTTTTCTGACCTATGTGTGTTCTCACCAGTATGTCTTCTCACCTGTGTATGTTCTCGCCAGTGTGTGTTCTCACCTGTGTGTCTTCTCACCTGTGTGTCTTCTCACCTGTGTGTGTTCCCTGGTGAGCATGTTCTCATCTGTATATGTTCTCACCTGCATGTGTTTTCACCTGCATGTGTTCTCACCTGCGTGTGTTCTCACCTGTGTGTGTTCTCACCTGTGTTTCTTCTCACCTGTGTGTTCTCACCTGCGTGTGTTCCCTGGTGAGCATGTTCTCATCTGTATATGTTCTCATCTGTATATGTTCTCACCAGTGTGTTTTCACACCTGTGTGTGTTCTCACCTGTGTGTGTTCTCACCAGTGTGTGTTCTCACCAGTATGTCTTCTCACTGGTATGTCTTCTCACTGGTATGTCTTCTCACCTGTGTGTGTTCACACCAGTATGTGTTCTCACCAGTATGTCTTCTCACCTGTGTGTGTTCTCACCTGTGTGTGTTCACACCAGTATGTGTTCTCACCAGTATGTCTTCTCACCTGTGTGTGTTCTCACCAGTGTGTGTTCTCACCAGTGTGTGTTGTCACCTGTGTTTCTTCTCACCTGTGTGTTCTCACCTGTGTGTGTTCCCTGGTGGGCATGTGCTCATCTGTGTATGTTCTCACCTGTATGTGTTCTCAACTTCTCACCTGTGTGTCTTCTCACCTGTGTGTGTTCTCACCTGTGTGTGTTCTCACCTGTGTTTATTTTCACCTGTGTCTTCTCACCTGTGTGTGTTCTCACCAGTATGTGTTCTCACCTGTGTGTCTTCTCACCTGTGTGTCTTCTCACCCGTGTGTCTTCTCACCTGTGTTTCTTCTCACCTGTGTTTCTTCTCACCTGTGTGTGTTCTCACCAGTGTGTGTTCTCACCTGTGTGTCTTCTCACCTGTATATGATCTCACCCGTGTGTGTTCTCGCCTGTGTGTGTTCCCTGGTGGGCATGTGCTCATCTGTGTATGTTCTCACCTGTATGTGTTCTCAACTTCTCACCTGTGTGTCTTCTCACCTGTGTGTGTTCTCACCTGTGTGTGTTCTCACCTGTGTTTATTTTCACCTGTGTCTTCTCACCTGTGTGTCTTCTCACCAGTATGTGTTCTCACCTGTGTGTCTTCTCACCTGTGTGTCTTCTCACCCGTGTGTCTTCTCACCTGTGTTTCTTCTCACCTGTGTTTCTTCTCACCTGTGTGTGTTCTCACCAGTGTGTGTTCTCACCAGTGTGTGTTCTCACCTGTGTGTCTTCTCACCTGTGTTTCTTCTCATCTGTATATGTTCTCACCTGCATGTGTTCTCACCAGTGTGTGATCTCACCAATGTGTGTTCTCACCAGTGTGTGTTCTCGCCTGTGTGTGCTCACCTGTGTGTGTTCTCATCTGTGTGTGTGTTCTCACCTGTATGTGTGTTCTCGCCTGTGTGTGTGTTCTCACCTGTATATGATCTCACCTGTGTGCGTTCTCACCTGTATATGATCTCACCCGTGTGTGTTCTCACCTGTGCTTGTTCTCATCTGTGTGTGTTCTCACATGCATGTTCTCACCTGTGTGTGTTCTCACCTGCAGTGCCACCTTCCTGGTGCTCTTCATTGTGCTGTACTGCTGCCCAGGCGTGAGACGCAACTACCCAACCAACTTCATATGTCTCGCCCTCTTTGTAAGTATACCCCGTCTTTACAAGCATCTTGTCCCACACTCGGCAAACACCAAAATATTATATTGTGTTTCATTTGTGATCATAATAGTAATAATACACTTTTATTTAGACACCATCAAATTCGGGACTAATGCCTCATTCATGGATGTTTAAAAAATCAGCAAATGTCTAAGAAACAGAATCAAATGCACAAGCATTGATGATATTTTATGTGTTTGTCCACTTATGAAGCTAAGAACACCACCCTGTTGTCTGATGGTTGAATAAGAAAGTATGCAGTTTCAGCAAATTTTTATGTCAGGGAATGATGTCTAAAAGATGTCTCAGAGAGGGTAAATGTGAACCTGTAATGAACTCCAAATCTCAACCATGCGAGTCATGGCAGAATCACCCATGTCTAAGAAACAGAATCAAATGCTCTGTGTTTTGATAGATGTGTTTTATCTCGACAGACCCTGGCGATGTCCTATATGACTGCAGCCATCAGCAGGTAAGACTCAACAATTACACCCCCCTGTTACATTTGGTGGCTGGTCATGACATGTCAATAAAGTATATGTATCTGCATTCATGAATTAATGTTGAGCTTATGTCATTTTATTACAAATGTGTACAAAGTGTTATTTCTTGTGTTGAAAACATTGATTCAATCAATTAATAATTTTATATATTTTTAAACAGCATACAGTAATTTGTTAGGCACACATGCACACGCATGCCCGCACACACCTGTGAAACATTTTCTACAACCAAATGTTGGAAATAGGTACCAGTGATCTAAAGTATTTAGTTATGTTTACTTTCTCCAAGTGGCAACAGCACAATGCACCCATTAGTAACCAAAACTAACCATGCGTTTGTATTCACAGCTTCCACAATACAAAGATTGTCTTGATCTGCCTGGGAATGACCGCCGTCATCTGTCTGGCTATCACTTTGTTTGCTGTCCAGACCAAGGTATGACTGCATAAAGCCCCCCAGAATCACCTGTGGCTTAATCCTGCTTAGTAAAACTAACAAACATTGTAGCTGATCAATTCTATGGTTGCTCTCTTTCTGATTCTTTTTAATGCAGGGAATTTAAAAGTACTATTTCTGATTGTTTTTTATCATGAAATAATGTTACGTAGCATAAACTTCGTTAACTACATCCATTCTGACACCCAAATGTGTTATTTATATTTTACCATAATGTTTTATATAATTTTGCAAAACAATATTAGTTTCTTTACTTAAGTGAATTGTTCTTTGAACCGTCTTAGTTTTGAACCTTCACTGATGATAGTCATGCAGTCGTAAGACCATCTCATCACTTGGAGGTTGCAAGTTGCAGCGATGTCACAATGAATACATTAAAGTTGCACACATGTGTTTGTAGATTGACATTACACTGTGTTCTGGGTACTCTTTGTGTTCACAATTGTCCTGTGTGTTTGTAGATTAACTTTACGCTGTGTTCTGGGTACTCTTTGTGTTCACCATTGTCCTGTGTGTTTGTAGATTAACTTTACACTGTGTTCTGGGTACTCTTTGTGTTCACCATTGTCCTGTGTGTTTGTAGATTGACTTTACAATGTGTTCTGGGTACTCTTTGTGTTCACCATTGTCCTGTGTGTCTGTAGAATGACTTTACACTGTGTTCTGGGTACTCTTTGTGTTCACCATTGTCCTGTGTGTTTGTAGATTGACTTTACAATGTGTTCTGGGTACTCTTTGTGTTCACCATTGTCCTGTGTGTCTGTAGATTAACTTTACACTGTGTTCTGGGTACTCTTTGTGTTCACCATTGTCCTGTGTGTCTGTAGATTAACTTTACACTGTGTTCTGGGTACTCTTTGTGTTCACCATTGTCCTGTGTGTTTGTAGATTAACTTTACACTGTGTTCTGGGTACTCTTTGTGTTCACCATTGTCCTGTGTGTTTGTAGATTGACTTTACAATGTGTTCTGGGTACTCTTTGTGTTCACAATTGTCCTGTGTGTTTGTAGATTAACTTTACACTGTGTTCTGGGTACTCTTTGTGTTCACCATTGTCCTGTGTGTTTGTAGATTGACTTTACAATGTGTTCTGGGTACTCTTTGTGTTCACCATTGTCCTGTGTGTCTGTAGAATGACTACAATGTGTTCTGGGTACTCTTTGTGTTCACCATTGTCCTGTGTGTTTGTAGATTAACTTTACACTGTGTTCTGGGTACTCTTTGTGTTCACCATTGTCCTGTGTGTTTGTAGATTGACTTTACAATGTGTTCTGGGTACTCTTTGTGTTCACAATTGTCCTGTGTGTTTGTAGATTAACTTTACCCTGTGTTCTGGGTACTCTTTGTGTTCACCATTGTCCTGTGTGTTTGTAGATTGACTTTACAATGTGTTCTGGGTACTCTTTGTGTTCACCATTGTCCTGTGTGTCTGTAGAATGACTACAATGTGTTCTGGGTACTCTTTGTGTTCACAATTGTCCTGTGTGTCTGTAGATTAACTTTACACTGTGTTCTGGGTACTCTTTGTGTTCACCATTGTCCTGTGTGTCTGTAGATTAACTTTACAATGTGTTCTGGGTACTCTTTGTGTTCACCATTGTCCTGTGTGTTTGTAGATTAACTTTACAATGTGTTCTGGGTACTCTTTGTGTTCACCATTGTCCTGTGTGTTTGTAGATTGACTTTACACTGTGTTCTGGGTACTCTTTGTGTTCACCATTGTCCTGTGTGTTTGTAGATTGACTTTACAATGTGTTCTGGGTACTCTTTGTGTTCACAATTGTCCTGTGTGTTTGTAGATTGACTTTACACTGTGTTCTGGGTACTCTTTGTGTTCACCATTGTCCTGTGTGTTTGTAGATTGACTTTACAATGTGTTCTGGGTACTCTTTGTGTTCACCATTGTCCTGTGTGTCTGTAGAATGACTTTACAATGTGTTCTGGGTACTCTTTGTGTTCACAATTGTCCTGTGTGTTTGTAGATTGACTTTACAATGTGTTCTGGGTACTCTTTGTGTTCACAATTGTCCTGTGTGTTTGTAGATTGACTTTACACTGTGTTCTGGGTACTCTTTGTGTTCACCATTGTCCTGTGTTTGTAGATTGACTTTACAATGTGTTCTGGGTACTCTTTGTGTTCACCATTGTCCTGTGTGTCTGTAGAATGACTTTACAATGTGTTCTGGGTACTCTTTGTGTTCACCATTGTCCTGTGTGTCTGTAGATTGACTTTACAATGTGTTCTGGGTACTCTTTGTGTTCACCATTGTCCTGTGTGTTTGTAGATTAACTTTACACTGTGTTCTGGGTACTCTTTGTGTTCACCATTGTCCTGTGTGTTTGTAGATTAACTTTACACTGTGTTCTGGGTACTCTTTGTGTTCACCATTGTCCTGTGTGTTTGTAGATTAACTTTACACTGTGTTCTGGGTACTCTTTGTGTTCACCATTGTCCTGTGTGTTTGTAGATTGACTTTACACTGTGTTCTGGGTACTCTTTGTGTTCACCATTGTCCTGTGTGTTTGTAGATTGACTTTACAATGTGTTCTGGGTACTCTTTGTGTTCACAATTGTCCTGTGTTTGTAGATTAACTTTACACTGTGTTCTGGGTACTCTTTGTGTTCACCATTGTCCTGTGTGTTTGTAGATTGACTTTACAATGTGTTCTGGGTACTCTTTGTGTTCACCATTGTCCTGTGTGTCTGTAGAATGACTTTACAATGTGTTCTGGGTACTCTTTGTGTTCACCATTGTCCTGTGTGTTTGTAGATTGACTTTACAATGTGTTCTGGGTACTCTTTGTGTTCACCATTGTCCTGTGTGTTTGTAGAATGACTTTACAATGTATTCTGGGTACTCTTTGTGTTCACCATTGTCCTGTGTGTTTGTAGATTGACTTTACACTGTGTTCTGGGTACTCTTTGTGTTCACCATTGTCCTGTGTGTTTGTAGACTGGCGTCACACTGTGTTCATTGGGTGATCTTTGTGTTTACCATTGTCCTGTGTGTTTGTAGACTGACTTTACGCTGTGTTCTGGGTACTCTTTGTGTTCACCATTGTCCTGTGTGTTTGTAGATTGACTTTACACTGTGTTCCGGGTACTCATTGTGTTCACCATTGTCCTGTGTGTTTGTAGATTGACTTTACAATGTGTTCTGGGTACTCTTTGTGTTCACAATTGTCCTGTGTGTTTGTAGATTAACTTTACACTGTGTTCTGGGTACTCTTTGTGTTCACCATTGTCCTGTGTGTTTGTAGATTGACTTTACAATGTGTTCTGGGTACTCTTTGTGTTCACCATTGTCCTGTGTGTCTGTAGAATGACTACAATGTGTTCTGGGTACTCTTTGTGTTCACCATTGTCCTGTGTGTTTGTAGATTAACTTTACACTGTGTTCTGGGTACTCTTTGTGTTCACCATTGTCCTGTGTGTTTGTAGATTGACTTTACAATGTGTTCTGGGTACTCTTTGTGTTCACAATTGTCCTGTGTGTTTGTAGATTAACTTTACCCTGTGTTCTGGGTACTCTTTGTGTTCACCATTGTCCTGTGTGTTTGTAGATTGACTTTACAATGTGTTCTGGGTACTCTTTGTGTTCACCATTGTCCTGTGTGTCTGTAGAATGACTACAATGTGTTCTGGGTACTCTTTGTGTTCACAATTGTCCTGTGTGTCTGTAGATTAACTTTACACTGTGTTCTGGGTACTCTTTGTGTTCACCATTGTCCTGTGTGTCTGTAAATTAACTTTACAATGTGTTCTGGGTACTCTTTGTGTTCACCATTGTCCTGTGTGTTTGTAGATTAACTTTACACTGTGTTCTGGGTACTCTTTGTGTTCACCATTGTCCTGTGTGTTTGTAGATTGACTTTACAATGTGTTCTGGGTACTCTTTGTGTTCACAATTGTCCTGTGTGTTTGTAGATTAACTTTACACTGTGTTCTGGGTACTCTTTGTGTTCACCATTGTCCTGTGTGTTTGTAGATTGACTTTACAATGTGTTCTGGGTACTCTTTGTGTTCACCATTGTCCTGTGTGTCTGTAGAATGACTTTACAATGTGTTCTGGGTACTCTTTGTGTTCACAATTGTCCTGTGTGTTTGTAGATTGACTTTACAATGTGTTCTGGGTACTCTTTGTGTTCACAATTGTCCTGTGTGTTTGTAGATTGACTTTACACTGTGTTCTGGGTACTCTTTGTGTTCACCATTGTCCTGTGTGTTTGTAGATTGACTTTACAATGTGTTCTGGGTACTCTTTGTGTTCACCATTGTCCTGTGTGTCTGTAGAATGACTTTACACTGTGTTCTGGGTACTCTTTGTGTTCACCATTGTCCTGTGTGTTTGTAGATTGACTTTACAATGTGTTCTGGGTACTCTTTGTGTTCACCATTGTCCTGTGTGTTTGTAGAATGACTTTACAATGTATTCTGGGTACTCTTTGTGTTCACCATTGTCCTGTGTGTGTTGTGTTCTGGGTACTCTTTGTGTTCACCATTGTCCTGTGTGTTTGTAGATTAACTTTACACTGTGTTCATTGGGTGATCTTTGTGTTCACCATTGTCCTGTGTGTTTGTAGATTGACTTTACGCTATGTTCTGGGTACTCTTTGTGTTCACCATTGTCCTGTGTGTTTGTAGATTGACTTTACACTGTGTTCCGGGTACTCATTGTGTTCACCATTGTCCTGTGTGTTTGTAGATTGACTTTACAATGCGTTCTGGGTACTCTTTGTGTTCACAATTGTCCTGTGTGTTTGTAGATTAACTTTACACTGTGTTCTGGGTACTCTTTGTGTTCACCATTGTCCTGTGTGTTTGTAGATTGACTTTACAATGTGTTCTGGGTACTCTTTGTGTTCACCATTGTCCTGTGTGTCTGTAGAATGACTACAATGTGTTCTGGGTACTCTTTGTGTTCACCATTGTCCTGTGTGTTTGTAGATTAACTTTACACTGTGTTCTGGGTACTCTTTGTGTTCACCATTGTCCTGTGTGTTTGTAGATTGACTTTACACTGTGTTCTGGGTACTCTTTGTGTTCACCATTGTCCTGTGTGTTTGTAGACTGGCGTCACACTGTGTTCATTGGGTGATCTTTGTGTTTACCATTGTCCTGTGTGTTTGTAGATTGACTTTACAATGTGTTCTGGGTACTCTTTGTGTTCACCATTGTCCTGTGTGTTTGTAGATTTACTTTACACTGTGTTCTGGGTACTCTTTGTGTTCACCATTGTCCTGTGTGTTTGTAGATTAACTTTACACTGTGTTCTGGGTACTCTTTGTGTTCACCATTGTCCTGTGTGTTTGTAGATTGACTTTACAATGTGTTCTGGGTACTCTTTGTGTTCACAATTGTCCTGTGTGTTTGTAGATTAACTTTACACTGTGTTCTGGGTACTCTTTGTGTTCACCATTGTCCTGTGTGTTTGTAGATTGACTTTACAATGTGTTCTGGGTACTCTTTGTGTTCACCATTGTCCTGTGTGTCTGTAGAATGACTTTACAATGTGTTCTGGGTACTCTTTGTGTTCACCATTGTCCTGTGTGTTTGTAGATTGACTTTACAATGTGTTCTGGGTACTCTTTGTGTTCACCATTGTCCTGTGTGTTTGTAGAATGACTTTACAATGTATTCTGGGTACTCTTTGTGTTCACCATTGTCCTGTGTGTTTGTAGATTGACTTTACACTGTGTTCTGGGTACTCTTTGTGTTCACCATTGTCCTGTGTGTTTGTAGACTGGCGTCACACTGTGTTCATTGGGTGATCTTTGTGTTTACCATTGTCCTGTGTGTTTGTAGATTCACTTTACGCTGTGTTCTGGGTACTCTTTGTGTTCACCATTGTCCTGTGTGTTTGTAGATTGACTTTACACTGTGTTCCGGGTACTCATTGTGTTCACCATTGTCCTGTCTGTTTGTAGACGGGCTTCACACTGTGTTCATTGGGTGATCTCTGTGTTCACCATTGTCCTGTGTGTTTGTAGATTGACTTCACGCTGTGTTCTGGAGTGATTTTTGTGTTCACCATTGTCCTGTGTGTTTGTAGATTGACTTCACGCTGTGTTCTGGAGTGATTTTTGTGTTCACCATTGTGCTGCTCCTCCTTGGACTGTCCATCCTTATTGTCAACATGGTTTGGGGGTCCAGCCACGTAAGTTGTCACGTGTCTCATCATTAACATCTTCTATATTACCATGTTTTCATCAAGAACGTTTATTCAAATTTGTTGCACTCTTCTTTGTCTCTGTATTATCATACTAAGTACGGGATGAGGCTGGCCTCAATACAGATAAGTTTGTTGCGCTCCTCTTTGTCTCTGTAGTATCATACTAAGTACGGGATGAGGCTGGCCTCAATACAGATCAGTTTGTTGCGCTCCTCTTTGTCTCTGTAGTATCATACTAAGTACGGGATGAGGCTGGCCTCAATACAGATCAGTTTGTTGCACTCCTCTTTGTCTCTGTAGTATCATACTAAGTACGGGATGAGGCTGGCCTCAATACAGATCAGTTTGTTGCGCTCCTCTTTGTCTCTGTAGTATCATACTAAGTACGGGATGAGGCTGGCCTCAATACAGATAAGTTTGTTGCGCTCCTCTTTGTCTCTGTAGTATCATACTAAGTACGGGATGAGGCTGGCCTCAATACAGATCATTTGTTGCGCTCCTCTTTGTCTCTGTAGTATCACACTAAGTACGGGATGAGGCTTGCCTCAATACAGATAAGTTTGTTGCGCTCCTCTTTGTCTCTGTAGTATCATACTAAGTACGTGATGAGGCTGGCCTCAATACAGATAAGTTTGTTGCGCTCCTCTTTGTCTCTGTAGTATCATACTAAGTACGGGATGAGGCTGGCGTCAATACAGATAAGTTTGTTGCGCACCTCTTTGTCTCTGTAGAATCATACTAAGTACGGGATGAGGCTGGCCTCAATACAGATCATTTGTTGCGCTCCTCGTTGTCTCTGTAGTATCATACTAAGTACGGGATGAGGCTTGCCTCAATACAGATCAGTTTGTTGCGCTCCTCTTTGTCTCTGTAGTATCCTGCTAAGTACGGGATGAGGCTGGCCTCAATACAGATAAGTTTGTTGCGCTCCTCTTTGTCTCTGTAGTATCATACTAAGTACGGGATGAGGCTGGCCTCAATACAGATAAGTTTGTTGCGCTCCTCTTTGTCTCTGTAGTATCATACTAAGTACGGGATGAGGCTGGCCTCAATACAGATCAGTTTGTTGCGCTCCTCTTTGTCTCTGTAGTATCATACTAAGTACGGGATGAGGCTGGCCTCAATACAGATCAGTTTGTTGCGCTCCTCTTTGTCTCCGTAGTATCGTACTAAGTACGGGATGAGACTGGCCTCAATACAGATCAGTTTGTTGTGCTCCTCTTTGTCTCCGTAGTATCGTACTAAGTACGGGATGAGACTGGCCTCAATACAGATCAGTTTGTTGCGCTCCTCTTTGTCTCTGTAGTATCATACTAAGTACGGGATGAGGCTGGCCTCAATACAGATCAGTTTGTTGCGCTCCTCTTTGTCTCTGTAGTATCATACTAAGTACGGAATGAGGCTGGCCTCAATACAGATAAGTTTGTTGCGCTCCTCTTTGTCTCTAGTATCATACTAAGTACGGGATGAGGCTGGCCTCAATACAGATAAGTTTGTTGTGCTCCCCTTTGTCTCTGTAGTATCATACTAAGTACGGGATGAGGCTGGCCTCAATACAGATCAGTTTGTTGCGCTCCTCTTTGTCTCTGTAGTATCATACTAAGTACGGGATGAGGCTGGCCTCAATACAGATCAGTTTGTTGCGCTCCTCTTTGTCTCTGTAGTATCATACTAAATACGGGATGAGGCTGGCCTCAATACAGATCAGTTTGTTGCACTCCTCTTTGTCTCTGTAGTATCATACTAAATACGGGATGAGGCTGGCCTCAATACAGATCAGTTTGTTGCACTCCTCTTTGTCTCTGTAGTATCATACTAAATACGGGATGAGGCTGGCCTCAATACAGATCAGTTTGTTGCACTCCTCTTTGTCTCTGTAGTATCATACTAAATACGGGATGAGGCTGGCCTCAATACAGATCAGTTTGTTGCACTCCTCTTTGTCTCTGTAGTATCATACTAAATACGGGATGAGGCTGGCCTCAATACAGATCAGTTTGTTGCACTCCTCTTTGTCTCTGTAGTATCATACTAAATACGGGATGAGGCTGGCCTCAATACAGATCAGTTTGTTGCACTCCTCTTTGTCTCTGTAGTATCATACTAAATACGGGATGAGGCTGGCCTCAATACAGATCAGTTTGTTGCGCTCCTCTTTGTCTCTGTAGTATCATACTAAGTACGGGATGAGGCTGGCCTCAATACTGGCAGTTTCTAATATAATTTTAACAGAATCAGCTTATCAGTGAAAAGTTTGAAAGGAATAACTCGGTCATGTTAGTGTCAATGTTTTTACTAGAGGACACGTTTGTGTACACCTTTTCACAAATATCTTTCACTCTGTTTTTATTTTGTATTACTTGATGGCACTCTGGGTTTAAAATGTAGTGTATTATTTTTATGACCATTCAATGCCGTAGAAACATTTCTCTTGACTGTTTTAGCTATCTCTCTTGTGAATAAACTAAATATATTAATTAGGCCAATATACTTTGTTTGGATAAAGGCTTTTGTAAACGGTGACATATTGCCATATTAATGATATATCCATTAATAATGTGACATTTAGATTGTTTGCTGTGATTAGTAGTTTTGCACTATTCGTTTGTGTTTGTTGCAGATTCTGAACTGTGTGTGGGGCAGTCTTGCAGCACTTCTCTTTGGCATTGTAAGTAGCCCTTTATATATCTTTCCCCTGTCGAGTTATTAATGTCCTGTTCTTCAGATGTTTCGTAATGCAAATGAATTGCAACCAAAACTGTTTGTGTGAGGTTTTGTGAAGTGTTACGGAAAAGGATACAGTAGTTTTAGTGTGTTCTTTACCTGCTCAATATGAACAGTTATGTGCATTTTTTATTTCACAAAATCTATCATTATTATAGCTAATTTATCAGGTAAACTATATTATATGAGTGTGTTAAACTGTTTGTCATCATACACTGCCAAGTTTAAAACAATTTAAATGGGAACTCATGCTGTTGTTACTTATTACATATGTGTCAAGCGACATGATGATTTTCACGAAGATTTAAACTACGTTAATTTTTTACAACAGTTAGTTTCAGTCACCTTGTCGTTTGTGCAAGCGAACACATAATGATGAGTTTTTCTCAAGACAGACACAGCCCCTTTATAAGTCATATGACTTCAGCTATGTCATTTCACCACATCACACTATGTACTTGTATGAGTGTTGAATAAACTTTTATTCACATACCATGTGTGTTAGTGAACTGTTTATTCACACAAGATTGTTTTGCTGTGGCAGGTGCTGGTATTTGACACTCAGATGTTGATGGGAGGCAAGAACTACGAGCTGAGTCCTGAGGAGCACATCTACGCGGCCCTCAACCTCTACCTCGACATCGTACAGCTCTTCCTCATTCTGCTTTGTCTGCTCGGGGGTGGGGGTGGCGACTCGTAAACACCCTACATGGGGTGGTGTCATATAAACACCCTGCATGAACCCTTCTTGCACCAATCTCTATTGATTCTACCATTTTACTATATAATTTGGACGTTTTGAACTTGGATCAGAAGCTTAAATTAAATGCGGGGAAAGTCTTGTTTCTTTTAAAACTCACTATTTCTAGCTTTACTGGTAGCCTGACAGGTGGCGCCACCATCATTTCCAGCATCACGACTGTGCAACAGATGGCGCCACCATTGCTGCAACCATTATTAATGGTTTCTCTCGATTGCTGCAAATTAAAAATATATGTTCACCCATCGATTTGATTAGCTGGCTAGAGTTTATGCAATTACTAAATTTCTTTATCTGATATGCAGCAACTGTTATTTACCGGGTCTGATAGACTAGTTACTTTACCTTACCATCGCAAATTAAATTGAATTGTGTGTGCTGGTGTTGTGACGAATAGTTTTGGTGGATGTAGGAGGGTCTTGCGTGATGGTTATCTTATCTACAGAACACATCGGGTGCCAGTTACACCCTTTCACCAAACTGTCAGTTGTATGTCTTATTGTTTGTCCCAGAAACCTTGTGTACTTATTTTGTTGGGTATTGTTCCCACTACTGGGTAAGCAAGACAAGGGTTGTTTGGAATGAGATACTGCGATGTGTGCCAAGTGCCGTCCAGCTGGTTCTGGTATCAGGTAGTTGTTGGGATACTTGAGAAAATTAATTGACATCTTGATATTGATAAAAGTTGATATTGATAAAAGTTGCATAATTGATGGTGGAACTTTTATATTTTTATTCTTAGAATAGTAACAACTTTTGATGTTGTGTACTTCAAGTCTTACTCTAAACTGGTTGAGATTGCAGTGATTATCAGTGTTGTCATTTTATCTGTGATGCCTACCTGTTCCGTTATTTGTATGTAGCAGTGGCAGGGTGATATGTGTTATTCTTAAGCAGTTGTATTTAACAGGTTAAATAACAAATTTGAAAAGTTCTGAATTGTTTTTGAACAAATGGAAAGGTAAATAATTATGCCAGATTTGTGCTGTTTATGTGATGCACGGTTTATATCAAGGTAACAAAAATGTTGTTCTTAAGAGATCGATTCTACTGTATAGCTATATATATATATATGTTGTTATAATAATAAAAAGGTGGCATTGTATTAAAGTGGTATTGTGAATCAAGTTGTTTCATAATCATATACATGTACAATGTTATTTAATGTGATTTTAACTGGATATATTACCTTTCTTAGTAATCTACTGTAGCATTTGCTATTGCCAAGTTTCCTAAAATCATGTTACAATCACCAGCTGGACTGTTAATTACACAGTAACAGTCAAATCATGTTACAATCACCAGCTGGACTGTTAATTACACAGTAACAGTCAAATCATGTTACAATCACCAGCTGGACTGTTAATTACACAGTAACAGTCAAATCATGTTACAATCACCAGCTGGACTGTTAATTACACAGTAACAGTCAAATCATGTTACAATCACCAGCTGGACTGTTAATTACACAGTAACAGTCAAATCATGTTACAATTACCAGCTGGACTGTTAATTACACAGTAACAGTCAAATCATGTTACAATCGCCAGTTGGACTGTTAATTTCGTGCAGTAACAGTCAAAGAGCAGCTTCTTGATAAACACATTATCAGATGGTGGATGTAGAGGAAGTAACAAAAGCAGCTTATTTTATGATTCCAAGGACAAGTGTCTGTTGTACTACTTTATAAACATAGGGTGTCATGTGAGGTATTCTATGAACTCACCCCACAATTCT
This sequence comes from Paraescarpia echinospica, assembly GCA_020002185.1. Taxonomy (NCBI): domain Eukaryota; kingdom Metazoa; phylum Annelida; class Polychaeta; order Sabellida; family Siboglinidae; genus Paraescarpia; species Paraescarpia echinospica. Next base: position 69,202,964 of record CM034537.1, on the reverse strand, counting down.
CCCAAGTGGAGATACTGCTTATAATCTCCTTCTGCGAACTCAGTCCACAGTTCTCCCGAGTGGAGATACTGGTTATAATGCTTATAGTATCCTACATACTTGTAATTCTGGAGAAACACTGGTTATAGTATCCTAAACACTTGCAACTCCAGATAAGTTATTCTACTGAGTGGAGACATTGGTTATAGTATTCTACACATTTGTAATTCTGGAGAAGAGTTATTCTCATGAGCTGAGAGGGATCTGAAGCATTGAGCAGCACATAATGTGAGATTTGTGACTGCGGGTTATGTATTTATATATGTGGAAGTCGTTGATACTGATGGCGTGTTGTAAATTTTGCAAATAAATGATCTTTGTGGATGACTTGTTTTGATGATTACTGAATATGTAAAGCACTAGCTGACACCAACACAAGGAGCAACAAACAAAAGGCATCACTTATCATCATTACAATATTTCATCCTTAAGTGCATAGTCGATAAATTTGTACCCTTCAAAAAACAAGGGAAACAGTCCAAAAAGAAACACTTAACGAAAGAGGCCATTAGAAAAATTAAGTATAAACAAATGATGTGGAAGTCATATAGATGTACTGGAAATGATGAAGACTACAACAGTTATAAAGAAGCACTTAACCAAGCTACAGCTGAAATTGGAAATTCAAAGAGAAGCTATGAACAACAATTAGCTAGTAATATAAAACATGACAGCAAGAGTTTTTATGCGTATGTTTGAAGCAAACATAGTTCAAGATAAGGTCGGTCCTCTAGAAGATAGTGCTGGAAATATAATATCAGAGGGATTCTTAATGGCAGAAGACCTGAATGAGTACTTTAGTTCAGTGTTTACCAGAGAAGATATTAGTTAGGCTAAGTTCAAGGAGGCAGATTCAGACTACATGTATTTAGGACAATTAATTGTAACCCCGGAAATGGTAGCTAAGAAAATAAGGGCTATGAAGGATAATAAATCACCTGGAGTGGATGGGATTCCACCCAAACTACTATTGGAAATTGTAGAACAAATTAGGAGTGGTTCCTTTAGAATGGAAAGAGGCAAACATTATACCGTTATTTAAAAAAGGTTCGAGAAACAAGTCAGAGAACTATAGACCAGTGAGTTTAACATCAGTGATTTGCAAATTATTAGAAAGACTAATTAAAGATCACATGGTGGATTTTCTTGTTAAACAAAACTTGATAAACCCATCTCAACATGGTTTTTTTTAAAGCGAGGTCATGCTTAACAAATATGTTGTTTTTTGGAAGACATCACTAAGTGGGTAGATGAGGGATCACCGGTAGATATCGTCTACTTAGATTTTCAAAAAGCTTTCGACAAAGTACCACATCAAAGATTACTGCTGAAACTAAAGGCCCATGGCATAGGAAATGGTATAATAAACTGGATAGAACAATGGCTGATTGACAGAAGACAACGTGTAGTAGTTGATGGGGAGACTTAAAACTGGAAATCGGTATTGAGTGGGGTACCACAGGGATCAGTATTAGGACCTATATTATTCTTAATATATATCAACGATTTGGATGATGAAATAACAAGCAAGGTGTTGGAATTTGTGGATGATACAAAAGTGTTTAGAAGGATTAAAAGTGATGGAGATAGACAGCATTTACAAGATGATCTTGACAGGTTGATCAAATGGTCTGAAAAGTGGCAAATGCTGTTCAATTTTGGGAAATGTAAATGCCTCCACACAGGACATGGGAACGAAGAGGTAGAATATACAATGGGGGGTACTGTACTAAGTACTACTGTAAAAGAAAAGGACTTAGGGTTAACCATTAGTGCTGATATGAAGGTTTCAGAGCAGTGCGGAATTGCAGCTTCAAAGGGAAATCAAATCCTTGGATTAATTAGGCGAAACGTAACGTATATACAAATGTACAAAACAATAGTTAGGTCTCATTTAAAATATTGTATTCAAGCGTGGAGGCCATATCACAGGAAGGACATAGATATGCTAGAAAGAGTGCAGAGGAGAGCAACTCAAATGATATCAAAACCGAGGGATCTTAGTTACGAAATACGCCTAAAAATGCGGTTTAACAACACTAGAGACCAGGAGATTGAGAGATCAGATAGAAGTGTTTAAAATATTGAATGGTTATTTTTTTCTCAGTTAAAAAAGATAGAAGGACTAGAGGACATGAACTTACATTGGCAAAGGAGCAGAGTAGATTGGATATAAGAAAGTTTTCATTTTCACAAAGGACTGTAAATGAATGGAACAGATTACCTGCTGATTGTGTGGGTGCTAGTAGCGTGAATGTTTAAAAATAAAATCGACACACATCTCAGACGGGCGGGATACACATAGATAAAAGGGTCGGACTCTCGATAAGCCAAAGGGCTTCCTTGTCCACCTGCCACCTAGAGTTAATTCTCTGGGTGGCAATCTTGTTAAATCTTGTTAAATCCTAAAATCCTTTATAGTAACACCATGTGGAGAGTTGATCACTACTGAATCCTTGCTGGTAGGAGAAAGACCTAGAAGAGCATAGTATATCGCAAACACAAGCAAGTAACTGTAAACAGTCTCTTTAAATACGTCATCAAACGGTTAATCAGCGGTAGTGATGGAGTGCTGAAAGAGGACCTCGGCAGTGGTGAGGAGATATTGTTGCGCTGCTACACAGTTAGTGTATTAATATATCGATTGATCCGTAAACACTAGCGATCTCGTCTATCCTGTCTTCTGCACTAACATAAATGAACATAATACAAATGGCTGGTCTTCTGATTTATGTGTGACATGCTTTAAAATATCTGACTGAAAATGACCATAAAACACTGGTATATAACTGATGGACTGATGGACTGACTGACTGACTGACTGACTGCACTAGGTGTGTTTGCTCTGGCCGTGTACTCTCCAGGGAATCAATGCTACTTATTCTTTTACATTGTACGTGGTCACAAATCCTTTTTGCTAGTTACAGAGTGCTTCAAAATTGTATTTAACCAATATAATGGTCTGATTCAGAGCATGTTTCAACAATTGGTTTATACACCAAAATATAGACATACAGACAAATTTGACAGTAGTCATCTGGTTACATGCTCTAAGCAGTCAGAGAGCTTATTCAGTTTCGTTTGTTGAGTTGCTAACCTAGTCCTTCCTGACATGGTATTTCAAACATGTATGACGTCATTCTGCCAGGATTGTGCTGGCACTGACATCTATTTGATGAATGTTATGAGTAATCCCCACTGCAGTGTCCATGTAGTATCATGTACCAGGTTGATTCTCCTTAACTGCGACACAAAACTAAAGTGCAAATGTGACGAGGTCAACTACAGAAAAACACAAGAAGTGCTTGAACAAAACACGTCGCAACACTGGTGATGTCATCATGTTGAGAGAGATGGGGTCGGATGAGTGAGGCTGGAGCCATCATCTCGACAGGAATGGCTTCTTGTGGAGGAGGGTGATGTACGATGTTTGAGCACGTCTCTCGAGTTGATAGAGTTCCATGACGGTGGGCGCAAGGAAGGCAACGTGTCCCTCGTACGATGGACCTACAACGGCACTGACGTCTTAGTAGGAGATACTCCGATGCCACAACAAGGAACGCAGCTCATCTGGACATTGACTGTCACAAATATTATTTCTTGGCTAACTGGCTCTGTATACAGTGTGGCTGTGTCTGTGGAATGTTTTTGTGGATCTGGCACCCTTGTGTATATTTGCTGTTCCTTTGTAACGCAACATTTTCTACAAACCATTGCAATAGATTTTTTTTCTGGTCACACATGACCATAACAATGTGGCAGCCTTTCAACGCTGAAGTTTATTTAGTTTACTATAGATATCCCTGGCAGAGACCGAGTGTAAATGTGAGCCGGTGCATGTTAATGCAATGTTTCAAATGGTGTGAGTGCACCCATACATTCTTCTGTTTGAATACACATGTTTAAACTGATGCAATGACAGATGATGGCTAAACTGTTAATCAAACAGGCTATCTTGGTGGTATCAGAAATACCTGCTCAATGAAACAATGCAGGATTAGTGCCAATTACGCCCCGAATGTTGTGGTGGCCGGCCACTCAGAAAGCAAAGGGATGACCAATTATTTATATTATTTCTCAGAGATGGGGCTATAACCTGTATTGCCTGCAAAATAAGCAAAATCACTCCAGATCAGTTTATCACCCCGGATCCTGCATTGATCTGAGAAGACCTTTGGTAACAATTGCACACCGAGTCGACTTTCACAACACAAGCATGTATGCAAGACAGAAGGATGCTAATGAAATGTTGATGGATTACATAGCTAAATGTGAAAACTATAAACCATATTCCTAGAGGCCAGAGTCGCCCACACCGATGACTAATGTGTCACCATCTAGTAGCAGTCCGCTCAACAGACAACTGAAAGCTGCAGAAAAGTTACTTAAGAAAAAGGTAAATTTGACTGTGAAATGTACCAATGTACATATTTATAGACTAGGTATTTTTAACACTGTTTGCATTTGAAAAAAACAATTGTTCTTTGATGCACATATTTACATGCAAATGCGACACATAAAAATGCATTTGAACTATTGGCTGCTGCATTACACATGTGTAATGGATCAATTACACATGTGTAATGGATCAATACGAACAGCAATGTGTTTACATTTCAGCAACAACAACACTACAAAGTGTGTGCTTGACCGCTAATGGTAACAACTTGTAACTTTAATTCTCTGTACACAGGGGCAATAGGTGAAGGTAGGAACATTTAGGATCTCACAGATGAGGCTGAGCTAAGTCACCCATTAGGTTCAGTGGTTCAACAGGTAATTTACAAAAACAAGTAAAAGTGAGTTTAATGTCTAATGCCCCCCCCCACCCCCACATACGTGACATGCCACAGTAAAGTGGGTATTAATTAAGTCGCAAAATTGTTAAATTGAGTTCTGTACCTTTTTGATTCTACGGATTATGATCTTTAAAATGACACCTCATTTGTTGAAATATCTTAAGTAGTTTTTGATTTATCGCCAAAATTGAAGCAAACTTAAAAAAGTGACATTTGAGAAACATGTCAGTTTTACTTGTTTTCCCTATTGTTTTTAATTTATGGGTTCATAAAAGCAAGTATTTTATTAGTTTTGGATTATCTGTTGAGGAAAATAAACTGGACATTGAAAGGTAAGTTTACAAGGAACACATTCCAGCCAAAATCATAAAACTGATGGAACATGACCTGGACAGCTATTCTTGGCTCATGTCCCGGATAGAGCCGTGGGATTTAACACCCGTTTCGTAGTAGCAGGTCAACACTCACCTTGTCTCCTCAGCTTCTGTCCGTAGACGACCTTGCCATCAAACTCATTCACTGGCACCTTGAGGTCTGTGCCCACCTGGTCAATGGTGACACCCAGGTGTTCCTCTATCTCCCCCAGGTACTGCAAGTGACATGTCACTATCAGTGTCATCACAGTGACACATAGCACAAGGTCATCTAGATTGATTATCCTGATTTATTATTCTGTATGATGGCGTCTCCCGCAATGAATACTTAGGGGAATTATGTGGACAAATCGTTTTTTTTGTTATTTGTATCGTAGCTGAATACTTCCTGGATGAAGTGAGTGGGATTTATGTCAGCGCTTCGTTCAGAGTGTATGGTGTAATTAGGACAACATGATGCAGTAAGAGTCTACAAATTTGATACCTAGACCAGGTGTTACATTTCTTAACTGTCATTTACATTTGATAAATAACAGGTACCGATGCCTCCTTTTCAAAAGTATTATGCCCACAGGTGGCGCAATATATGACTCAACAGTTCAACCCGACACTACCTCCCCCTTGGTGTGTAACATAACATACCCCTGTACACCCCAATGGGCCAGTAGGACACCAACCTGGGGTTCATTGTACCAAATGCAGCAGCCCCCCTCGGCCACAAGGCGAGTGTTGTAACAACCACGACCACGGTTACTGCAGTTGGAATGATACCACACCTGCAACACACCACACTTAAGTTACACACCACACCCACAACACCCACAACACCCACAACACCCACAACAACACGCCATACCCACAGCAGGCCACACCCAAGTTACACATCACACCCACAACACACCACACTCAAGTTACACACCACACCCACAACACACCACACTCACAGCAGGCCACACCCAAGTTACACACCACACCCACAACACACCACACTCAAGTTACACACCACACCCACAACACACCACACCTACAGCAGGCCACACCCAAGTTACACACCACACCCACAACACACCACATTCAAGTTACACGCCACACCCACAACACACCACACCCACAACAGGCCACACCCAGTTGCACACCACAACCACAGCAGGCCACACCCAAGTTACACACCACAACCACAACACACCACACTCAAGTTACACACCACACCCACAACACACCACACCTACAGCAGGCCACACCCAAGTTACACACCACACCCACAACACACCACACTCAAGTTACACACCACACCCACAACAGGCCACACCCAGTTGCACACCACAACCACAGCAGGCCACACCCAAGTTACACACCACAACCACAACACACCACACTCAAGTTACACACCACACCCACAACACACCACACCTACAGCAGGCCACACCCAAGTTACACACCACACCCACAACACACCACACTCAAGTTACACACCACACCCACAACAGGCCACACCCAGTTGCACACCACAACCACAGCAGGCCACACCCAAGTTACACACCACAACCACAACACACCACACTCAAGTTACATGCCACAACAACAGCAGGCCACACCCAAGTTACACACCACACCCACAACACACCACACTCAAGTTACACGCCACACCCACAACACACCACACCTACAGCAGGCCACACCCAAGTTACACACCACACCCACAACACACCACACTCAAGTTACACACCACACCCACAACACACCACACCTACAGCAGGCCACACCCAAGTTACACACCACACCCACAACACACCACACTCAAGTTACACACCACACCCACAACACACACCACACCTACAGCAGGCCACACCCAAGTTACACACCACACCCACAACAGACCACACCCAAATTATACGCTGTCGCGCTTTCATTTATCCGGGCTTTAAATTTTATGCGGGTGATGTTTATGTGCATATGTAAGGCATAATAAATAATATTCAGTAATTAAATGTTTTGTTTGTTCGAGCATCATAGTTAGAGTACATAATTATAATTTGCTGTTTCAGATTTGTGACCAAGTATAAGAGTTAGTCACGTGACGTGTCTGTGGAGACGAAACTGTTTTACGACAGAAATTGTTTATGTCTGTGGGAAGCAAACATTTTATAATTTATGTATATATATAAACATACATAATGCCCGGATACATGAAAACATGACACTCATAGCTGGTGCTAAATACATTCCCCTAGATACGCGCGCATGCAGAAACGTCACCCGGATATTATTTAACGCTCGGATAAATGTAAGCGCGACACCGTCACAACCAAAGCACGCTACACCCAAGTTACACACACACGCACGCACATATGCACACACACAACAGGCCACAAGTTACACACTACACTAACAGAATATTTGCTTCTGTACTTCATCAAGTGTATTTAGTATGACATTTAAAAAAGAGTACATTTATGAAATAAAAAAGGCAACATTTAAAAGCAAACAACAAAAATCCAACTAGGCACACGTGACACCCATAGTGCTGGTACAGTTACAAGCTACACAATACGGAACTTTTGATGGACATGGTAGTTGCCTGAAATAGTTACCTTTTCTTTGACAGACGCTGCAAAGCTGATCGCTAGGCCCATTCTGAAATGACACAGAAGCATGGCCCATATCACAAATTAACACATGCTACACGTGCAATGCAGCAAAGGCCACACATACAATACAGCTTGGGCCACACGTGCAATGCAGCTAGGGCCACACTTACAATGCAGCTAGGGCCACACTTGAAATGCAGCTAGGGCCACATGTGCAATGCAGCTTGGGCCCACATGTGCAATGCAGCTTGGGCCACATGTGCAATGCAGTTAGGGCCACATGTGCAATGCAGCATGGGCCACATGTGCAATGCAGCTAGGGCCACATGTGCAATGCAGCTAGGGCCACATGTGCAATGCAGCTAGGGCCACATGTGCAATGCAGCTTGGGCCACATGTGCAATGCAGCTAGGGCCACATGTGCAATGCAGCTAGGGCCACACTTACAATGCAGCTAGGGCCACACTTGAAATGCAGCTAGGGCCACATGTGCAATGCAGCTAGGGCCACATGTGCAATGCAGCAAGGGCCACATGTGCAATGCAGCTAGTGCCACACTTACAATGCAGCTAGGGCCACACTTGAAATGCAGTTAGGGCCACATGTGCAATGCAGCTAGGGCCACATGTGCAATGCAGCTAGGGTCACTCTTACAATGCAGCTAGGGCCACACTTGAAATGCAGCTAGGGCCACATGGGCAATGCAGCTAGGGCCACATGTGCAATGCAGTCAGGGCCACATGTGCAATGCAGCTAGGGCCACATGTGCAATGCAATGACCTTTAATTTGAAGCAGCCACCCATGACCACAGAGTGCAGGCTTGCCCAAGTCTCATCAGCTTTATCTTGTAAGGTAACACGCACAAGAAGAAGCAAGACAAGATCCAACAGAGACCACCTGCACCCCAGTGTCAATGTAACCAAACACACCCAGTCTCACACAACCAGTGTCACCACACAAAACCCTGTGTCATCGTGACACCAACCAGCGTCATTGCATCAAACAACCAGTGTCATTGTGTCACACAATCAGTGCCATTGTATCACTCTAGATCTCCACTGAATCCAGGCACTTGTAATTAATTAGAATTGCGATTCGTAACTTGTGTTTTTACTCTGCACAAGACATGGCTGCAACCTGCATATGAACTGAGAGACTAACATCTACGCCCCTCCTCACTGGCCAGCTAAACACCAGCCTTCGTTATCTTCTTGACGTCCATCAATAAAATCATGTCCCAAAACTCTACTCCATGTAAATGTTAAATGTACTACCACAAAAATGTTATGCATTACACCCTGTATTCCCAAATTGCAGAGATTTTGCTTAATATTTGATAACAGTTTCCCTCACGTTACCTCATCAATAACAGTAAAACAGAGTTTCCCAGGGACAGTGTCAGTGGTTTATATTGAGCCCACAGACAGGTGCATTGTGTATACACAACTCAAGTGCTGGTCAGTGGTCTGTGACTCGTCAAGCAATCCCACCTGATGACCACTGCAGGCATTACTGACCTCTCAACACTGCGAGAAAGTGGAGAGCCTTACTAACATTACTGGAATGTATCTTCTAAATCGTTTGACATCTTTGCATATATACTTTGTAACAGGGAAAACATTTAAATATAATTAATATTCATCATAATCTATTGTCCTTGTAGAGAATGGAAGTGACATCATGATCCTTCTACACTTTCTTGTTCTGCTGACCTGCTGACCCTATCACTACAAAGACAACTTCAACAGATACAGGACAGACAAACAGATTAGATTGTTGGTCAGTCAGTCTTATTTGGATTGGAAAAACAAAACAGACATTACTACTGACAGACATTACTGATGGACAAAATCAACAGAATCAAGTGTGTTAGTAGTTCTGGGTGCACAAACGATAGGACATTGACATATCTGTCTGTGGTGTTAGGGTGAAGGCTAATGCCTGGAAGAGCTTATAGGAAGTGTTTCTATCATTGCGTCCATTAATGTGTCTGCCACTGACATACTGAACACTGGCTTCACACTGAATGAACTTATTCCGCACAAGGAATCGGTTTTCATGGGGATTTTTTCCCCAGAGTACCTCTCGTTAACAAGGTCTAGCAAGGTTCTTGTCAACAAGGTCTAGCAAGGTTCTTGTCAACAAGGTCTAGCTAGGTTCTTGTCAACAAGGTCTAGCAAGGTTCTTGTCAACAAGGTCTAGCAAGGTTCTTGTCAACAAGGTCTAGCAAGGTTCTTGTCACTACATCACTCTGTTGGCTTCATCAGCCTGTCTGGCTGTCTTCACCCCACTTCAAATGTGATGTAAACAAGTTGCCATATGTGGGAAAGATTACATCTAGTATTTGTTTGTTGTATATTCTGGCAACACCTTAAACAACAAGTATTAACCCAACAGCAGATGAGACTGTTTATTTACAACAGAGACACGTCTCGTCCCGACGCATACATATTTTTGCAGTCAATAATTTTTTTTTATTTGTCATGTTGAAGATGCCTTGAGCAGGTTATGCAATTATAATATGAGATTTGCAAAAGACACAGGGATTAGAAGTTTGCAAGGATGACATGCACTCATTGAGAGAACGCATCACGATGTTACCATGGTCACAAAGTAGAGAACATAATATCACTAGTGGTGGGAACGCAAACATGGTGTTTGTGGGTCAAGAAACAAGACTGACCGTCCTTTCAAGAGGACACAAGGCTGGATAGTGTATCTGAGATAAGACAGCATTGGAAGAATGGAACACAATTTTGTGACATAGAGAACTGGGAGAGGATTGTCTGAATGGAACACGTTGTCTGCCATGATGATGTTGGTTGATGGGTGTTAAACATGTCGTTACACTCATCTGCTGTGTCTTACTCTTTCTTGCACATTGTAAAGTAGCAAGCATGGTAAGGAGCATTTAGTACAGCCATACATGTAGCAGAATAAATTAGTTAGATGTCACCCACGTGTAATATCAAAAAAATTCTATTTTTTTAAAATTTCACAACAAAATCTGACAAGAGAAATCATGATGTGCTTGAATCACCATTTTGTTCAGAACAAATTCATGCATTTGTTACTACACGTACTTCTATAATGTTCTTAAGTCATTAGTTTGTAGATAAATGTGGACTTAAGCCAAAATCTGAGTTCATTAGTTCATCTGACACGTAACAATCGAGAAAGCTCTCAAGTGAAGGCGTACTGCACAAGGCCAAATGTCATCCAATATTGACAAGAATATCCCTGGCAATGCTTACTCCTGGGATCAAATTGCATGCGATGCATCTCTTGTATCAATGATCACTTGTTCAATGAGGACTAGATCTGGCTGTATAGGAACAGTAATTCTCAGGCAATGATTTCCCAGCAGGGATCAGCCTTTATCCCCTCAGATTGCACATGACACTGCGCTACAGAAATGAAACTAATTCACCTCAATGCATCCCGTTTTGTTAATTATACAGCGACGTTAGCAGTGAGAAACTTTCGGTGTATGGATGTTACTAACTAGTAACTGCGTGATCGCTGAATCTTTTCTCCAAAGCATACCTGTCACCTGTTAGTCTAAGCACATCTATCAGATGATGCATCTTTCCGTCAACTCTCATTGACGAGAGAGGAAATCACGCGAGTTCATTGCAGGGTGGCATCCCAAGGGAGCAGCTTTCAATGGAATCGCATCTAAAAGAAGGTTATTCTGACGTAAAAACCGCGATGACATAGCTATTAAGTCCCGCAGCCCCTGATTACACGTCTACAGGAAGGAACTGTAATTCTTCAGAATGATCATATAATAAGTTACCACTAAAGCAGGGCTGCCTACCTAACAAAACAATTTTCATAATGACCCCCCCGTCACACCGCCCCCATCGCATCCCGACCCGCTCCCCGGTCCACAAGGTTGCCAATCAAACCTTTCTCTGAAGTAGATACAGTACTTTGTTTCAACATAATTATTGTGTCAAAAGTAGATATCCTTTGTTTCAACATAATTATTGTGTTGCTACATGCCCGGCACATTACAACGTGACTAGCGATGCAACAGGCAGCTGCGACAGGTTGATACATGCACTCCTGATCATCCGACGTCGTTGACAGAGAATAATATCCGTTAATTTCGCCGTACGCTAAAATTTGTTGCATTAACATCTCGTGCAAGCCGGAACATTTTCATGATAAGTTACATAAATAAAAAACAAATTTACGTTCTTTTCCAGATATAATTATTATGATATTGTTAAATCAATATGTCTTATTGCATATGGCAAAATTTAGGACCACTGGCAGTATATATACACAATTAGATATCTACAAACAGATAAAATATTATATACTGCTCAAAATATGGGTCACCAACAGGTACAACTAGAACCAGAGAGGTGATATTCAAATTCCTACAGTGCAATCGATACATGGACGCTAGCAAAGAACACCCAACGCAGGCACTCGGCAACACAGAAACGCCCTGTCGCCACTACCTCCCAGGACTGGCCTTCAAATCCCTCTTGCTATATTCTTTGGTCGTGGAATCAAACAAACAAGGCCTCTCCTGCCAGAGATATATGAATTTTGTCTTCTAAATTGTCATCCCAAACAATGGTTGCCGCCATTTTCTTTATTTCTGGGACAATCACATGACTTCTAGGAAGCTCCTGATTGGCTAAGTGCCTGAAGCACTTTTGGAATACAAAAAAATGTGTTGCAGACACGTCGCAGACGCAGTTGTACCGGCATATACGTAACAACGCAACTCGCCGACGGTGGTTTGTTTGCGATACATGTTTTTAATATCAAACATGCTTGATATTCTACGACGCTGATAAAGACTGCCCTCAAGACAAGCGTCGCGTCGCAAGGGGGGCATACACGTAACGACTCAGAGTTGCAGACGCATCTAAGACACTAAAACTCAGTCGCGTCATTACGTGTATGCCAGGCTTTACTCCTGTCAGCAGTTAAGGTCTTTGATTAGCACTTCAAAAGGTTGCTTTTTAAGCAACATCCAATAAGTTACATAGTGTTAATTACAGTGTCAAAGTCAGACATGCCCAAGTGTTTACGTCTGTAGAGCATCACCGTGAGACAGACAGCACCAGTGAATAGCCAATAATCATCGAACAAGTTTCTAAATTTACAACACACAGCAGGAAACATTATAATTATTACTAACAGTCAATGACAAAGTTGAATTGTTGTATTCAAATAAAAACCGTTGAATAAAAATATGATAGTTTTATATTGCAATTACAACAATTATAATACTAATTTTATATTCTTCTAAAACATTTTATAATGATATTCATAACTTTCAGAAAATCATAACTATTTAATGAAATTTAATGGATCTACCTAACGTCATCTTAAAGGGAATAAAAACACCTATTGCTTGAATTCATATTATATTACATCCTGCTATCTATTTCCATGTCCACCAAGCCACAAAAAAAAAAAAAAAATTCAATCAATTATAAATTCCACATTTGATGCTGTACAGCCAGACATTTTCGAATATACATATTTTTGGCGCGCTTTTCGGGATGCCGAGATATGACGTCACATATGACCCATACTTGCATCAGGCCGACCCTTTCCATGCATTCAGAGCATGTTTACAAGGATAGCTTTTGGGTCGAAACGAGCGTCAAAATGAGTTATTGAGCGATATTCTGATGTAATACAAACACTAGTCATCAAAGAGGAACAAGCAGTTATTTTACGGTTCCACATGAATCCAATTTGATTCAAAACAATGAATGCGAATAGGCCTACAAGGTTTCGCCGAGCTTGGGCCATTTTTAGAATAATTATATCGAATGCAACCAACGGGAGATAATCTACACCAATAAACATACATAGCAAACATATAGTGTATCCAGCTACAGAAAGTAATGTGTATAATGTCATAATATCACTAGAATATCGATGTACGAAGGAGGAGTTGTACAATTTATCATAACAACTTAAATCAGTCAATGAATTTCGGTTGGTGCTGCTAGCTCAGTTGGTAAATGCGTTGGTTTCTTGTCATTTATTTTATAATCAGGCGACACCGGTTCAATCCTGACACCAAACCATTGATTTTTCTTTACACCTTTTTTGTTTATGTTTTTACGAAGTAATATAAACCAAATAATTGTTATATTATGATGCACTGTTTCTAAATATTTTTTTTTTTCATTATTTATTCGCCACAAAAATGAAAATATGGGAATTATATAACGATGTTTCTAAATTTTATTTATCCAAACAAATATAATGTAATGGATATATAATTTATTAATTGTATATATATATTGTATGGTAATATATTGTAATTATATATGTAAACACAAATTGTGATCTGTCTGGATAAATAAATTTTAGAAACATTGTTATATATAATTACCATATTTTCATTTTTGTGGCGAATAAATAATGACTACAAAAATAAAAAAAATTATAAAGTGCATCAGTGACAAAATGATTTGGTTTATATTACTTCATGAAAACATTTTTAAAAAATGGGCCAAATGGCCCTGAAGTCCTTTGGACTAATATGTCTATATGTGACCCCGACTGACCAAATGAGTGAGAAGTTGGAAAAATTGTAACATTGTTTTCTTACATCCTTGTAAAGGTTTGGTAGGGTGCTTTACACGGTTTCAAAAAATATGACTGCTACAAAAATTGGCAAAGTTATGGAGCATTGAACATGGTAGGGATCAAAAAGTGAAAATGAAGAAAACGGCTGTTGAAGTTTTACATTATATATTCAAATGGATTGCATGGAAATATTACATGAACAACATTCAAATGTGGCACACAGTATGTAATATGTATGTTATGTTGCAATGATACACTGGAAGTACAAATGTGCTGCTACAAAGACTTATCAAGTTATGCCAGATTATGTGTTCATGTGTAAAACTAAGAGGACAGATTATCTGAGAGCAAAAGGTAGACTCACTGTTTGACCCAGTTTAAAACCTACAGGCAACTGTCCAGTTTAACAAGGGTCTAGTGGCTTAATGCTGTCTGTTGACACAAGCTACTGCCAGTGACCAATTACAGATTAGTCACAGTTTCCATCAAACAATAGCAGGCAGAGAATCTTAGCTCCACAGCTGGGTGTAATACACAACCAGAGCCAACACTGATTCATGGTCAAGTAGATTAGCTCAATGCACCAACTAAGACAATACACAACACTGTGAGTGACAGTGTCCAGAGTGAGACCTAAGCAGTGTCATCATTGCTGAATAGATCAATTAAACCTGCCAAATGGGTGACATTCTGCACAAGTGTTCATTAATCCTTAGTGATTGTTCAGAACACCAGACTGACCACATACCTAAACAAAGCGAATGTAATAGGTGAAGAACAGGCAGTGTTCAAATAGGGGTATTGGTTGAAATGTATTTGTCTCGACGCAAAAGGCTTTATTGTGCCTTGATCGATTATAAGAAAGCATTTGATTTAGTAGACCGGTCCTCCCTGTGGTCTAAGATAATTTCATGTGGTATTAATGGTATTGTGTTGAAAGTTGTATACAACATGTACAAAAATGCTAAATCATGTATAAATCAGGGCCAGGCTGTGTCAGCCTTCTTCTCATGTCTAGAGGTATGGCAAGGAGAAAACTTGTGTCCTTTGTTATTTGCTATTTACCTGAATAATGTTAAACAGTGTTAGTCACAATTATAACGGACTTGACATGGCAGCTGGTTAAATTTATAACAACCTTAGTGATGATGATGTAGAAAATGTATGTTCTACTATATGCTTGATGACACTAGAATGATTTAATCAAATACAGATTTCTTGCTTGTGTATAGCGGAACTATGTCAACTCTTCTAATGGTTGACATTTGGTTGTTTCAGGTGTCAACTATATTGTGAATCTGTAATTATTAGTCTATATTGATACAATTGATTTGCACAGTACCATGTCTACACAAGGCATGGCAAGCGTAAACAGAACAGTATAATGCATTTTATATAAATAAAGTGTAGGATATTTCACTCTATAGTTGTCCAGAATATTAATTTTCTACGTTTGTCACCTACAGGTGACAGAATATTAATTTTCTATGTTTGTCACCTACAGGTTTCTACAGACAATACATCTTTAACCAATAGACACCACAATCACACCATTTTATAATAATTAAATGAACATCAAAATAAACACAACTTGCAATTATAGAACATCAATAGTTTTGAAGGTACAGTTTAAAAGTGTTAGGCAACTGTTCAGTCTAACAGGGGTCAAGTGTGTCTACTCTGCCTGGGTGCTGTGACCAATTAAAGATTAGTCAATGTCTCAATGGAGATTAGTCACAGCTGTTGACTTTGTGGCACAATACACAACATATAATGTTGGGGGTGGTCTCAAGGGCCCTTCTCAAAACCACATAATAGATAATGTAAACCTTTTGCACTTTGGGGGCCCCTTAGGTGCCCTTAGAATGATTCAATCAAATACAGATTTCTTGTATATAGTGGCAGCACCCTAAGATACATCTATGCAAAATTAGAAAAAAAGTTGCTGAACAGTTTTTGAAAAAATAGGCCAAATGTTACATTTTTACCAGTTTTGGGGTCCTTGGAGGCCCTAGGGAGCCCTTAAAATGATTCAATCAAATACGGATTTCTCGTGCATAGTGGCAGTGCCCCAAGATATGTCTATGCAAAATTAGAGAAAAAGTTGCTGAACGGTTTCTGAGATATGGCAGCTAACGGCGGACGGCGGACGCAGAGTGATGGCAATAGTCCTTTGGACCTTCGGCCAAAGGACTAAAAAGTGTAAAAAATTAATGGTTTGGTGTCAGGATTGAACCGGCGTCGCCCGATTGTAAAATAAATAACAAGAAACCAACGCGCCTACCAACCGAGCTAGCGACACCAACAGAAATTCACTGACTGATTTAAGTGATAAATTGTACAACTCCTCCTTCATATATCGATATTCTAGTGATATTATGAGATTATACACATTACTTTCTGTAGCTGGATACAGTATATGTTTGCTATGTATGTTTATTGGTGTAGATTATCTCCCGTTGGTTGCATTCGATATAATTATTCTGAAAACGAGCCCAGGCCAAGCTCGGCGAAACCTAGTCGACTTGTAGGCCCATTCGCATTCATTGTTTTGAATAAAATTGGATTCATGTGGAACTGTAAGATAACTGCTTGTTCCTCTATGATGACTACCGGTAGTGTTTGTATTACATTGGAATATTGCACAATAACTCATTCTGACGCTCGTTTTGACCCAAAAGCTATCCTTGTAGACTGATGCGAGTGTGGGTCATATGTGAAGTCACAATACCACATGATCGCCTAGCTCATTAAATTTTTCCATGGGAATCGCTACACAGACGGGTTTAAAATAGGATTTATGCTTTTCTGTTTTTTTTAATGTTCTCGGATGTTACATACAATGTAAAATTTTGTGTACACTTGGAAAACGGATTTTAGCTAATGCCTTGTTCTTATTTCCTTTAAATTATTATTTCTTTCATTATATAATTCTACACCTGTAAATGTTATTAATGTCCAAACGTGCATCAATGACACTGATATGTTTTGGCCGCTGTATTTGCTGTTGACTGACAAATGCAGACATAATAATATGCTCATGTGTCACGGCAGTCATCAGGAGGCTGGTGGCAGTCAAAGTTGTAACATTGTACACAGACACAGCATTGGATGACATCACCATACTGACTTTGTAGAACTTGTAGTGGACTAAATATTTTGATGAATTGATTTTGATAAATTGTAACAAGTGTATGGTGACAGTTTCTTCAGGGCATCTCGAGCAGCATTATTTATAGCTTTAGCAATTGTTTAATGTGTATAATTTTCTGTAGTCGGATATTTGTATTCCCGTAATACGGAGGCAGTTTCTTTAAAGCTGTAATATGAGGTGAATTTCCATCATAATTATGGAAAATCCGCAATGGTGCTAAAGCACTGGCGACCAGAGGAAGAAGTAAGTGATATGACAGAGGAAGGACTGGTCAATAGATCGGATCCAGAACAGTAACAAATGGCAAAATATGCTCTCGTTAAAGACCAATCTGAAGATTACTTTCTGAAGATTACTCTGCATTGTCTGCCTTTTCCTGACTGAGATTATGTAAAGCGATACGCATGTTGGCATTACAAACCATGTCAGTTTCGCTTATGCTATTTCAACAACCGTAGTCACCAGTCCACACCACAAAATTACGTAATATAATCTTGAATTGCTTTCAATGGCGTCTCAACATCTACACCTCGACAAGCTGTTGCAGGATGAGAGCTGGTAAAAACATCACGATCCTGCTTCACTTGTCTTTTGTTCTGGCCAACACTTATGGGTTGAGTCAAATGTTCAGGGTATTGTTCTGGCCAACAATTATGGAGTGAGTCAAATGTTCAGGGTGTTGTTCTGGCCAACACTTATGGAGTGAGTCAAATGTTCAGGGTATTGTTCTGGCCAACACTTATGGAGTGAGTCAAATGTTCAAGGTATTGTTCTGGCCAACACTTATGGAGTGATTCAAATGTTCAGGGTATTGTTCTGGCCAACACTTATGGAGTGAGTCAAATGTTCAGGGTATTGTTCTGGCCAACACTTATGGAGTGAGTCAAATGTTCAGGGTATTGTTCTGACCAACACTTATGGAGTGAGTCAAATGTTCAGGGTATTGTTCTGGCCAACACTTATGGAGTGAGTCAAATGTTCAGGGTATTGTTCTGGCCAACACTTATGGAGTGAGTCAAATGTTCAGGGTATTGTTCTGGCCAACACTTATGGAGTGAGTCAAATGTTCAGGGTATTGTTCTGGCCAACACTTATGGAGTGAGTCAAATGTTCAGGGTATTGTTCTGGCCAACACTTATGGAGTGAATCAAATGTTCAGGGTATTGTTCTGGCCAACACTTATGGAGTGAGTCAAATGTTCAAGGTATTGTTCTGGCCAACACTTATGGAGTGATTCAAATGTTCAGGGTATTGTTCTGGCCAACACTTATGGAGTGAGTCAAATGTTCAGGGTATTGTTCTGGCCAACACTTATGGGGTGAGTCAAATGTTCTGGCCAACACTTATGGAGTGAGTCAAATGTTCAGGGTATTGTTCTGGCCAACACTTATGGAGTGAATCAAATGTTCAGGGTATTGTTCTGGCCAACACTTATGGAGTGAGTCAAATGTTCAGGGCATTGTACTGGCCAACACTTATGGAGTGAGTCAAATGTTCAGGGTATTGTTCTGGCCAACACTTATGGAGTGAGTCAAATGTTCAGGGCATTGTTCTGGCCAACACTTATGGAGTGAGTCAAATGTTCAGGGTATTGTTCTGGCCAACACTTATGGAGTGAGTCAAATGTTCAGGGCATTGTTCTGGCCAACACTTATGGAGTGAGTCAAATGTTCAGGGTATTGTTCTGGCCAACACTTA
Organism: Paraescarpia echinospica; assembly: GCA_020002185.1. NCBI lineage: Eukaryota > Metazoa > Annelida > Polychaeta > Sabellida > Siboglinidae > Paraescarpia > Paraescarpia echinospica. The sequence continues at coordinate 69,183,732 of CM034537.1, read as the reverse complement.
TGGAGTGAGTCAAATGTTCAGGGCATTGTTCTGGCCAACACTTATGGAGTGAGTCAAATGTTCAGGGTATTGTTCTGGCCAACACTTATGGAGTGAGTCAAATGTTCAGGGCATTGTTCTGGCCAACACTTATGGAGTGAGTCAAATGTTCAGGGTATTGTTCTGGCCAACACTTATGGAGTGAGTCAAATGTTCAGGGCATTGTTCTGGCCAACACTTATGGAGTGAGTCAAATGTTCAGGGTATTGTTCTGGCCAACACTTATGGAGTGAGTCAAATGTTCAGGGCATTGTTCTGGCCAACATTTATGGAGTGAGTCAAATGTTCAGGGTATTGTTCTGGCCAACACTTATGGAGTGAGTCAAATTTTCAGGGTATCCACGTGCTATTTAGTTGTTTGCTAAGACAAGCTGCAACATAAGCAACTTGTGACTAGAAGCTCCTGTATAACTATCTCAGAAACAGAGTTCTCATGCATTGGCATACCTTAGGATTAGAGCCAGTGACAAGATCTCATGCGATTACCTTAAGACTAGAGCCAGAGACAAGCTCTCATGAGATTTGCTTAGGATTAGGGCCAGTGGTAACTTCTCACAGATTATCACATGATTACAGCCATGGACAAGCTCACAAGATTACTTTAGGACTAGAGCCTGTAGCTGGCTACATACTTGACAAATACAATTTCTGTAATGATCCCCCCCCCCCCCCCCGCACCACCCCAGTACACCACATACATTTGGTTGCCAATCAAGCCTTTTGATAGTTTGCCAGAGGCCTAGAGCTGTAACAAGCTCTTACAGGTTGGCATATGACAAGACCTCTAACAAGTTCTTACAGGTTGGCATATGACTAGAGCTGTAACAAGTTTTTATAGGTTGGCATATGACTAGACCTGTAACAAGCCCTTATAGGATGACATATGACTAGACCTGTAACAAGCTCTTATAGGTTGGCATATGACTAGACCTGTAACAAGCCCTTATAGGATGACATATGACTAGACCTGTAACAAACTCTTATAGGTTGGCTTATGACTAGACCTGTAACAAGCTCTTACAGGTTGGCATATGACAAGACCTCTAACAAGTTCTTACAGGTTGGCATATGACTAGACCTGTAACAAGTTTTTATAGGTTGGCATATGACTAGACCTGTAACAAGCCCTTATAGGATGACATATGACTAGACCTGTAACAAGCTCTTATAGGTTGGCATATGACTAGAGCTGTAACAAGTTTTTATAGGTTGGCATATGACTAGACCTGTAACAAGCCCTTATAGGATGACATATTACTAGACCTGTAACAAGCTTTTATAGGTTGGCATATGACTAGAGCTGTAACAAGCTCTTATAGGTTAGCATATGACTAGACCTGTAACAAGTTCTTATAGGTTGGCATATGACTAGACCTGTAACAAACTCTTATAGGTTGGCTTATGACTAGACCTGTAACAAGCTCTTACAGGTTGGCATATGACTAGACCTGTAACAAGCTCTTATAGGTTGGCATATGACTAGAGCTGTAACAAGCTCTTATAGGTTGGCATATGACTAGACCTGTAAAAAGTTCTTAAAGGTTGGCATATGACTAGACCTGTAACAAGTTCTTATAGGTTGGCATATGACTAGACCTGTAACAAGTTCTTATAGGTTGACATAGGACTAGAGCTGTAACAAGTTCTTATAGGTTGCCATAGGACTAGAGCTTTAACAAGTTCTTACAAGTTACCATTGGAGCTGTAACAAGCTCATATAGGTTGCTATAGGACTAGACTATAACAAGCTCTTACAGGTTGCCATAGGACTAGAGCTGTAACAAACTCTTACAAGTTACCATTAGAGCTGTAACAAGCTCATATAGGTTACTATAGGACTAGGCTGTAACAAGCTTTTACAGGTTGCCATAGGACTAGAGCTGTAACAAACTCTTACAAGTTACCATTAGAGCTGTAACAAGCTCATATAGGTTGCTATAGGACTAGGCTGTAACAAGCTCTTACAGGTTGCCATAGGATTAGAGCTATAACAAGCCCTCTGGACAATACATTAACTGTATGTCTGTGGCTGTGCGATAATAAAACCTGTGACAAGTTCCCATGATTACGTTGCCCTAATACAGGATGATATCAGCTGGAAGAGTCAGTGTACCCAGTGTAGTGGCGCAGTCGTTCACTTTGAATGAATCTCAAGGCGGGGCAAAACAACAAATTAATCTTTCTTAAAGTGTCCATCATTCACACTGTGTTGCTGAGTCACTTAATAATAATAAATGATATAATAAATTTCATTTATATAGCGCCATATCTCCGGTTATAAAAACCTGTTCAAAGGCGCTTAAAATACAACAATATACACTTACCTCTCTGCGCGTCCAACTCGGCCGATGCGATGGACATAGTTCTGTTTCTCATCTGGCAGAGTTACGTTGATCACTGCAGGAAAACATACAGCAATTTAGAATGCACAGACAAGTTTGGTGCAAGGAAACAATACTGAATAAGTCATGGGAATTATTGTTTTTATAAAAATTTGTCTAGCGACATAAATCTAGAACCAGTTCTTCATAGGCACATACACACACCATAAAATACATGGAATCCTAAGAAGTTTAAGAAGTGTAATTGATAAATAAGAAGTATATGATAAATAATTACATTACATGATATAGCTTTTAAAATATCAAAATAACTCTTATAATGATATATTTGGATTAATAAAATATAAAAAATAAATAGCATAAATAAAATTGATTTTCAAAAAAAGTTTCCTAATTCACAGTGGAAGTAAGCCTGCGTAAATAGTGCTAGAATGTTAAACAAAATAAATACCACTTATACTAATAATAATAAACTTCTACAGTGCCTACATCACCAGTAATCTGAGCTCAGAGGTGCAACATACAGGAATCATTGGGCAAAATCGTTAGCAGGGACAAGCACGAGTCATTATGCGTATAGGTACATTATAAGATGACATAATATGACAATAAAACTAGGCATTAATCACTCAACAATGTTTCAGCGCATTTCGTATCAGGCATGGCAATGCATGATTGGCTGACCATGATTGAACAGTAGTGACGATGTGTACGACAACAGCTTTGTATTGATTTCGTAAAGCAATGAAACAAGAGCTGTCTTCCACAATCAATGTGTCAAATTGCATAGTTCCAATAAGAAAGACCACAAACAAAATTCCAGGAATTTCCGAGCAATTGAAAGTGTGATCATTGCAAGGAAAATACTCTAATGGCATTTTTTAGAAATTGACAAGTGTATCCACAGAGACAAGGACAATAATCAGGCTGGGTTATCGAAATAAGATTATAGTGATGGATGTTTATTTGAGTTCCTAGCATGGAATAAATAATTGATGCATTAGAAAGCTGTGTTACGTAAATAAGCGAAGGATGGCAAAAAAGAGAGGAGGCTGGTGTGAAGAGAGTTTCAAGAAGAAGCTGGTGAGGAGTTGATTAAAGTGGGCCTGACATGTGGAGTGAATGGAAGATTGGCTTGGGAAGAGAGCAGTTGCACTCAGAGTGGACGGTGGAAGAGTAAGGTCACAATTAAGATGGGAAGGCTGTGTAAAGAGAGAGATTTGGTGGGATAGTAAGAGTGAGAGATGGGAAGACTATGTAAGGAGTGATTTGGTGTGATTGGGAAGGAAGAGGGAGAAGTAGAGATGGATGGTGGAGACACCAGTGAAACAGGGTTTGTGATGGAAGGAAACAAACAAAACAAGTATCACGGTGAGCCTCAGCCTCAACCGACAAGCGACAAAGATTTAGATTTAACAAGATTGCTGTCCAGAGCTATAAGCTCCAGACAGAATGCGGACATCGAGAGTCCAACAATTTTCCACATACATATAGCCCTCCCTCCCCGATAGCTGACAGGTTTATTTTGTGAACACATTTACACTGCTAGGATTAACACAATCATCAGATAATTTGTTCCAGTCATTTATTGTCTTCTGAGAGAATGAGTTCTTTCTCATATCCAACCTACACTGTTCCTTGACTAATACTGCATGGTGTCCTCTGGTTATACTGCCTTCTTTCAGTTTGAAGAAATATTTCTATCAATATCTTCATAACCATTCAATATTTAAAAACTTCTATTTGGTCTCCTCTTAGTCTCCTAGTCTCTATTGTTGTCAACCTGCATTCTAATAGCTCTAATATTGTATTACCCTTTGAAGCAGCAATTCCATATTGCTCTGAAACGTTCATGTCAGCACAAACTGTCACTCCTAAATCCTTTTCCTTTACTGTTTTACCTAATATCTCCCATTATGTATTCTTTGTCCACACATCTATGTCCTATGTGAATGCATTTACATTTTCCAAAATTGAATAACATTTGCCATTTTTAAGAACATTTGATTAATTTGGCCAGATCATCTTGTAACGTATGTTAATCTCATCTGTTTTAAGTCTTCTGAAAACTTTTGTATCATCTGCGAATTTCAGTACTTTGCTTGATATATTATCATCCAAATCATTTATATATTAAGTATTAGCCTAATTGTTTATAGTACTATCTGTATGATAGACATTCTCCTCCTGTGGTTTACTTGTTTACCTGTTTACTTATTTACTTATTTATTGTGGTCTTATCTATGTGCATATGATCTATCACTATATCCTATTGTGCATGTGATATGAATATTATGTGATAACCTCGCTCGCTCGCACTTAGTACTTATCTTAACCTTGTATACATACATATGTAAGATTTTATATGAACAAGCCTAAAGGAAATTTTCTGTAACCCAACAGACAATAAAGTTATTGTATTGTATTGTATTGTATATATCAAGAATAATCTCCCCCTCTACTATTACTCTCTGTCTTCTGTCTGTCAATCGTGTTTGTATCCAGCTGATCACACCATCCCCTATACCATGTGATTTAAATTTAAGCAAAAATCTTTGATGTGGTACTCTATCAAATACTTTCAAAAAATCTTCAATAGACAACATCCACTATTGAGTAGAGTAAAAGAGTAACAACTGACATATGTAACTTACCATAACAACTGCAATAACAAATGTGACTTACCATAACAACTGCAATGACAAGTGTGACTTACCATAACAACTGCAATAACAAATGTGACTTACCATAACAACTGCACTGACAATTGTGACTTACCATAACAACTGCAATAACAAATGTGACTTACCATAACAACTGCAATGACGAGTGTGACTTACCATAACAACTGCAATAACAAATGTGACTTACCATAACAACTGCACTGACAATTGTGACTTACCATATCAAAATGCACTGACAATTGTGACTTACCATATCAAAATGCACTGACAATTGTGACTTACCATATCAAAATGCACTGACAATTGTGACTTACCATATCAAAATGCACTGACAATTGTGACTTACCATATCAAAATGCACTGACAATTGTGACTTACCATATCAAAATGCACTGACAATTGTGACTTACCATATCAAAATGCACTGACAATTGTGACTTACCATACAAAAACTGCAATTGTGACTTACCATACAACAAAGTGTGACTTACCATAACGACTGCAATAACAAGTGTGACCTACCATAACGATTGCAATGACAAGTGTGACTTACCATAACGACTGCAATAACAAGTGTGACTTACCATAACAACTGCAATAACAAGTGTGACCTACCATAACAACTGCAATAACAAGTGTGACTTACCATAACAACTGCAATAACAAGTGTGACTTACCATAACAACTGCAATAACAAGTGTGACCTACCATAACGATTGCAATGACAAGTGTGACTTACCATAACGATTGCAATGACAAGTGTGACTTACCATAACAAATGTGACCTACCATAACAACTGTACTGACAATTGTGACTTACCATATCAAAATGCACTGACAATTGTGACTTACCATAACAACTGCAATAACAAGTGTGACCTACCATAACGATTGCAATGACAAGTGTGACTTACCATAACAACTGCAATAACAAGTGTGACCTACCATAACAACTGCAATAACAAGTGTGACCTACCATAACAACTGCTATAACAAGTGTGACTTACCATAACAACTGCAATAACAAGTGTGACCTACCATAACGATTGCAATAACAAGTGTGACCTACCATAACGATTGCAATAACAAGTGTGACCTACCATAACGATTGCAATAACAAGTGCGACTTACCATAACAACTGCAATAACAAGTGTGACCTACAATAACAACTGCAATAACAAGTGTGACTTACCATAACAACTGCAATAACAAGTGTGACCTACCATAACGATTGCAATAACAAGTGTGACTTACCATAACGACTGCAATAACAAGTGTGACCTACCATAACGATTGCAATGACAAGTGTGACTTACCATAACAACTGCAATAACAAATGTGACCTACCATAACAACTGCACTAACAATTGTGACTTACCATAACAACTGCACTAACAATTGTGACTTACCATAACAAATGTGACCTACCATAACAACTGCACTGACAATTGTGACTTACCATATCAAAATACACTGACAATTGTGACTTACCATAACAACTGCAATAACAAGTGTGACCTACCATAACGATTGCAATGACAAGTGTGACTTACCATAACAACTGCAATAACAAGTGTGACCTACCATAACAACTGCAATAACAAGTGTGACTTACCATAACAACTGCAATAACAAGTGTGACCTACCATAACAACTGCAATAACAAGTGTGACTTACCATAACAACTGCAATAACAAGTGTGACCTACCATAACGACTGCAATAACAAGTGTGACTTACCATAACAACTGCAATAACAAGTGTGACCTACCATAACAACTGCAATAACAAAGTGTGACCTTACCATAACAACAATAACAATGTGACTTACCATAACAACAGCAATAACAAGTGTGACCTACCATAACAACTGCAATAACAAATGTGACTTACCATAACAACAGCAATAACAAATGTGACTTACCATAACAACTGCAATAACAAGTGTGACCTACCATAACAACAGCAATAACAAATGTGACTTACCATAACAACAGCAATAACAAGTGTGACCTACCATAACAACTGCAATAACAAATGTGACTTACCATAACAACAGCAATAACAAATGTGACTTACCATAACAACTGCAATAACAAGTGTGACCTACCATAACAACAGCAATAACAAATGTGACTTACCATAACAACAGCAATAACAAGTGTGACCTACCATAACAACTGCAATAACAAATGTGACTTACCATAACAACAGCAATAACAAATGTGACTTACCATAACAACTGCAATAACAAGTGTGACCTACCATAACAACTGCAATAACAAGTGTGACCTACCATAACAACTGCAATAACAAGTGTGACCTACCATAACGACTGCAATAACAAGTGTGACTTACCATAACAACTGCAATAACAAGTGTGACCTACCATAACGACTGCAATAACAAATGTGACTTACCATAACAACAGCAATAACAAGTGTGACTTACCATAACAACTGCAATAACAAGTGTGACCTACCATAACAACTGCAATAACAAGTGTGACTTACCATAACAACTGCAATAACAAGTGTGACCTACCATAACGACTGCAATAACAAGTGTGACTTACCATAACAACTGCAATAACAAGTGTGACCTACCATAACAACTGCAATAACAAGTGTGACTTACCATAACAACTGCAATAACAAGTGTGACTTACCATAACAACTGCAATAACAAGTGTGACCTACCATAACGATTGCAATGACAAGTGTGACTTACCATAACGATTGCAATGACAAGTGTGACTTACCATAACAAATGTGACCTACCATAACAACTGTACTGACAATTGTGACTTACCATATCAAAATGCACTGACAATTGTGACTTACCATAACAACTGCAATAACAAGTGTGACCTACCATAACGATTGCAATGACAAGTGTGACTTACCATAACAACTGCAATAACAAGTGTGACCTACCATAACAACTGCAATAACAAGTGTGACCTACCATAACAACTGCTATAACAAGTGTGACTTACCATAACAACTGCAATAACAAGTGTGACCTACCATAACGATTGCAATAACAAGTGTGACCTACCATAACGATTGCAATAACAAGTGTGACCTACCATAACGATTGCAATAACAAGTGCGACTTACCATAACAACTGCAATAACAAGTGTGACCTACAATAACAACTGCAATAACAAGTGTGACTTACCATAACAACTGCAATAACAAGTGTGACCTACCATAACGATTGCAATAACAAGTGTGACTTACCATAACGACTGCAATAACAAGTGTGACCTACCATAACGATTGCAATGACAAGTGTGACTTACCATAACAACTGCAATAACAAATGTGACCAACCATAACAACTGCACTGACAATTGTGACTTACCATATCAAAATACACTGACAATTGTGACTTACCATAACAACTGCAATAACAAGTGTGACCTACCATAACGATTGCAATGACAAGTGTGACTTACCATAACAACTGCAATAACAAGTGTGACCTACCATAACAACTGCAATAACAAGTGTGACTTACCATAACAACTGCAATAACAAGTGTGACCTACCATAACGATTGCAATAACAAGTGTGACTTACCATAACGACTGCAATAACAAGTGTGACCTACCATAACGATTGCAATGACAAGTGTGACTTACCATAACAACTGCAATAACAAATGTGACCTACCATAACAACTGCACTGACAATTGTGACTTACCATATCAAAATGCACTGACAATTGTGACTTACCATAACAACTGCAATAACAAGTGTGACCTACCATAATGATTGCAATAACAAGTGTGACTTACCATAACAACTGTAATAACAAGTGTGACCTACCATAACAACTGCAATAACAAGTGTGACTTACCAAAGCAACTGCAATGACAAGCGTGACTTACCATAACGTTTGCAATGACAAGTGTGACTTACCATAACAACTGCAATAACAAGTGTGACTTACCAAAGCAACTGCAATAACAAGTGTGACTTACCATAACGACTGCAATAACAAGTGTGATTTACCAAAGCAACTGCAATGACAAGCGTGACTTACCGTAACGTTTGCAATGACAAGTGTGACTTACCACAACGACTGCAATGACAAGTGTGACTTACCGTAGGGAAGACCAGTGATGTCCAAGCCTCGGGCTGCAACATCCGTGCAGATGAGGAACCTCACTTCAGCCTTCTGCAGTGGTCAAACATATCGGTCATCAGTGTTTTGTTACACTGTAACTGCACAAGTTACTGTGTTGCCTGTGCTTGCATTACTGCCGAATGGAAAGCTTTCTAAATATCCATTAGCTGTCATTCCTGCCATTTCCCATCCCCAATTGATGCTCCCTCCCTCCATTTATTTATTTTACAATCGGGCGACGCCAGTTCAATCCTGACACCAAACTATTGATTTTCTTTACACTTTTTTTGTTTATGTTTTCACAAAGTAATATAAACCAAATCATTTTGTATACAACAGCAATAGAAATAAGCCAGAATATTTACTTGTCCACCGGACAAGTTTTAAAATCTACTTGTCCTCCAAAATATTTAATTGTCCGAGTGGTTGTCAAGGGGAATCGAAGCTTCGAAAAAAACGTAAAAAATCTGTCTTATTTTTATGACAACAACACAATGTTCCTGCTGTTTCGTTGCAGGTACATCTGAGTGACTTGTGATCAAAGACACAATTTGATTTAGTCTGCAAATTTATAAATTACAAAATTATATTTGTAACTATTTTCCGGTCCATTATTATTCATCAGGAATATTAAAAGTAAACACGTTACATGGTGTATACCAACATTTTAGTGATGCCGATATGAACGCTTTTATTAATAACAAATAATGATAGGAATGAGACAATTGTTTTCCTTGCTATTTGTTTTATAATGTTGCAAAAATTGTGTATGTTTAATATGGTATATATATATATATATATAAAACATACAACACTGCTGTACAATTTTGGCATAAGTTTATCATTGAATATGCCACTTCACCAGGAACACGACCAATGCAAAGCCAGGAAATGTTGCCACAAAAAGTCATAATAAACATATATATATAATCTGATAATATGTTGTTAAACCTCTATGAATTTCAATATTAACAAAGTTCTGTATTTTACAAAAGAAGATAATATTCAATTGATCATCAGCAAACTTTTTCTAAAAATTTTTTTACTAAATGTTATATTACCATTTCAATGATGATAAAACAATTTTAATGGTGCCGGAATTACATTTACTAGGCGGAATATAATTTATAGATTTGGTTACTTAGTTATGTCGTAACGTTGCTGCCGCGCACAGACCATCGCAGTTGACGGAAGCTGACATGTCAACGGTGGTTGGCACCCCGTCCCCGGCCGAGCGTCTTGTATAATTTGGTTTCGAAAACTCACAATTTATTATTAAAATAAATGTTACATAGATACAATAACATTCTAAAATTTCATTAATATTTCGTTTATCAACCAGCACAATAGATTTAGTGGAAAGCCAGTTACAAGTTTTGAAAATTGTCACCGATCTGGGACTGGATCGGCTAACGTTCGATGACTGACTTGCAAAACTGCCGAGTCCACGTGGGTTAGGCGTAATAATGGTTAAAACTATATAATTATTCAAATAACAGGTAGGGTTACAAAGTCTACTATTTCCAAAGTTCATCAAATATGATCCATGAGTGGAAGCAAGTTGTACGTCAGCCAAACTGAACGATTTACGATTGTGTGAAATACAGCCTCGATCAACGATGGCTGATGCGGGGTCTGTTCTACGCGTATGACAGAGCTAAGTCGGTACGCTCAGCGGATGACCCTGTTAACGCAGGCACTAAACTCGGTCGACGTACATTGGCGGCGGAACGACAAGATGCCGACACACTAACAACATTGGAACCCACGCGATTCCTAGCGAACTTCATTTACGTTTGAATTTCTTCAAATAAAAAGTTTGCAATGTTGCACGCGTCACTATTTACTGTAAATTTTCACTTGTCCACCGGATAACCATGTAGAGTCATTTTACTTGTCCGGGCCAAAAATCACTTGTCCCGGACAAACGGACAAGTGCTATTTTGAACGCTGTACAATGATGCACTGTTTGTAAATATTTTTTTTATTTTTGTAATAATTATTTATTTGCCACAAAAATGAAAATATGGTAATTATATATAACGATGTTTCTCAATTTTATTTATCCAGACAGATCACAATTTGTTTTCACATATATAATTACAATACATTACCGTACAATATACATTACAATTAATAAATTATATATCCATTACATTATATTTGTTTGGATAAATAAAATTTAGAAACATCGTTATATATATAATTACCATATTTTCATTTTTGTGGCGAATAAATAATTACTAAAAAAAATAAAAAAATATTTACAAACAGTGCATCATAGTATAAAAATTCGTAAAAACATAAAAAAACGTAAAGAAAATCAATGGTTTGGTGTCAGGATTGAACCGGCGTCGCCCGATTGTAAAATAAATGACAAGAAACCAACGTGTCTACCAACTGAGCTAGTGACATCGACAGAAATTCACTCACTGATTTAAGTTGTTATGATAAATTGTACAACTTCTCCTTCATATATCGATATTCTAGTGATATTATGAGATTATACATGTTACTTTCTGTAGCTGGATACAATATATGTTTTTTATGTATGTTTATTGGTGTAGATTATCTCCCATTGGTTGCCTTTGATATAATTATTCTGAAAACGAGCCGAAGCTCGGTGAAACCTAGTCGACTTGTAGGCCCATTCTCATTCATTGCTTTGAATAAAATTGGATTCATGTGGAACCGTAAGACAACTGCTTGTTCCTCTATGATGACTAGTGTTTGTATTACATCGGAATATCCCACAATAACTCATTTTGACGCTCGTTTTGACCCAGAAGTTATCTTTGTAAACATGCTCTGAATGCATGGTTGGCCTGATGCGAGTATGGGTCATATGTGACGTCATATCTCGGCATCCCGAAAAGCGCGCCAAAAATATGCATATTCGAAAATGTCCGGCTGTACAGCATAAAATGAGGAATTTCTAATTCATTGAATTTTTTATATATTTTGGCTTGGTGGACATGGAAATAGATAGCAGGATGTAATATAATATGAATTCAAGCAACAGGTGTTTTTATTCCCTTTAAGGAAAGTCAATTTGAGGTGGTTCTAATGCCGTGTTCCAATGCGCTTGTGTTTAGCATGAATACTAGATCATGAACCCTACATGACCAAATTTACCTGTGGCGAAATTGAAAGTAAAACTTGTGGAAAAATGGGCCAAGTGGCCCTGAAGTCCTTTGGACTAATACGTCTATATGTGACCCCGGCTGACCAAATGAGTGATAAGTCGGAAAAATTGTAACATTGTTTTCTTACATCCTTGTAAAGGTTTGGTAGGGTGCTTTACACGGTTTCAAAAATTATATGACTGCTACAAAAATTGGCAAAGTTATGGAGCATTGAACATGGTAGGGGTCAAAAAGTGAAAATGAAGAAAACGGCTGTTGAAATTATATATGCAAATGGATTGCATGGAAATATTACATGCACAACATTCAAATGTGGCACACAGTATGTAATATGTATGTTATGTTGCAATGATACACTGGAAGTACAAGTGTGCTGCTACAAAGACTTATCAAGTTATGCCAGATTATGTCTTTATGTGTAAAACTAAGAGGACAGATTATTTGAGAGCAAAAGGTAGACTCACTGTTTGACCCAGTTGAAAACCTACAGGCAACTGTCCAGTTTAACAGGGGTCTAGTGGCTTAATGCTGTCTGTTGACACAAGCTTCTGCCAGTGACCAATTACATATTAGTCACAGTTTCCATCGAACAATAGCAGGCAGAGAATCTTAGCTCCACAGCTGGGTGTAATACACAACAAGTTATAAATATAGCTACTCTGAGGTAAACAATTAATTTTAGTTAGCAAATTTAGCATTTTAGGGGACCTTTGGTGCCCTTAGAATGAATCAATCAAATACAGATTTATTGTGTATAGTGGTACTACCACACGAAATGTCTATGAAAAATTAAAGAAAAAGTTACTGAAAAGTTTTTGAAGAAAAAAAAATGGGTCAGCTGGACGGTGATAGACCGTTTGAAATTGAAGCCTTTGTAAAACTTTTGTCTCGACTTCACCGAAGGCGGTGTCCTGCTGTCAGAACTTCGAAGGTGTTACTCACCTAACTTACAAATATATAGGGAGCTAATGGAGAGGCCCATCATAATCCATAGCACTACAAAATGAAGTATCTGAAAGTCACACTTCATATACTGAGTGACACATCTCATACTGTCTCTCTGCACTGTCGCAATGTTCAATAGTTTCCTATCACAACCCTCGTGTACAATATACCAAAGCTATATTTCCAACACCACAACATATGTATTATCATTGGATAGGTAACTGAATAATCTTTCAGATGAATGCAACTTGTAGCAGCAGAAAATGAAGCGTACAAAAGTTACACCGCAAACAATGACATGCATTCTCAAAATGCGATTCATTCAAAAATTAGTGCTATATAATAGTAGTTTGTCAAAATGTAAACAAACTCAAAGACAGTTGCTGCTTACTGTCCACCAAGCAGTAGCAGAGCAGTTTTATAATAATAATAATCCACAAGTTAAGTGGCAGTGATCTTCCTTTTATCATTCATGTGATGTTTATTATGAGCAGGGCGGACAAATGGTTATCATACGTAGACAGGTACAGAAAGAAACTGAAATTTTCTATAAAAAGAACACGTTTGCCTATCAATGGCATGTATTTCCTATTCTTGCTGTTTCTGCCAGGCAGAAACAGTTTCTGCCCGGCATAAGTCAAACAACCCTGAAGGTAATTATTAATCAAATGTTTTTTGGTGAATCATAGTTATAGATCATTAAGGTTTATGATGGAAGTAAAATGTTTACATGTTTACTGTTCACTGAAAAAAACAGCTCCACAGAACTAATTATAGTTACTGTTAAGATGTTTAACCTAGTTCCATTATCTGACATTGTGCCAACAGATTGGTGTATTGGGATCATTAAGCCTATATAATTATTATATAAACATAGCAGAAGACTCTGGGACAGTGTGACTGCTGCCTGGCTAAAAGGATGCAATGGTGCTTTGAAGTTAGTTCTTCTGCCAACTATCCTTTTCACACAAGCCTATAGGTTTAGTAGCTGCCAGCATACTACTGAGCCTAAATTACCATGCAGGTGTGAAAAACGTGCTGATGTATTTGAACTTGATCCACTAATTAACTGTCCACCAAGTAGTAGCAGAGCAGTTTTATAATAATAATAATCCACAAGTTAAGTGGTAGTGATCTTCCTTTTATCATTCATGTGATGTTTATTGTGAGCAGAACGGACAAATGGTTATCATACGTAGACAGGTGCAGAAAGAAACTAAAATTTTCTATAAAAAGAACCACATACCTAAACAAAGCGAATGTAATAGGTGAAGAACAGGCAGTGTTCAGATAGGGGTATTGGTTGAATTGTATTTGTCTTGACACAAAAGGCTTTATTGTGCCTTAACTATGTCAACTCTTCTAATGGTTGACATTTGGTTGTTTCAGGTGTCAACTATATTGTGAATCTGTAATTATTAGTCTATATTGATACAATTGATTTACACAGTACCATGTCTACACAAGGCATGGCAAGCATAAACAGAATAGTAGAATGCATTTGGTATAAATAAAGTGTAGGATATTTCACTCTATAGTTGTCCAGAATATTAATTTTCTATGTTTGTTGCCTACAGGTGACAGAATATTAATTTTCTATGTTTGTCACCTACAGGTTTCTACAGACAATACATCTTTAACCAATAGACACCACAGTCACACCATTTTATAATAATTAAATGAACATCAAAATAAACACAACTTGCAATTATAGAAAATCAATAGTTTTGAAGATACAGTTTAAAAGTGTTAGGCAACTGTTCAGTCTAACAGGAGACAAGACACCACAGTCACACCATTTTATAATAATTAAATGAACATCAAAATAAACACAACTTGCAATTATAGAACATCAATAGTTTTGAAGATACAGTTTAAAAGTGTTAGGCAACTGTTCAGTCTAACAGGGGTCAAGTGTGTCTACTCTGCCTGGATGCTGTGACCAATTAAAGATTAGTCAAGGTCTCAATGGACTAGGTTGTAGAGATTAGTCACAGCTGTTGATTTTGTGGAACAATACACAACATCTAATGTTGGGGGTGGTCTCAAGGGCCCTTCTCAAAACCACATAATAGATAATGTAAACCTTTTGCACTTTGGGGGCCCCTTAGGTGCCCTTAGAATGATTCAATCAAATACAGATTTCTTGTATATAGTGGCAGCACCCTAAGATACATCTATGCAAAATTAGAAAAAAAGTTGCTGAACAGTTTTTGAAAAAATAGGCCAAATGTTACATTTTTACCAGTTTTGGGGTCCTTGGAGGCCCTAGGGAGCCCTTAAAATGATTCAATCAAATACGGATTTCTCGTGCATAGTGGCAGTGCCCCAAGATATGTCTATGCAAAATTAGAGAAAAAGTTGCTGAACGGTTTCTGAGATACGGCAGCTAACGGCGGACGCAGAGTGATGGCAATAGTCCCTTGGACCTTCGGCCAAAGGACTAAAAAAGTGAAACATGACTCTGGCTTGCTTTCCATTCTTGCTTCCCTACAATCCAGTTTCACCATCTCCACAATAAATACACAGCAATGACTGTAATATAATTCTATCCCGATACAGTACATTTACAATTACCCTTTCTCAACCAGTAACTTCCTGTCAGATCACCTGACTATCTCCACCTACCAATCTACAATGAGGCGTTAACGATAAACAGACCATTTAATGCGGTGGGTCAGGAAATAATTAATTTACTATAAAAGGTCTGAGAATGTACATGTTGAGCTGGTGTGCACATGATTGACGATAATGTATAATGTACCCACCAATAACTCCTACTGGTGCATTAGTAATTTTCACACATAAATAGCCAGATCCAAATGTGAGGGGTTGTCGACTAATGAAGATTGTTTGATGTTCGTTAGAATGCTTTCACCACTATGTTTACCTTGAATGCCTCCAGATTCGCCTTCCTTTCTTGTGGTCGGCGGTCTCCGTGCAGACACACACAGGACATCCCTATATTGTTACAGAATTGTGACAAAAACAAGAAACAACATTGTTATTACACAGAACATGTGTCCTCACTTCCACATTTATAGCCGTCAAACTGCTCAGATCGCACATGTATCACAAGGGATGTTTTACTTTTTTGTCAAAAACAGCTGGATCTTACGTGTCCAGACAAGATGCAATCGTGAAAAATGCACAATTTCATTCTATTGCTAAAAAGATAAAAAGCCAAATAAAATGTCATTAGGCACAGTTTTAGGAGTGCATTTTTTACACAAAGAGCAACTGCTTTCATGGTTGATTGTGACACGGGAATAGTGAATAAATAAGTCCACGGTTTAAAGAATAGTGCGTAATTAGTCTAAAGATGTACTGGT
The DNA here is from genome assembly GCA_020002185.1 of Paraescarpia echinospica. Lineage (NCBI taxonomy): Eukaryota > Metazoa > Annelida > Polychaeta > Sabellida > Siboglinidae > Paraescarpia > Paraescarpia echinospica. The sequence continues at coordinate 69,167,106 of CM034537.1, read as the reverse complement.
TGACACCAGACGTGTTTTACAAATATGATACATCCAAACATTATGTTGCTTGAAATACATGCATGGAAAATTACATAACTATAATTAAATTTCTACACAGTAATAGTTATTTAATATAGTTTCTATATAATAAGTATTATAGTTATAGTGTAGGTGTAGATATATGTGTAGATACTGAAAATATGGATAACTTAGAGTAAAATAAAACAATTAATATCTAACAAAAACAAAGTAAATAGTCCAGCGGATAGATGCAGAAAATTATGGAACTGTGCACTTTTTTGGTAAAAGCAAGACACTTTGCTCATCTGTTCTATACACCAAGGGAACCGTTTTAAAGATGAGGCATTCCAGATTTTGCTGTGTTCAAAAATGGCGGTCATGTTTAAAAATGGCCGCCAAATTCAGTTTCCCCATATCTTAATAACTACGTTACATAGAGCAATACTATTTGTGTCTAGATGTAGGTTTTAGGGGACAAAGATTTTATATTTGTTACTTTTGGGCTTCTTCGACATTCACATCCGCCATTTTAAAAGTTGGTGGTCGTCACTATAAATGTAACAGTATCTTAATAGCTACGTTACGTAGAGCCGTACAGTTTACATTTTTGAATACCTTGGAGGATATCGATTTCAAAAAGTGTAACGTTTTACCTTCATCGACATGCCTATATCTGCCATTTTTAAAGATGGCGCCCTTCGAAGCATATTGTTCCCATATCTCAAGAACTACACAAAATAGAGCCACAAAGTTTGTTTTTTAGATGCATTGATTTCAAATACATTACTTTTGACCTTCATTGACTTTACAATACATCTGCCATTTTGAAATATCTGACATTTTGAAAGATGGCGGCAGACAAAGCCTGTTATTCCCGTAGAGTCCAGTAGACAGGTGAAAAGGTTGTGCATGAAAGCACAGATAAAAGCAAGACACTTTGCTCATCTATTCTGTACACCAATGGAACCATTTTAAAGATTGGAAGCATTCCAGATTTTGCTGTATTCACAAATGGCAGCCATTTAAAAAAATGGGCCAAGTGGCCCTGAAGTCCTTTGGACTAATACGTCTATATGTGACCCCGGCTGACCAAATGAGTGATAAGTCGGAAAAATTGTAACATTGTTTTCTTACATCCTTGTAAAGGTTTGGTAGGGTGCTTTACACGGTTTCAAAAAATATGACTGCTACAAAAATTGGCAAAGTTATGGAGCATTGAACATGGTAGGGATCAAAAAGTGAAAATGAAGAAAACGGCTGTTGAAGTTTTACATTATATATGCAAATGGATTGCATGGAAATATTACATGCACAACATTCAAATGTGGCACACAGTATGTAATATGTATGTTATGTTGCAATGATACACTGGAAGTACAAATGTGCTGCTACAAAGACTTATCAAGTTATGCCAGATTATGTCTTTATGTGTAAAACTAAGAGGACAGATTATCTGAGAGCAAAAGGTAGACTCACTGTTTGACCCAGTTTAAAACCTACAGGCAACTGTCCAGTTTAACAAGGGTCTAGTGGCTTAATGCTGTCTGTTGACACAAGCTACTGCCAGTGACCAATTACAGATTAGTCACAGCTTCCATCAAACAATAGCAGGCAGAGAATCTTAGCTCCACAGCTGGGTGTAATACACAACCAAAGCCACCACTGATTCATGGTCAAGTAGATTAGCTCATTGCACCAACTAAGACAATATACAACACTGTGAGTGACAGTGTCCAGAGTGAGGCCTAAGCAGTGTCCTCATTGCTGAATAGATCAATTAAACCTGCCAAGTGGGTGACATTCTGCACAAGTGTTCATTAAAGGGAATAAAAACATCTATTGCTCGAATTCATGTTATATTAGATCCTGCTATCTATTTCCACGTCCACCAAGCCAAAAAAAAATCAAAACTGAGTGACACATCTCGTACTGTCTCTCTGCACTGTCGCAATGTCCAATAGTTTCGTATCACAACCCTCGTATACAATATATTATTATTGGATAGGTAATTGAATAATCTTTCAGATGAATGCAACTTGTAGCAGCAGAAAATGAAGCATACAAAAGTTACACCGCAAACAATGACATGCATTCTCAAAATGTGATTCATTCAAAAATTAGTGCTATATAATAGTAGTTTGTCAAAATGTAAACAAACTCAAAGACAGTTGCAGCTTACTGTCCACCAAGCAGTAGCAGAGCAGTTTTATAATAATAATAATCCACAAGTTAAGTGGCAGTGATCTTCCTTTTATCATTCATGTGATGTTTATTGTGAGCAGGGCAGACAAATGGTTATACGTAGACAGGTACAGAAAGAAACTGAAATTTTCTATAAAAAGAACACGTTTGCCTATCAATGGCATGTATTTCCTATTGTTGCTGTTTCTGCCGGGCAGAAACAGTTTCTGCCCGGCATAAATCAAACAACCCTGTAGGTAATTATTAATCAAATGTTTTTTGGTGAATCATAGTTACAGATCATTAAGGGTTATGATGGAAGTAAAATGTTTACATGTTTACTGTTCACTGAAAAAAACAGCTCCACAGAACTAATTATAGTTATTGTTAAGATGTTTAACCTAGTTCCATTATCTGACATTGTGCCAACAGATTGGTGTATTGGGATCATTAAGCCTATATAATTATTATATAAACATAGCAGCAGACACTGGGACAGTGTGACTGCTGCCTGGCTAAATGGATGCAATGGTGCTTTGAAGTTAGTTCTTCTGCCAACTATCCTTTTCACACAAGCCTATAGGTTTAGTAGCTGCCAGCACACTACTGAGCCTAAACTACCATGCAGGTGTGAAAAACATGCTGATGTATTTGAACTTGATCCACTAATTAACTGTCCACCAAGCAGTAGCAGAGCAGTTTTATAATAATAATAATCCACAAGTTAAGTGGTAGTGATCTTCCTTTTATCATTCATGTGATGTTTATTGTGAGCAGGGCGGACAAATGGTTATCATACGTAGACAGGTACAGAAAGAAACTAAAATTTTCTATAAAAAGAACCACATACCTAAACAAAGCGAATGTAATAGGTGAAGAACAGGCAGTGTTCAGATAGGGGTATTGGTTGAATTGTATTTGTCTTGACACAAAAGGCTTTATTGTGCCTTAACTATGTCAACTCTTCTAATGGTTGACATTTGGTTGTTTCAGGTGTCAACTATATTGTGAATCTGTAATTATTAGTCTATATTGATACAATTGATTTACACAGTACCATGTCTACACAAGGCATGGCAAGCATAAACAGAACAGTAGAATGCATTTGATATAAATAAAGTGTAGGATATTTCACTCTATAGTTGTCCAGAATATTAATTTTCTATGTTTGTCACCTACAGGTTTCTACAGACAATACATCTTTAACCAATAGACACCACAGTCACACCATTTTATAATAATTAAATGAACATCAAAATAAACACAACTTGCAATTATAGAAAATCAATAGTTTTGAAGATACAGTTTAAAAGTGTTAAGCAACTGTTCAATCTAACAGGAGACAAGTGTGTCTACTCTGCCTGGGTGCTGTGACCAATTAAAGATTAGTCAAGGTCTCAATGGCCTAGGCTGTAGAAATTAGTCACAGGTTTTGACTTTCTGGCACATTACACAACATCTGCTGTTGGGGGTGATCTCAAGGGCCCTTCTCAAAACCACATCACTAGACAATGTAAACCTTTTGCACTTTGGGGGCCCCTTAGGTGCCCTTAGAATGATTCAATCAAATACAGATTTCTTGTACATAGTGGCAACACCCTAAGATACATCTATGCAAAATTAGAAAAAAAGTTGCTGAACAGTTTTTGAAAAAATAGGCCAAATGTTACATTTTTACCAGTTTTTGGGTCCTTGGGAGGCCCTAGGGAGCCCTTAAAATGATTCAATCAAATACGGATTTCTCGTGCATAGTGGCAGTGCCCCAAGATATGTCTATGCAAAATTAGAGAAAAAGTTGCTGAACGGTTTCTGAGATACGGCAGCTAACGGTGGACGGCGGACACAGAGTGATGGCAATAGTCCCTTGGACCTTCGGCCAAAGAACTAAAAATGGCCACCAAATTCAATTTCCCGATATTGTAATATCAGTTTTATATAGAGCAATGTTTGTGTCTAGATATATGTTTTAGGGTTCGAAGAATTCAGATTTGTTACTTTTGAACTTCTCCGATATTCACATCCACCATTTTTAAAGATTCTTCAACAGAAATGTAAAGATATCTTAATAACTACGTTACGTAGAGTCGCATTGTTTACATTTTTGAATAGCTTGCTGGAGGATAGTGACTGCAAAAAATTTAAATGTTTACCTTTGTCGTCATGCCTACATCTGATATTTATAAAGATGGCACTCATCAAAGCATATTATTTCCATATCTCAAGAACTACATAATGCAGAGCCACAAAGTTGATGTCAAAATGGGAGTTTTCTAGATGCGATGATTTTTAAATACATAATTTTTTACCTTCAATGACTTTAAAATACATCCGTCATTTTCAAAGATGGCGGCAAACAAAGCCTGTTATTCCCATATCTGACTATCTACAAATCCTTGAACCTTCAAGTAGGTGTGATCTATGTATGTTCAGTTCAGGTAAATATAATGGATGGAGGGAGAACACAGCAAAATGATGCTTATTTTCGAGAGCAAACAAACTTCCTAGTGACTTGATTATGGATTCCAGGTATGGAATGAATATTGCCACCCGATAATACTACATCACTGTCTTGCTCTGGTAGTTTGGTCATTGAATTAGACGTCCACATTGTCGAGGCATACGCAACTGAATTCCAAGTGCCTTTGAAATCTTGTCAGTTTGCACCATTATGTCTTCCTTAAAGTGTTCTTCAGCTTCTCTTTTGTGAGTTTCCAATATGAGCAACAGCTGCTGGATGTATTCGTGAACTTTGAGAACATTGAGTTGAACAGCTTGCAAAGCTTGTGTCACTGGCTCCAACATCCCTGAATATTTCGCCATGATGACCAGGCACACAAAGAATGTCGACATTTCAGATGCGCACTGCAACTGGTGAGCACCTTGGCTGGTCTTGCCAGAAGCTGTGGCAGCCTGGATACCTAGTTCTTTGTGAATATCTTCGAAGTGGCTGGTGAAGATTCTGGTGCTCTGGCACTTGGCCGTCCATTATGTTACATATATATATATTATAAAATGTAAAGATATTACATAAAAGTAAGGCTAACATATACTTTAACTGATGAATATATGTCCAAATTCAGATCCAGGGGGCAAGTACTCCCTTCCCCCCAGACATCCATGGTGTACTTAAATCAATGAAAACAAAAGTTGTTTAAATCGTGGTAATAGTCAAGCTATCACTGTGTACATATAGAGAGGCAGACACCTGGATGCTGTTGCATGCTGCAGATGGTGTCACACCAGAAGATTGTCATTAGAACAGTTGACACTGATGTTGTCGTGCTAGCCATCAGCATTGCTCACAGAGTTGGCTGTAAAAGTCTTGTGGTAGCGATCGGCACAGGGAAATCATTCCGATACGTTGATGCAGCTGCACACAAGCTTGGTCTTGACAAGTGCAAGACACTGTCTGTCTTCCATGCACTGACCGGGTATGATACAACATTGTGTTTCGTTGAAAGAAGCAAACGCATGCTTGGGCATCATGGAATGCTCTCAGTGCTGTAACGCCTGCGCTGAGTGCTTGTGCAGACAGTCCCTCGACAGATATCCTGAGAGAAGTTCTTCCAACGATCGTGAGGTACGTTATTGCACTATACGACTGGGGCAGTTCTGAGGTCCATGAGAACCGGGCCAGACAGATCCTCTTCACACAGAAAGGAAGGGAGATCGAAAAGATTTCACCAACACAGGATGCCCCCATGCAACACCTGCTGTGAGTGGGCTACCAGGCTTGCCACGTCTGGGGTCAGGCCCTGCTGAAAACACCACAGTTGCCTTGTAGACTTCTGCTGGACTGGACAGGAGGACCTGTCTGAACCAGAGGTGCAGTTGATGACACTACCACCTGCAGGCACAGCTTGCCTTGCAATCATCAACTGTGGCTGTACGAAAGGCAGCAGGGGACAGAGTCGGTGTTTCAAAGCCAACCTGCCCTGCACAATGCTGTGCCCAGGCTGATGTCAGTGAGACGTGGAAATCGTTGCTGTAGATTTAGAAGGTATAGGCATCATAATCTAATGTTTGAAGTGACACTGCCCATTTTAGAGAATATCTAAGTAACACCTTTAACTTTGTCGCATCCCAAAACATGTTTTGACACCAACTTCAATGTTTAAGGATATGTAGATATTAAGACACGGGAATAACAGGCTTTGTCTGTCGCCATCTTTCAAAATGGCAGATATTTCTCAAAATGGTGGATCTTTGTAAAGTCAATGAAGGTCAAAAGTAAAGTATTTGAAATCATCGCATCTAAAAAAATATACACTTTGACATCAACTTTGTGGCTCTATTTTGTGTAGTTCTTTAACAAGATTTTATCAAGATTTAACAAGATTGCCACCCAGAGAATTAACTCTAGATCGCAGGTGGACAAGGAAGCCTTTTGGCTTATCGAGAGTCCAACCGTTTTTATTTATGTGTATTCCACCCTTCTGAGGTATGTGTCAATTTTATTTTTAAACATATTCACGCTACTAGCACCCACATAATTCCTTTGTGAAAATGAGAAATTAATGTAACTTCATGTCCTCTGGTCCTTCTATCTTTCTTAACTGAGAAAAACATATTTTTATTAATATTTTCATAACCATTCAATATTTTAAATACTCCTATCTGATCTCTTCTCAATCTCCTGGTCTCTAGTGTTGTCAAACCACATTCTTTAGGCGTATTTTGTAACTAAGATCTTTCAGTTTTGGTATCATTTTAGTCACTCACCTCTATACTCTTTCTAGCATATCTATCTCTTTTTTGTGATATGGCCTATATGCTTGTATACAATATTCTAAATGAGGCCTCACTATTGTTTTGTACTGCGGTATTATTATTTCTTTTTCCTTATACGCTATATTTCGTCTAATTAATCCAAGGATATGATTTTCCTTTGAAGCTGCAATTCTGCACTGCTCTGAAACCTTCATTTCAGCACTAATGGTTAACCCTAAGTCCTTTTCTTTTACAGTAGTACATAGTACAGTACCCCCCATTGTATATTGTACATCTTCATTCCCATGTCCTGTGTGGAGGCATTTACATTTCCAAAAATTGAACAACATCTGCCATTTTTCATACCATTTGATCAACCTGTCAATATCATCTTGTAAATGCTGTCTATCTCCATCACGTTTAATCCTTCTAAACACTTTTGTATCATCCACAAATTTCAACACCGTACTTGTTATATCATCATCCAATTCGTTAATATATACATACTAAGAATAATATAGGTCCCAGTACTGATCCCTGTGGTACTCCACTCAAAACTGATTTCCAATTTGAAGAGGCCTAACTATTGTTTTGTACAATGGTATTATTAGTTCTTTTTCTTTATATGCTATATTTTGCTTAATTAATCCAAGGATATGATTTCCCTTTGAAGCTGCAATTCCACACTGCTCTGAAACCTTCAAATCAGTAATAATTGTAAACCTAAGTTCTTTTCTTTTATAGTATTACTTAATACAGTACCCTCCATTGAATATTGTACATCTTTGTTCCCATGTCCTGTGTGAAGGCATTTACATTTAAAAAAATTGAACATCTGCCATTTTTCAGACCATTAAATTTGTTCAATCTGTCAAGATCATCTTGTAAATGCTGTCTATCTTCATCACGTTTAATCCTTCTAAACACTTATGTATCATCCGCAAATTTCAACAACTTACTTGTTATATCATCGTCCAAAAATGTTTGGTATATATTAAGAATAATATAGGACCCAGTATTGATCCTTGTGGAACCCCACTCAAAACTGATTTCCAATTTGAAGCCTCCCCATCAACTACTACTCGTTGTCTTCTGTCATTCGGCCATTTTTCTGTCCAGTTAATTATACCATCCCTATGCCATGGGCCTTTAGTTTAAGCAGTAATCTTTGATGTGGCACTTTGTCAAAAGCTTTCTAAAAATCTAAGTAGATAATATCTACTGGTGATCCCTCGTCTACCCACTTAGAGATATCTTCCAAAAAACATAACACATTTGTTAAGCATGACCTCGCTTTTAGAAACACATGTTGAGATAGGTTTATCAAGTTATATTTAACTTAATGTTGAGATATGGGAAAAATATGCTTTGAAGGGCGCCATCTTTAAAAATGGCAGATATAGGCATGTGGACGAAGGTAAAACGTTATCCTTTTTGAAATCGCTATCCTCCAAGCTATTCAAAAACATAAACTACACAGCTCTAACTTAGCTATTAAGATATAGTTACATTTATATTGACGACTGCCATCTTTATGAATGGCAGATGTGAATATTGAAGAAGTCCCAAAGTAACAAATATGAAATCTTTGACCCCTAAAACCTGCATCTAGACACAAATATTATTGCTCTATGTAACGCAGTTATTTTAAGATATGGGGAAACTGAATTTGGCGGCCATTTTTAAACATGACCACCAATTTTGAACACCGCAAAATCTGGAATGCCTCCAATCTTTAAAATGGTTCCCTTGGTGTATAGAATAGATGAGCAAAGTGTCTTGCTTTTATCAAAAAGTGCACAATCTTTTCACCTACCCACTGGACTAAAACATTTACAGTGACTTGTCTCTAACTAATATCTGGTTACAACCATTTCAGTGTACATCTTTTAGAACAAAGTTTTATTTCAAATCAAAATTAATTGTGTATTCATTCAACTTTTTACACACGTCAAAAGAGAATTATCCAAGGAAATGATATGCAACAGCTAGACCATATGCTGAGAGACTTTGACTGGTTACATTTGTGGAACCCCAAAAAGAAGGTCAGGTCATGTTTTGAACCCCCTACCTTCTCCAACAGTGTTCAGGTAACTCTCCATGTTGTCACAGTCTACTTTGGTGCGACAGAAGATGATGGCTCGGTCCATCTTGAACTTGCGAATTGCCTCGACTGTGTAGAATCCCTTCAGAACCTTCACAGCCTCTGACAGAAGCTCTGCAAGAAGAACGCTTATATCTGACCACATACACAAATCAATAAAATTATACAAATGTACAGGGCCTGAAACCACATCAATGGTCTGGTCACTTGTGTTCTTCTGTCATTTCAAACTTGGCTGCAGCGGATGTGGTCATCTGTTTTGAAATGTGGAGAGTGGTGGTCGCGCAGTAGAGCGCCGGACTGTTGATGGAGGGGACGGTGGTTCAATTCCACCTGCTGCCATTTCGAAACTTAGGCAATTTTGTTCACCCCACGTTGCCTGTATCTTGCAGGGCAAGTAAAAGATCCCACACAGGGGGTAAATGAGTAATCTGTGGTGGACTCACAAAGTGGTGGTCTCTATCTCTGACCCACTGGATCTTGCTCCCAGCAGCTGCTTGTGGGAGATGCCAAGCAGGCAGTGTATATGCTGGGTTCAATATGAATGTAGATACATATTTTGAAACGTAATGTTAAAAGCTAAAAATGGGCCAAGAGGCCCTGGAGTCCTATGGACCATATTGTGAGTTTGTAATTATTAATTAAATGTTTTTTGGTGAATCATAGTTACAGATCATTAAGGGTTATGATGGAAGTAAAATGTTGACATGTTTAGTGGAGACTATATGCATGCCAGTGAAGATACACCTGGAAATAAAATATATGAGTAGACCGTTTCATGAAAATTGTATATATTAGTTAATGTGTTATTAAAAATACTGTAGAATTTTATCCCGATACTCTGCTATTTAGGCCGATTTCCAGTGGTTGTAGAAACCTTGCAGGAGAGTTGGTGAGCTGCAATCTCATAAGTAGCACAGTTAAAGGTTGTTTAAAAAAATGTGCACACATTTTCTGTTCTCTTTTGCCTCTACCACCTTCCTCCAACAATGATAAAACTTATTTGTTCACAAGGTATATATATATACATAAAAACAGTAGCAATTAATGACATAAAACTGACTGAATTGTAGTGAAGTAATAGCTGCAACATGTATAGTAAAACATCTTAATAACATTTCTTATAATTTTGGCTAAATATGCTTAAACCTTTTCGAGTATACCTAAGTTATTTTATTTTAATCCTAGATCATATCTTTACATTGCATTGATAATTATGTCTATTGCTGTGTTAAAGTTTCTCAGGTTCTGCCAGAGCAGTAGGGATTCCCATTACACGTGTATTAGTTAGAGCCCACATGGAGGATTCTGTTTGACACTGGAACAATGACAATAAGAGTGAAGAGGTTCATCAGACCAGATGGTTCAAATAGGTCATATTTGTACTTATTTCACAGTCAATCTATCTTTTTTCTCTGATGTTCCGATTGCTATCAGCAATCTTATTCAAACACATCTGCGCAGAATGTCTACCGTGCTGTAGCAGATGTGTTGTCTGATATAGATTGCTTATAGCAATCAAAAACGTCACAGGAAAATAAGGCAAATTGAATGAATAAAGTAAAAATATTACCCATAAGAATATGATTGATTATAACAAAGTGTTACCAAATTAACAAAAACAGATGAGCACTAACATTTCCCTAACAAATGCAAAGCCAGAATCACTGATGTAACAGAACGCCCTGTCTCTGTCTATGCTGATACAACTTAGTTGCACAGCCAATACTTCTCCTTCAGTGTTGATGAATGAGTTTTGCCATTATTTTATGAGAGAATATAAAACAGGCTGGACTTATCTTTACACCACAGACCAGGTTTATCTGTGCAATTACGTGAAACAATTTATGAAGTGACGAAGAACGTCGAGGTTGAAATGTCTCCTGGCTAACTGTTGTGGCAATTTCACAGAGCACTTAACGAACAGACAAATGGCACGGGGGTGTAGACACATAAATACTTCTAGGCGAGCGGTAGAACAACCTATCGAACTGATTTAAATGCCCCCCATACACACATCCAAATGTTATATCATTTGAAAGCAATAAGGCCTGTCGTAGAGCTGTCAAGTGGTGCAGGTAGCGTGAATCCAAGATCAAACAAGGTCACTGTCAAATTATGAATTTTCGAAATTGTGTATTTCCGCAATCGTTTTAATATTACAATGGTCGCATATCTACTTTACTTAATTACAAGATGGCCAAGTCATATATTTTTGGATAGCTTATTGTCTCCCTGTAAAAATGAGGTATGATATGGAGGTGTTAGCTGATATGGTACGAGTGAGTTTAAGGTCAAACAAGGTCACCATGAAATGAATATTCAATTTTTTGCAATACCGCAAAAGTAATGAAGTTACAACGACCCTGTAAGTACTTCATTTTATACCTTTCTGCATATAGTAGGTTGGTCAACATGTGATGTTATACTTTTAACTGCATGTTTTATTAATAGCAGGAATTCATGCTAGATCCATCACACAAGGGATCAGAAAATAGGTGTATATGGAGGCCACCCTCGATTTTGAAGATTATTTGAGGGTCACAAACTCAAATATGTATCAAAATAGTTTTATTAATTAATTGACATCTTCTTGTACACATTGTTGCATAAAACCAAATATGTTATGATTTGTATATGCATTGTCTGTGTTATCAGGTGTTGAAATTTGAATTTACTTATAAATATATGTGATAATAGAGATTTGGATTCCTCCTTGAGATATTGAATTGTCTCGTTCCTCAAAACGTCTGACAGTTGGTCGACTGTGTTGCGAGTAGAGTTCTAATCTATGATTGCCACCTCTCTTCTTCAACATCCTAACTACATTTTGGGCAAGTTCTTTGACTTTCACGTCATGTTAATGACCAAATGCACGTGTAGTAATAAATAATATGCATGTTATATCAACAGGAATATATACAAACAGGTTTATCAAGAATTGGGTGTGTAAACAACTTTGGTGTACGCGATAAATACATTTGAGAAGATCACGTTTTTATGTTAGATTATCCCATATATTTATGAGTAAATTAAAAATTTAATACCTGACAATATATGTACAAATCATAAAATATTTGCTTTTATGCAACGGTGCGTACAAGAAGATTAATGAATAAAAATATTTTGACACAATTTTGAGTATGTGACATTCAAAGCGCCTTCAAAATGGAGGGTGGCATCCACATACACCTACTTTCTTATCCCTTGTATGATGGATCTAGCAAGAATTCCTGCCATTAACCAAAAAATGCAGTTAAAAGTATGACATCACATTTTGGCTAACCTACTATCTGCGGGAAAGGCATAATTTCGAAAATTGATGGTGACCTTGTTTAACCTGCACTCCACAGTTAGAGCCCAACTTTATAACATCATGCCATACCTCATTTTGACGCTGATACAATACGCTTTCAAAGGGTATGTAAGATGGCCTAGTGTATGTAGACAAAGTAGCTACGCAACCGTTGTAAGTGTAGAACTTTTGTGGAGTGGCGTAGTTTTGAACATTTGCCGTTTCATGGTGACCTTATTTAACCTTCACTCCACACCTACTGCACCACTTGATAGCTCCTCGTCATATCCCATATTAACTGTTTGATATGTCATATCTAATTTTGACAAGGGGAATGTTTCTTTCACAGCTTATATGACATGTACATATAAATGAGGTAGTTACAGGGTCGTTGTAACTTATATGACTTGTACATATAAATGAAGTAGTTACAGGGTCGTCGTAACTTATATGACTTGTACATATAAATGAAGTAGTTACAGGGTCGTCGTAACTTATATGACTTGTACATATAAATGAAGTAGTTACAGGGTCGTCGTAACTTATATGACTTGTACATATAAATGAAGTAGTTACAGGGTCGTCGTAACTTATATGACTTGTACATATAAATGAAGTAGTTACAGGGTCGTCGTAACTTATATGACTTGTACATATAAATGAAGTAGTTACAGGGTCGTCGTAACTTATATGACTCGTACATATAAATGAAGTAGTTACAGGGTCGTCGTAACTTATATGACTCGTACATATAAATGAAGTAGTTACAGGGTCGTCATAACTTATATGACTTGTACATATAAATGAAGTAGTTACAGGGTCGTTGTAACTTATATGACTTGTACATATAAATGAAGTAGTCACAGGGTCGTTGTAACTTATATGACTTGTACATATAAATGAAGTAGTCACAGGGTCGTCGTAACTTATATGACTCGTACATATAAATGAAGTAGTCACAGGGTCGTCACATACTCGTACATATTGAAGTAGTTACAGGGTCGTCATAACTTATATGACTTGTACATATAAATGAAGTAGTTACAGGGTCGTTGTAACTTATATGACTTGTACATATAAATGAAGTAGTCACAGGGTCGTTGTAACTTATATGACTTGTACATATAAATGAAGTAGTCACAGGGTCGTCGTAACTTATATGACTCGTACATATAAATGAAGCAGTCACAGGGTCGTCGTAACTTATATGACTCGTACATATAAATGAAGTAGTTACAGGGTCGTCGTAACTTATATGACTTGTACATATAAATGAAGTAGTCACAGGGTCGTCGTAACTTATATGACTTGTACATATAAATGAAGTAGTTACAGGGTCGTCGTAACTTATATGACTCGTACATATAAATGAAGTAGTTACAGGGTCGTTGTAACTTATATGACTTGTACATATAAATGAAGTAGTCACAAGGTCGTCGTAACTTATATGACTCGTACCTATAAATGAAGTAGTCACAGGGTCGTTGTAACTTATATGACTCGTACATATAAATGAAGTAGGTACAGGGTCGTTGTAACTGATATGACTTGTACATATAAATGAAGTAGTCACAGGGTCGTCGTAACTTATATGACTCGTACTAGTTACAGGGTCGTCGTAACTTATGACTCGTACATATAAATGAAGTAGTTACAGGGTCGTCGTAACTTATATGACTCGTACATATAAATGAAGTAGTTACAGGGTCGTCGTAACTTATATGACTCGTACATATAAATGAAGTAGTTACAGGGTCGTTGTAACTTATATGACTCGTACATATAAATGAAGTAGTCACAGGGTCGTCGTAACTTACATGACTCGTACATATAAATGAAGTAGTTACAGGGTCGTCGTAACTTATATGACTCGTACATATAAATGAAGTAGTTACAGGGTCGTCGTAACTTATATGACTCGTACATATAAATGAAGTAGTCACAGGGTCGTCGTAACTTATATGACTTGTACATATAAATAAAGTAGTCACAGGGTCGTCGTAACTTATATGACTCGTACATATAAATGAAGTAGTTACAGGGTCGTCGTAACTTATATGACTCGTACATATAAATGAAGTAGTTACAGGGTCGTCGTAACTTATATGACTTGTACATATAAATAAAGTAGTCACAGGGTCGTCGTAACTTATATGACTCGTACATATAAATGAAGTAGTCACAGGGTCGTCGTAACTTATATGACATGTACATATAAATAAAGTAGTCACAGGGTCGTCATAACTTATATGACTCGAAGTAGTTACAGGGTCGTCGTAACTTATATGACTCGTGCATATAAATGAAGTAGTTACAGGGTCGTCGTAACTTATATGACTCGTACATATAAATGAAGTAGTTACAGGGTCGTCGTAACTTATATGACTCGTGCATATAAATGAAGTAGTTACAGGGTCGTCGTAACTTTATTACTTTTGAGGCATTGTAATGTAACATGGTGTATCGCTCCATTTTGACAGAAATAACCTCCTTTTAATGTTGGCCTTGTAATAAAGCAAATGTTAAGACGATTGAAGCACACAATTTTGAAAATTAATCATTTTACGGTGACCTTGTTTGACCTTGGATTCACGCTTACTGCAACACTAGGCAGCTCTATGATAGGACTCATTGGGACGGGAAGATGAAGAGCTTTCAAATGATTTAACATTTGGATGTGTGTAGGGAGGGGCATTTAAAGTCATAAAATAAAGCACTTTGTGGGGATTTGCCGCTCGCGTATTCCTGTCATTAATCTCATGAGTCAATCCAATCAGGTATTGCCATCATCTACATTTAGGTGACAATCAATACAAAGGACAAGTCACAACATATGACAATCTTTCTGTCTGATTATTCCACAGACTTGATAAAGTCCTGCTAAGGAAGAACAATTACATTTCAGATGTCTGACGTATTGAAGAATCAGTTATATTGACCAGTGCATAATAATTCAAACACCTCAGATGGGCAGGTTACAAATAGTCATGGACACAAATTTTAGACCCTCTAAGGGTTCCTTGTTTACCCCGGGTCCTTGCCATCTACGTTTTTGTTCTGGATGGCAATCTTGTTAAATGAATCCGGTATTCAAAAAGTCCTGCACCAAGGAATCTCAATTACTTCACAAGTCATGCACCAAGGCATCGCAATCACTTCACAAGCCCTGTACCAAGGCATCCCAATCACTTCACAAGCCCTGCACCAAGGCATCCCTGTCACTTCAAACATCCTGCTCCAAGGCATATATATCTGTCATTTACAACTGTTAATCATCTCATGTATGCTGATGACATTGTACTACTGGCTCCATCAGCTAAGGGGTTGCAAAGACTGCTAGATGTATCGTACAATTATGGATGTGACAACGACATATTGTTTAACAGAGTAAAGTCACAGATAATGTTTTTTGACACAAGACAAACCAGTTTTGAAGTAGCTCTTAAGCTTGGTGATGCAGTTCTGAATACAACGAAGGCATACAAATATCTTGCCCATATAATCTGTAATGATCTGTCGGATGAAACGGATATGAAATCCAAAGAAAGGAGTTTGTACGGCAGAAGCAATATTCTACTCAGGAAATTTCACTTTTGTTCAGTGAAGGTGAAGAACAAACTGTTCACATCCTATTGTAGTAATGTGTATTTATGTTCCTTATGGGCTAATTATAGAAAAGCCGCTATGCAACACTTTATTGTTTCCTATAACAATGCATTTAGAATTATGCACAGCCTATCTATGAGGTGTAGTGCTAGCCTAATGTTTGTTAGTTCTGACACGGACTGTTGGAATACTAGATTTAGAAAATGCATGTACAGTTTTATGAGCAGAATATCTGCATCGACGAACAACATTGTTGAGAGTATTATACACAGTGATGTTTATACGACCTCTGTATTGCGCAGGAAGTGGATTAGTGCAATATATACACTATAATATACTTTTTATTTTTACTTTTTTACTATGGACATAGTGCATATTACATGTATGCTTTTTTGTCTGAAATAAAGATTGATTGATTGATTGATTGATAAGTATTGCACTAAGACATCTCAGTCACTTCATAAGCCTTGTGCCAAGGCATCTCAATCACTTCACAATAAGTCCTGTACTAAGGCATCTCAGTCACTTCAAAAGCCCTGGACCAAGGCATGTGTGTGACTTCACAAGTCATGAACTAAGGCATCTGTCACTTCACAAGCCTTGCACCAAGGCATGTGAGTCACCTCACTAGCTTAATGCTAAGGCAACGCTTTACTACTACGTCCCTCCTTAGTTCCTTTACCATGGCATAGCTTTATCATGGGTCACTTTACCATGCTTTCGTCATAGCCCTACCACTTAATGAAACCACCTGTAGTGGTCATCACACCTGTGATGTGCTACATTTAGACAGTCCACTGTGTAATTTAGCTGCCTCCACGACAAATAATCAGCTCATTTGAACTTAATCCACTCAAGTAACAACATGACTGCACCACTAATTAGCACCTGTGTTTGCTGCCAATGCTGCAGTGTGACTGCACCACTAATTTGCACCTGTGTTTGCTGCCAATGCTGCAGTGTGACTGCACCACTAATTTGCACCTGTGTTTGCTGCCAATGCTGCAGTGTGACTGCACCACTAATTAGCACCTGTGTTTGCTGCCAATGCTGCAGTGTGATTGCACCACTAATTAGCACCTGTGTTTGCTGCCAATGCTGCAGTGTGACTGCACCACTAATTAGCACCTGTGTTTGCTGCCAATGCTGCAGTGTGACTGCACCACTAATTAGCACCTGTGTTTGCTGCCAATGCTGCAGTGTGATTGCACCACTAATTAACACCTGTGTTTGCTGCCAATGCTGCAGTGTGACTGCACCACTAATTAGCACCTGTGTTTGCTGCCAATGCTGCAGTGTGACTGCACCACTAATTAGCACCTGTGTTTGCTGCCAATGCTGCAGTGTGACTGCACCACTAATTAGCACCTGTGTTTGCTGCCAATGCTGCAGTGTGACTGCACCACTAATTAGCACCTGTGTTTGCTGCCAATGCTGCAGTGTGATTGCACCACTAATTAGCACCTGTGTTTGCTGCCAATGCTGCAGTGTGATTGCACCACTAATTAGCACCTGTGTTTGCTGCCAATGCTGCAGTGTGACTGCACCACTAATTAGCACCTGTGTTTGCTGCCAATGCTGCAGTGTGATTGCACCACTAATTAGCACCTGTGTTTGCTGCCAATGCTGCAGTGTGATTGCACCACTAATTAGCACCTGTGTTTGCTGCCAATGCTGCAGTGTGATTGCACCACTAATTAGCACCTGTGTTTGCTGCCAATGCTGCAGTGTGACTGCACCACTAATTAGCACCTGTGTTTGCTGCCAATGCTGCAGTGTGACTGCACCACTAATTAGCACCTGTGTTTGCTGCCAATGCTGCAGTGTGATTGCACCACTAATTAGCACCTGTGTTTGCTGCCAATGCTGCAGTGTGATAGCACCACTAATTAGCACCTGTGTTTGCTGCCAATGCTGCAGTGTGATTGCACCACTAATTAGCACCTGTGTTTGCTGCCAATGCTGCAGTGTGCTGAGAAACAAGGAAGACATTATTTCCACACATACAGGTGTGTGGTTCTCACATCCCTCTGTGTTGGGCAATTGATTTAAGAGCAACTTCGGCAGACATCGGGTTGTACCAAAGTCATCCGTACTCAACTTAGGAGTCTTACTTGACAGCTGTCTAACTATGGAAGCACAGGTTGCACAGATAGCAAAGTCGTGCTACCACCAGATTCGCAACATTGGACAAATTCGGCTAAACATCACTGATGATGCGTGCAAAACCCTGGTGCATGCGCTCATGACTTCACGCCTCGATTATGCAAATTCTTTACTCTACCCCCTTCCACAGACGATGCTGCAGCGTTTGCAACGTGTGCAAAACTGTGCAGCCCGCCTCGTCTACCATACAAGTAAGTACGACCACGTCACTCCAGTTCTACAGCAACTGCATTGGTTACCTATCTGTGTGCGCCCAACATATAAAGTGTGTACTTGGCTTGACTTGGCATCGAGTTATCTCGCGGAGTTACTAACTTACTATTCTGACGTTAATTAAATTGGCAACCGAGATCTGCGTCTTTGCCGCTACTGTCAGTACCGTTGCTTTGCAGACGGCCACTCACAGTGATCGCCGTTTTGCTGTAGCCACAGCCAGTTTATGGAACAGACTGCCGGACTCTGTCAGGATGGCAAAGACACAGCCACAGTTCAAAACACTTCCTAAAACAATTTATCAAATGCACTTATCCACATTTTATGTAATTATTGTTATTATTTTAAAATTACTTATTACATTTTAATTCATTTATTGATTTTATATTGTTTAATACTTATCATTACAATGTGTTATTGTTTGTACATGGAGGTATAATAATTATGTAATGAATGTTTTAATTATTATTTTATGGTACATTTTATTTTGTTTCTATCTATAATACAATTCTAAATAGTTACGTGTACATGCATGTAAAGCACCTGAGAGTAATCTGATTGATTCGGGTGCTATACAAATAAATCGTATTATTATGTTATTGTCAAGCAACTCGATATATGTTTATTAGACTAATTAGAGACAAGAAATGTGTTCACTGCAAGTGTTTGCATAACGATGTTCCTAGAAAAATCTGTTTTCAGTGGCCTTGATCCTGACCTTTCCCTGGAAGTGAAAGCCTATGAGACCAAATGGTGAAACAGATTCTACAGCTCATGCTAACAGCAGGTGGACCTTGAGTCATCTGTTGACCCTTCTGTATCTCTTCTTAGAAAAGCTAGTCTAATTACTTCTCAATAGGATAGATTAATTACTATTCCATGAATTCACAAGTTGATTTGACTGGCATTCGATTAGGCTGTTTGTTTAGTTTGAATTTATAACAATAAAATTTGATATCAAGAATTGTTACAAACTGTTACCGGTGGAATAAGAGAAATGGTAATAGACACAACTGCTTGTAGTTAAATCTCATAAGTCAGTTATGCTTATTTTGGTGATATGGCTAATCAGATAGCTAAACCGGGTATGCAGTTTTCATCCTAAAATGCAATAGGGGGAATTTTGCATGTACAAAAACTATTCATTTTGAAGAATTGTCAGCCACATGTCAACGTTCCAGCAATAAAATTAAACCACAGTAGCCTTTATCACCGTGAATGATACTGATGATGACATCTCAGTTCAGCCACTGTCGGCTCCTGGCAATCTCGCTCTAGATACACCAAGTCCACTGTCTATCCTATGCTTCATGTTCTCAATCCCTCCCATTTCTCTTCATGTTTTTTCCTGGTAGTTTTCCTTCTGTGATCTTGATAGCACGGCGGATCTCCTTCCTAAACATCTCCTTTATCTCTGTCCAGATGTTAGTCTTCCTCTCTATAAAACATATTTGGAGTGTTCTGCCCCATATCCATGTCACAAGTGCTTCCACACATTTCCTTCTCCCCTTCTTGAATATCCACAACAACATGAAGTGATTGCTAAGAGGTATATTTTTACACTTAATTACTGAGACATTACAACATTTACAGAGAAAACCTGCATCATACCCCACGGCATTCTGACATAAATATTTGTGTAACGCTTCCATGAAATCATGCGCTTCAGCAGCAAATCTAGCATGTCAGTAACAAATCTTCCAACACCTGTGGGATATGGTATTCAAAGTGCACCCTTGCTTTGGAGCTAATGAGATGTCAGCCACAACATAGGGCAATGACATACTGTGTACAGGAGGCACCGTAGAGACACAGTTGTTGTGTCGACATGCTGTGACAGTAATAGGAGATGTCATTCATCTCATGTCCAGAGGCTATCTGCAGGAGAAAGATCTTACCACATGGTCTGGAACAGATGTTCAGGTGCTTGACTCTACAGGTTGTATCACCTAGAAGATTAGCTCTATCTCTGACTCTCCAGAGGGAAAGAGACATCTCTAGACACACTTGCTTCACAACATCTCTAGTGCTCGTGTGGGACATCTCCACTGCATCCTTCACATGGGCTGACAGTCTTACTACTATCATTCTAACACCTGCTCACAGAGTGAACTCCTACCACTTGAACACCTACTGACAGAGTAAACTCCTTATCACTCAGACACCTATAGACAAGGTGAACTCCTATCATTCTAACACCTGCTCACAGAGTGAACTCCTACCACTTGAACACCTACTGACAGAGTAAACTCCTTATCACTCAGACACCTATAGACAAGGTGAACTCCTATCATTCTAACACCTGCTCACAGAGTGAACTCCTACCACTTGAACACCTACTGACAGAGTAAACTCCTTATCACTCAGACACCTATAGACAAGGTGAACTCCTATCATTCTAACACCTGCTCACAGAGTGAACTCCTACCACTTGAACACCTACTGACAGAGTAAACTCCTTATCACTCAGACACCTATAGACAAGGTGAACTCCTATCATTTGGGCACCTTCTTACAGGATGAAGACCTTATCATTCTGATACCTGCTGATAGGATGAACTTCTATCATTTGGATACCTGCTGACAGGGTGAACACCTTATCATTTTGACACCTGCTGACAGGGCATCTCTGACAGGGTAACCCTTTGCCATTCTGACACCTGCTAACAGGGTGAACTCCTATCATTCTGACCCCGTCTAACAAGGTGAACTCTTTATCATTCTAACACCTGCTGACAGGGTGAACTCCTTGTCATTCGGACACCTGCTGTCAGAGTAAGCTCCTTATCATTCTGACACCTACTGACACATTGAATGCCTATCATTTGAAGACCTGCTGATAGGATGAACACTTTATCGTTCTGACACCAGTTGACAGGATGAAGACCTTATCATTCTGATTCCTGTTGGCAGGATGAACTCCTATCATTTGGATACCTATTGACATGGTGAACACCTTATTATTTTGACAACTGCTGACTGGGCAACTCTTGACATTATGACACCTGCTGACAAGATGAACTCCTTAGCATTCTGACACCTGCTGACAGGGTGAACTCCTAACATTCTGACCCTGTCTGACAAGGTGAACGCTTTATAATTCTAACACATGTTGACAGGGTGAACTCCTTGTCATTCTGACACCTACTGACTCACTGAATTCCTATCATTTGAAGACCTGCTGACAGGGTGAACACTTTATTATTCCGACAACAGCTGACAGGGTGAACACTTTATCAGGTTGGCACCTGCTAACACTGACAGGGTGAACCCCTTATTCATTCTAAAACCTAACACATTCTGGTAGGGGTGAACACCTTTTCATTCTGACACATGCTGACAGGACAAAGACATAGTCATTCCACCAGTTATTTTAACAGATGCTGCTAGTGTTTCTAGGTGTCCTGAATTAAGAGCAGAGCCTAGAGAGCATTGTGCTGATACGTTTGAACATGTGAAAGCTCACAGAGTGGGTGGGAAGCCAACTCGTAACGACAGGCAGTCATCTGAACAACTTCAATCGGCCTCCGTGCGACCACCAATTAGGAACTTATGGAAATTGCACATACATCAGTTGACACATATAAAAATCTGACCATCAAAGGTCAAATATCAAGCTCCGAATTCACCAGGGGATGTGGACATGGTGCACAATTTCACTTGCAAGCAACAGCTCAACCGGTCAGAATCTGGGATGTGACTATGCTGCGTAAAACATGGAGAGAAGAGTTGAGTGTCCAACCTATCAATACGCAACATCAGACAGTCAAATGCGTACATGCGTCTCTTATTTTACTTATAATGCGTTTTGTTGTAAAACATCATTTCATATTAAATCACATATTAATATCAGTAGATTGTGTTAGGAAATAATATGTAGATTAGTTTTTATTTCCTAACATATTCACATATGTACAGTATCCATAGAAAGTGTATCACATGCTTAAACATTTACTTATTCTAACATATTCACATATGTACAGTATCCATAGAAAGTGTATCACAGGCTTAAACATTTACTTATTCTAACATATTCACATATGTACAGTATCCATAGAAAGTGTATCACAGGCTTAAACATTTATTTATTCTAACATATTCACATATGTACAGTATCCATAGAAAGTGTATCACAGGCTTAAACATTTACTTATTCTAACATATTCACATATGTACAGTATCCATAGAAAGTGTATCACAGGCTTAAACATTTACTTATTCTTAGTATGCCAAGTTATTGCAATTAACAACAAAAATTAAGTAACAAATCATAACATTTTGCGTGCATGACATTTGACTTACTGTTGTCTTACTGTTTTCTTATGAATGTATCTCCTTATGTACTGCAATGGCTACAATTTGTTTACACTTAATCAAACTTTCCTAAAAAATATTTTAATTATTATTTTCAACGATTAATAAAATATTAAATATATTTCTTGCTTCAACTTAACTTAAATATTTTATTAACACTCTAGGATTGGGCTGCCATTCAAAAAGGCAGTCAGATGAAAATAGTTGCTCCATCAATCTACTTCTTTATTGGAGCAATCACCTAAATTATGTGTACCTGGAAATTATGAATAGCGACCAGCGATGTCATGCTAACGGCTACACTGGATCTTATGAATCTACAGGGAAATTATAACAGGCAATAAATATTTACAATCATCCGGTCGACATGATTAATTAGTAATTTATTACAAATACAACCGACAAAACTTGCTGTTATTGCTACAGTAGAGTCGACATAAACGTAACATTTACATAGTGTACCCAGCGTAGCATAGCATTTACATAGTGTACCCAGCGTAGCATAACATTTACATAGTGTACCCAGCGTAGCATAACATTTACATAGTGTACCCAGCGTAGCATAACATTTACATAGTGTACCCAGCATAGCATAACATTTATATAGTGTACCCAGCGTAGCATAACATTTACATAGTGTACCCAGCGTAGCATAACATTTACATAGTGTACCCAGCATAGCATAACATTTACATAGTGTACCCAGCGTAGCATAACATTTACATAGTGTACCCAGCATAGTATAACATTTACATAGTGTACCCAGCGTAGCATAATATTTATATAGTGTACCCAGCATAGTATAACATTTACATAGTGTACCCAGCGTAGCATAACATTTACATAGTGTACACAGCATAGCATAACATTTATATAGTGTACCCAGCGTAGCATAACATTTACATAGTGTACCCAGCATAGCATAACATTTATATAGTGTACCCAGCATAGCATAACATTTACATAGTGTACCCAGTGTAGCATAACATTTACATAGTGTACCCAGCATAGCATAACATTTACATAGTGTACCCAGCGTAGCATAACATTTACATAGTGTACCCAGCGTAGCATAACATTTACATAGTGTACCCAGCATAGCATAACATTTACATAGTGTACCCAGCGTAGCATAACATTTACATAGTGTACCCAGCGTAGCATAACATTTATATAGTGTACCCAGCAGTGTAGCATAACATTTACATAGTGTACCCAGCATAGCATAACATTTACATAGTGTACCCAGCGTAGCATAACATTTACATAGTGTACCCAGCATAGTATAACATTTACATAGTGTACCCAGCGTAGCATAATATTTATATAGTGTACCCAGCATAGTATAACATTTACATAGTGTACCCAGCGTAGCATAACATTTACATAGTGTACACAGCATAGCATAACATTTATATAGTGTACCCAGCGTAGCATAACATTTACATAGTGTACCCAGCATAGCATAACATTTATATAGTGTACCCAGCATAGCATAACATTTACATAGTGTACCCAGTGTAGCATAACATTTACATAGTGTACCCAGCATAGCATAACATTTACATAGTGTACCCAGCGTAGCATAACATTTACATAGTGTACCCAGCGTAGCATAACATTTACATAGTGTACCCAGCATAGCATAACATTTACATAGTGTACCCAGCGTAGCATAACATTTACATAGTGTACCCAGCGTAGCATAACATTTATATAGTGTACCCAGCATAGCATAACATTTACATAGTGTACCCAGCGTAGCATAACATTTACATAGTGTACCCAGCGTAGCATAACATTTACATAGTGTACCCAGTGTAGCATAACATTTACATAGTGTACCCAGCGTAGCATAACATTTATATAGTGTACCCAGCGTAGCATAACATTTACATAGTGTACCCAGCGTAGCATAACATTTCTTCCTGGAAAACCTGGCCACTACCAGTATTTATGTCACGAGTAGTTTGTAACAAACAAAATGATAAAATGTGATAAATCACTAGTGAATATTTGGAAGCAGATACTCAACCATTGCACCTCCCACTTCAAACTACTGCCACTTCCCTGTCAATCATTGCACCTCCCAGTTCAAACTACTGCCACTTCCCTGTCAACCACTGCACCTCCCACTTCAAACTACTGCCACTTCCCTGTCAACCACTGCACCTCCCACTTGAAACTACTGCCACTTCCCTGTCAACCACTGCACCTCCCACTTCAAACTACTGCCACTTCCCTGTCAACCACTGCACCTCCCACTTCAAACTACTGCCACTTCCCTGTCAACCACTGCACCTCCCACTTCAAACTACTGCCACTTCCCTGTCAATCTAAGGCAAATGGGTTGTGCCAGTATTTAATATTATCGCCCAAGACTACATGAGATTTGGCTGCACCGTCATGGCTAGTTGTATGCTTATTTCGCTTGTAACTGCAAGTTAACCAATTTGAAAATAGTTTACATCAACGTGAATTGCGGGGGAATAATATACATTTATGTCAATATAATTAACTCTGTATGTTTTCATATGCCCCATGAATGCAGCATGACACACCTAACCTGAGTGTGACACACATAACCTTTAAATGTGCCCAGAAGGCCATTGTCCTGAGACAATTGACATCACAGTAAACAACACTGGTCAACCTCACACCTGATGTGAATCCTTGAATGGTGGTTGTCTTTGATCTCGTTCTTATAGGATGGAGAACCTCACATCAACAAAACATGAAGACTAGATGGTAACATAATTGGAGATTAGGCAGTGAAGAAAGGAATATCTTCATTCAGTATGACTCCACCGGGTCAATTTATTTCAGAAGACTTGCTGCTGTTAAGCCAACATTTAATCAGGGACAGCCGAGAGCTTCCAACTGGACATAATCCTTTCTTTGGCTTCCCGGTGTGGCTATAGTGATGAATCCAACTGTTCATTTGTTTGTCCTCCAGCTGAGCAGGGCAGAGCCAGACAATGTCCCACATATAGGATGGTCATTGTAGTGTATACTTGTCTATCATATGGCGTCCACTTGGCATAGGCCACAACACATGAAAAACAAAGCCAGCCCAGCTCAAGACTAACAGGGTGGCAATGAAAACATGTTTTTACACCTCTCAACATGGTGTGTGTGTGGGGGAAGAGGTGTGTGTGGCGTGCGTGCGTGCGTGCGTGCATGCGTGCGTGCGTGTGTGCGTGCGTGCGTGCGTGCGTGCGTGCCTGCCTGTCTGTCTGTCTGTCTGTGTCTTCTGTGTGTGCGCATGTGTGTGCGCGCGTGTGTGTGTGTATGTGTGGTGGAACACAAAATAATTATGTACATCAAGGTTGAAATAAAATTCCACTTCTTCATAGTAACAAAAACAAAGTATCAAAATATGGACACAGCATGAAAAGCATGGTATCAAAATTTGTAGAAAGCACGAAAAATCTGTTTTCAAATTCTGTCCAAAATATGAAAACAATTATCTAACCCCTCCAAGTAACAAAAACAGTGTCCAAATCTGTAAATGACCATTAAAAAAGGTATCAAAACCCAGACTAACATGTAACACAGTCAATGACATATCCCTTGAGGCTTGGCTGGCATGAAATGAAAGCCATTGGCACATCTCCTGACTGCTGCTGTCAGAGACGTCTGGAAAAGATGCGATATGTCCATGTAGTGTGGTAACGAGAACCCTCAGTGGCTGGGTATATGTCAACTTGGTGAGATCTATCTGAAAGTCTGCCAACTCAAGTGAGGCCTTTCAGAGAAGCTTATCAAATGTCATCCAAATTCAGAATCATTTGGTTTCGTTATTCAGTTTACTATCAAGAGCCATTTGTAGACAAGCCATCTTTTCTCAGATTAGAGCAGTACTTTTAACTTTAAATTATTTATAAATCTGTTTAAATCTGCAATATGTTTTTGATTGGTGAATAAGCCTATAACATTCCTATTCTGACCCAGTGTCACCATCTACCATTAGATACCTGCATCAACAAAATCTGCTTAGTTTTTTTTCAGAAATCTGCCTATCAACAAATGTACTTGCTCTTTGCTAAAAGGTAAGTTCTTATATAGTGCAGTACCAGTCCTTAGGATTGCTCAAAGTACTTTATCGCTAAATATTTGCCATTCAAAGTTATATTTGTGTGTCAAATATAAGAAAATACATACTTTATGACAATTTTTACATCGGAAGCAAATCCATCTTAAAATGTGATACACCAGTAGACATCCTAAAAATAAACAAATCTATACTGTATTTTGGAGATCTTAAACAGAGTTGCTTGAGTGTATTTTGCTCCAAATGTACAGTAGTTGACTTCACAGGTCAACATACTCGCCCCAACTCCTCCGAGACTTGCTCTGTGACACGACTGCACTGATACCAACCTATTCTGATCGATCAGTGTTTTTACCAAACATGGCACTTGATCAACAACAATAACTCTGTAATCATGCTACGCTACAATAGATTCACTTCACATTCACTTATTCACTTTCCCATAACCCATGGGGATCACTGGGGCATCACTGATGACTTTTAACCAGCTCTCTCCATGTTTCCCTGTTCTCCACAGCCCTCTGGGAGTCGGGAAACTCCAGTCCTGTCCACTCTTTGATGTTGTCTTCCCACATTTTTTCTGTCTACCTCTTCTTCTCCCCCCTCTCATGGTACCTAGCAAGATGGTCTTTGCAAGGCCAGATGATTGTGAGACGCTAAGCCGTCGATGTCATCAGCGAAGCGAAGGTTGGTGATTGTCCTGCCTCCATAGTGCCTACTATCACCCAAGAGCTTCTTCAAGCGACAGACTGTCGATGTTCCCAACCCGGTCACGACTGCCGAGGTGCGTTTTTCATTTTTTTTCCCGAGCATAACCTGCCGGCGAACATTGCTGACCACTTGACCACTCTCGTCTTGCTTGCTTGGCCTTCCCCACAGTAATGCCGAGTGTGAAAGTTCGTTTTTGATGGTAAGAAAGATCTACACCGACTTGCGCATGTCGCTACTGCTAGATACACTTACAGCATACATGCAAACCAAGATGAACATTGACTGTTGTTGTTACTGCTAGATACACTTACAGCATACATACAAACCAAGATGAACATTGACTGTTGTTGTTACTGCCAGATACACTTACTGCATACATGCAAACCAAGATGAACATTGACTGTTGTTGTTACTGCCAGATACACTTACAGCATACATACAAACCAAGATGAACATTGACTGTTGTTGTTACTGCCAGATACACTTACTGCATACATGCAAACCAAGATGAACATTGACTGATGTTGTTACTGCCAGATACACTGACTGCATACATGCAAACCAAGATGAACATTGACTGTTGTTGTTACTGTCAGATACACTTACTGCATACATGCAAACCAAAATGAACATTGACTGTTGTTGTTACTGTCAGATACACTTACTGCATACATACAAACCAAGATGAACATTGACTGTTGTTGTTACTGCCAGATACACTTACTGCATACATACAAACCAAGATGAACATTGACTGTTGTTGTTACTGCCAGATACACTTACTCCATACATGCAAACCTAGATGAACATTGACTGTTGTTGTTACTGCCAGTTACACTTACTGCATACATGCAAACCAAGATGAACATTGACTGTTGTTGTTACTGCCAGTTACACTTACTGCATACATGCAAACCAAGATGAACATTGACTGTTGTTGTTACTGCCAGATATACTTACTGCATACATGCAAACCAAGATGAACATTGACTGTTGTTGTTACTGCCAGTTACACTTGCTGCATACATGCAAACCAAGATGAACATTGACTGTTGTTGTTACTGTCAGACACACTTACTGTATACATACAAACCAAGATGAACATTGACTGTTGTTGTTACTGTCAGTTACACTTACTGCATACATGCAAACATGCAAACCAAGATGAACACTGACTGTTGTTGTTACTGTCAGTTACACTTACTGCATACATGCAAACCAAGATGAACACTGACTGTTGTTGTTACTGCCAGTTACACTTACTGCATACATGCAAACCAAGATGAACACAGACTGTTGTTGTTACTGCCAGTTACACTTACTGTATACATACAAACCAAGATGAACATTGACTGTTGTTGTTACTGCCAGATATACTTACTGCATACATGCAAACCAAGATGAACATTGACTGTTGTTGTTACTGCCAGATATACTTACTGCATACATGTAAACCAAGATGAACATTGACTGTTGTTGTTACTGCCAGTTACACTTACTGCTTACATGCAAACCAAGATGTACACTGACTGTTGTTGTTACTGCATACATGCAAACCAAGATGAACTTTGAGTGTTGTTGTTACTGCCAGTTACACTTACTGCATACATGCAAACCAAGATGAACACTGACTGTTGTTTTTACTGCCAGTTACACTTACTGCATACATGCAAACCAAGATGAACATTGACTGTTGTTGTTACTGCCAGATACACTTACTGCATACATGCAAACCAAGATGAACATTGACTGTTGTTGTTACTGCCAGATACACTTACTGCATACATGCAAACCAAGATGAACATTGACTGTTGTTGTTACTGCCAGATACACTTACTGCATACATGCAAACCAAGATGAACATTGACTGTTGTTGTTACTGCCAGATACACTTACTGCATACATACAAACCAAGATGAACATTGACTGTTGTTGTTACTGCCAGATACACTTACTGCATACATACAAACCAAGATGAACATTGACTGTTGTTGTTACTGCCAGATACACTTACTGCATACATACAAACCAAGATGAACACTGACTGTTGTTGTTACTGTCAGATACACTTACTGCATACATGCAAACCAAGATGAACATTGACTGTTGTTGTTACTGCCAGATACACTTACTGCATACATACAAACCAAGATGAACATTGACTGTTGTTGCTTACTGCCAGATACACTTACTTACAGCATACATACAAACCAAGATGAACATTGACTGTTGTTGTTACTGTCAGATACACTTACTGCATACATACAAACCAAGATGAACATTGACTGTTGTTGTTACTGCCAGATACACTTACTGCATACATACAAACCAAGATGAACATTGACTGTTGTTGTTACTGTCAGATACACTTACTGCATACATACAAACCAAGATGAACATTGACTGTTGTTGTTACTGCCAGATACACTTACTGCATACATACAAACCAAGATGAACATTGACTGTTGTTGCTACTGTCAGATACACTTACTGCATACATACAAACCAAGATGAACATTGACTGTTGTTGTTACTGCCAGATACACTTACTGCATACATACAAACCAAGATGAACATTGACTGTTGTTGTTACTGTCAGATACACTTACTGCATACATACAAACCAAGATGAACATTGACTGTTGTTGTTACTGTCAGATACACTTACTGCATACATACAAACCAAGATGAACATTGACTGTTGTTGTTACTGTCAGATACACTTACTGCATACATACAAACCAAGATGAACATTGACTGTTGTTGCTACGACCTGGAGGTGACGCGAGAGATGCGTCAGCTGGCAAAGCAAGCTGCCTACGAGAATAGGTTGGAGCATCTGACTGAATAAACTGGGTGATGAGGAGTCTTGTGTTGTTTTTTATGTATATACATCTATAGAGTATAATTATATCTGTAAATGTGTAATATATATATATATATAATTATATATATGCTAAATTGCTACATTTTTGTCGCGGTAAAATTCTCATGGTTTTTCGTAAAATCTCAAGGGTGTTTATGGCAATGCTCACAGGTGTGTTCATGTCAGGGTTGGCAGGTCTGTAGTAGGCATACTTGTCAAACTCCCACTGTTGTTTGAAACCAGTCTCCTATGCTGCCATTGAAGATGACTGCACTGGTGGCCTTGTCATATAGGTGCTCAATGGTTCGGACAAGACTGGAGCCAATGTTGTACATCCTCATGGTCGCCCATAGGGCCTGCATGCCATACCCTATCAATGGCCTTCTTAGAGAGAAACACCATGATAGGTTAGCGAAATGTGAAAGCGTGCGGGATCAAAGCGCACATGAGAACTACGGCGACCAAGCAAGAATTGGGCAACAACTTCGGTGGCCGCAACGTTTCGGTAAACACGTGCTAATGGATCACTGCTGATGTTAGTGCCTATGCTACATGTTGTAATAACTGCAATCATCAACAACAACATCCCAAAGTGGACAGTGTCACCTGCAGCAGCTGTGTGATGGGCAGTTAATGCAGTAATGTGTCCATTTGCTGCAACAGTAAAAATTAAAGCTTGTCAATGCCAAGCAGATTAAAAGCAATTAAGTAAAAGTATGCAGCGGATAAATCAGCACAGCTCAATTTCTCATCGTAGTGTCTCATTCTAATAATCCGACTCAACAAAACCTTCACTCTGATAAGTGGTAGGTAAGACACTGATGCATCAGACTGTCTTCGTAGCTGATCGGCTGTAAAGACGTTCTTTTATATATTATACCAAGATAGCTCGAAGCACTTTACACTCTGGTAAGACACTGATGCATGAGACTGTCTTTACATCGATGCTGTCACCCCTGCTGCTGCGCAATGGATGCTTCCTGGCTGTGAGTGACTGGTGTGTGAGGGAGTAGCAATGTAGCTAGCCATAGGGGTGTGGTTGAGTGGGCAGCTGTCTGTCATAGCCTGTACATCTCCTCCAGCCTCCTTAGAGACCAGGCCACAGGTGCCTGGCTAGACATGAGAGCAGGTTGTGTTGGGTACTGGCCAGTGGAACTACAAACCACCCCCTGCTAACAGGCTGCTGCTGGACATTTTAATTATATGACACATGATAAAGTGAGGCACTCAACACTGCCAAGTGCACACTAGTTGGAGCGGTGCTGTCGTCAAGTGAGTTTACATGCCACACTTGCAAGTGTCAATCTGTTAAAACACAACTGTGTTGAAGCTGGGTGTGTTGACCAGTTAACACACCAGTGTTGAAATTGGGTGTGTTGACCAGTGATGAAGTACGATTATACACCACTCTGGAAGTGTTGATCTGCTAACACACAACTGTTTTGGAGTGTATATTACACGCCACAAGGGCAGACTAGCCTATACATGACATACTAACATGGATAACACAAAGTGTAGCATGTGAACTACACGTCTTGCGACATGATAAGTAAAGAAGTGTTTCACACAGCGAGCGCATCTATTCTATGTACTGACATCGCATGACACACGAATTTACACCTATGAAACAAGAAAACGGTGAGTTTCCTACATCAGTTTTTCTTTTTCAAATGTGCACGTGACAATAAAGATGAGATGTCATCACTAATAGCTACCCTGCTGCTGAGTACTAATTCTGCATGGTGAGGCCTGTGCGCAGATGATGTTGATCATGACGGTCTACTAAAAGGTTTTACTTTACAGAACAGATACAGTGCATGGTTGCTACAATAAAGCACCTGGTTCCATTTAAGTCCATGCGCATCACTCCTGGAAGAGGCTTCCACTGACTTACTCCGAGGTATGGCACCAGGAGAACGCCAAGGTATGACACCAGGAGAACCTGCGGCTGCTGGTGTTAGTATGTTCAACAGCTAGTTTGTGGGGCAGCATAAGTCACATAGCTGACAGAGATGGTGTTAGTGAATGAAGAAAAAAAGTGTACTCAATTTTGACACACAAATCTCTATCTCTACAATTGAAGAGACTGCAATACTGAGTTGATGCTAGCAGCCTGACTTGAGGAGCAAAAAGTAATTTATAAAATATGTTACCATATTACAAAAGACAATATTTCTGTTCTGTTTTCCCATAGTTAGGTTTTCATTCCTGCCATACACAATGCAATGCCATATATCTACCCTTTTACATAAAGTATTAAACCATAAAAATGTTCTCACTTATTTAGTGTTTGGTCAGCCAAAGCTAGATATATACTGTTGATAGTTCTATCTCTATAAGTACTATTTTAATCAGGTTTATTTCTCATTATATTGATTTATTTTGAAGAGGATGAACAAAATTAACATGTATAGCTATAGTAGAGATCTTGAAAGGGCTAGGGTGAGTGTGGGTGAGACTGACAGTGCCAGGACTCAGGGGGGGGGGGCAGATTGGATCGAGTGATGTGGTCCATCCAACAAGGGATGAATGGGGAAGAAGCTTTAATACAAAATTTGTTGAATTTAAAATGTTACAGGCTGGTCAGACTTCACACACAGGAATTATATTATTGCCTGCTGTTAATCCAATGGTCAATAATGGCTATGTGAGTCTATCATAAGCTGTCATTCAGTTGTTGGCTTAACGGTGCAAAGCTGGTTATATTAGATTTTACTTATTTCATTACAAAAACTCTTTAATCTACGATGACACCCACTGAAAAGGTAGCTAGCCATTAGTATCGCATATCTACGCCAATGATGGAAGCCACAACCCACACTCAAGTTGTAAATTAAATAATTCCTTCTGCACCTAACTAACTGGGTGGGACGGTGCAAATATTTTACCATCATTCATTAGTCGTATGAATGACTGAATTATACAACTGGTTATTCGTGTGCATGTCATGTCCACGTTGTGGTATCGCACCTTACAATCAGCAAGTTTGGCACATCGCTCATAAAGAAGTATGATATCTAACAAGTGCAGAGCCAGAGATTGAAGCAAATTATCCTATGAGTATTTCCATCACGGACTTGTAAGTTGAATGTAGCCACTATAGAGCTAATCAACACAGCTACAAGGGAAATAGATGACAGCAGAATGCCAATGGTCAATGTTTGCCGACAGAAGATATTCGGGCACGCATAGCACTGGAATTCAGCTTACTAGACAATAACCAATATAGAATCCGGAAAGGACATCACTGGACAAACGTGTTAAGTGGACTGTGGTTCGAAAATGGACCATGTGCTCGCAGGTCAGGGAAATACCAGAGGGGGCTAAGAATAAAGATCACAGGTGAATGACTGATTACTGGCAATAATGTATTGCCTGTAGGATATATTCACACTGCTTGAGCCACAGAACACAGTGGAAGAAGATGAATGTTAAACATTGTCTGCCTGTTCTGCAATTTGTTATAAAATGCCAAATTCTATTCAGTAAGCCCAAGACAGTAATTGCAATTTAAACTTTTTACTGCGATATGTTGAACTTATAAACAACACTATTCACCAAATTCTAAACATCGCAACGACCCTGCTGAGATAAGCACGAAGCGCACTGACGTGGTGCGTGGTTGAAACATTCTAACATTCACAATAACTGATTCAGTGAACTTCTTGCTAATAAATATAATCCTGCAGGTTCTTAGTAATGGAACTGATAATCTTGTTTTAACAGGAGCTGGAGAATCTCGCTTGCATACCAACTCACTTACAAACTGAATAACATTACTCAGTTGCCAACATCTGTGGCAGTAAATAATTGCATCGTTCAAAAGCCTTTGGTGGAAATATTGTCCGTACTGTTTCCAATAAATGCCAAATGGTTATGACAGTTTCCGAGAAGACTAATTTGTGGATGGCGTATTTGGTTGCTGTTTAAAGGAAAAGGATACGTCCAGCTTGGCCTGTTTCAGAACCTTTTCAGCTGTTGCTCCCTCACACAAATATCAAACATTGTTTGACAAAATATATCCTCTCTTATAAAACTGACCTTATTTGTTCCTTGTTTACAATCACCAGACTTTTTTATTTTATATTTTACAGCCTCGCCGACATGCATTTCCTGGATATAGAATTAAAATAAAATTGCTAATGTTTGCTGCTTATGTAATACGTTGCTACCGAATTTAGTAAAACAATGTTCAAAATATTATAATATATATGATGAAGGTATACTGCTGCCAATTTGTATTTAATAATCAAGACCACAAGTGGGACAAAGTACAGCTGATTCAGTGAACATCCTGCTAATAATCACCACCCATAGTTTGAAAAGAGGATTCTGGATAACGGAACAAACAAGGACACTTAAATTAAAAAATTTATGATTTTGTAACTATAACCCTGAAGGTGATTACTGACAGGAGAATATGTGAGAATGTGTTTTTTTCATAATAGAATAGTTTATTGTGTTATGCTACTATAAATAATGTTAATATTAATAACCAACTGTGATGGTCAAATGCAATGTGTGAAAGCAATACCAATGACCGTAAGTCTGCATAGCTGATACAAGTGGTATAATCAACTAAAATCATCTAATATTGTGTGAATGCATTAGCCTTGTATCTATGAGTGCATGCATGTGTGTACGTCTGCTGTGTACACAGCATTGCATGCACGTGTGCGTGTGTGTTCACACTGCGTACTGAGAAGTAGCACATCTGGAATAATCAAATTAGGTACACAGGTTCACACTGTCAACTGTATGAAGTCTGACATTTTGAGGTCAAAAAACTAGATCAAAAGATGATGGCAGGGCCACTTGATATATGCATCTAGTAAAAATTAAATAAATAAAGTCAACGCCATAAAATAAAAACACTACACAACAAAGAGAAAGAACCACATCAAAGCAACACTGCCTGAAAGTATAATTATAGACTGCAGGCATTCATACATTGCGCTGCTCCATGTATTTTGGTAATTCAGTAATATGCAACTCGACTAGTTTACTAAATATATCTAATCTTGGAATAACCGTGCCCTGTTTGTGAGAGAACACATAAAAGTGTGAGTAAGCCAGCATCGTCAGTGCACTCTAGCTGTAAATGTCCTTTGACGATTGAGAGGAAACGGGCATGAATACTTCGCCCACGTGAGATCCTACGACTACGCTGCTTAATCACGTGTCCTAGGTTTGAGGTCTGCAGACACGCGGAGACTGAACTGAGTGGTGCGGGGAGGGATGAGACGGGATTTGACTGGCACCAGATCTCTTACTGCGCATACGTGACAACGTGGGCCAGAATACAGGATGAAGACAACATCATATTTCATATTGTTAGTGGCGTAAGTGGACACACATATGTACATTGTGTGCCTGCAGGCAATGATCATGACCAATTTACATGGGTCATAAACTAAAAGAAAAAGAGAAGTCACTGACCATGACTAGAAGAAATTGATTGTGACCTGAGGATACCGATCACGACAAGAGGACATTGATCATGACCAGAGTACATTGATTGTGACCAGAAGGTATTGATCGTGACCAGAAAACAATGAACGTGACCAGAAGATACTGATTGTGACCAGATGACACTGAACGTGACTAGAATATATCAATCATGACCAGAAGACATTGATCGCATCCAGAGGACATTGATCGCGACCTGAAAACATAGATCATGAACAAAGGACACTGATCATGACCAGAAGAAATTGATCGTGACCAGAAGATCTGATCATAACCAGAAGAAATTTATTGTGACCAGAAGACCTTTATCATGAGCAGACGACATTAATCATGAAGAGAAGACGTTGTTTACAAAAACAAGGAGACACTGATCATGATCAGAAGGCACTGATCATGAATGACAAAAAATCACAGCTCACAAAAACGATGGCACTTGGCACATGTCCAAAAGACACTGATCTCCACCAGAGGATTATAATATCTAAAACACTATAATATCATCATGACGCAGCTCATAATAGCCAGTTTGTCATACTGAGTGTAATTATACCGAATGCAAGCAGACTATTGTTGAGACTAGCAGCCCTGACAAATTGGTTGTCACCGTTCCAACTAGAGTTAAAAAGATTTGCATTAGAAGCCAGCAATGATCAATATCTGTTCCTCTTTTTGAGTAATACAAGTAAATGCTGCTTGCTGTTCAGTGAACGGCAAGCTCTGATGGCTGCTGTGATAGCGGCTGTGGCAGGTACAGTTACAGAACCTTGTCACGAGGGCAGAATGAATCCATCTCCTGTGGTTTGAACACATGTCACCACACTTAGTAGTGCCAGCCTCAGTGAAATTGTAGGGAACGAATGAATACGTGCGAGAAATAAACCCAGACATTGACATGTCCACACTGTAGTTCCAATGACTAACTGTGCAACAGACGGTATGGAAAGACGCGTTTAGTTACTGTCACACGATAGGTAATGTTTTTATACAAGTCTTGCAGATGCTATGATACAGTAACTGCACTACTGAACCATGGCCTGTTGCTTACTGTACCTTGAAAATGGCTTGATAGCACAACATGATGTCTACCATTAGAAAAAAAATTTTGAGCTCCATAGTTCAAGTTGTCTTTTGATCAAACACTTGTGTGGTGTTGATTTTAACAAAATAAAACTGAATGTATATAACCTTCCCGAGAATTACACAAATGGCAGTCCTAAGTGGCTAGCACCACGTAACCTGATCACCATCAAATTATTCAACACAAAAACTTGTAGAGATCGTAACAATACCTCCATCACTGCACTCATTCTCGAACTGTCTAACGATTCGTACAACCATTACCACTTCCTGTTCGCCAATAACTGAAAGATTTAATGCCCCATTATTACAGCAGATGACACCTAGCAACAGGCCATAAACCCAGAACCCCTGTTCAACAGGTAAATGAGCCTTGCATCATGACTGCAAGACGGGGAGGACAGAGAAGATTGAATGTGGGTGTAACTGATTATATTAGGTTGCGTTGGACTGCGACTGATTACCTAAAAAGCCACTTTAAAAGTGGCAATGCAAGATGGAAACAGACAAATGAGATCTGTGTTGTGTGTGCACCCACAAGTTAGCAACAGGAAGGGTGCTTGTCTGGTGCTGGACAAACGTAGTATCTGTGTTTGCAGGTGAGCATCAGACTACAGATGTAGTATCTGTTCGCAGGATGTCAGAAGAGTAGTCTGCAGACATGAAGGACTGTATGCTTGTAGGCTGATGTCTGAATTCTCTGTGTGCATGCAGGTTTTCAGTAGGTTACTGTGTGTGCTTGCAGGTTGGCATTATAATTGTCTGTGTGCTTGCAGGTTGGCATTATAATTGTATGTGTGCTTGCAGGTTGGCATTATAATAGTTTGTGTGCTTGCAGGTTGGCATTATAATAGTCTGTGTGCTTGCAGGTTGGCATTATAATAGTTTGTGTGCTTGCAGGTTGGCATTATAATAGTCTGTGTGCTTGCAGGTTGGCATTATAATAGTATGTGTGCTTGCAGGTTGTCACCAATAGAATCACAGTTCGTGTGCGTGCGTGCGTGCATGCATGCGTGTGTGTGTATGCACACGCTCAGGCATGTGTGTGAAGGTCTGCAATAGAGTGTGATATATGTGTTTGCGTGTGTTCGTGCAGATCAGCAATGTGTGATATATGTGTTTGCGTGTGTTCGTGCAGATCGGCAATGTGTGATATATGTGTTTGCGTGTGTTCGTGCAGATCGGCAATGTGTGATATATGTGTTTGCGTGTGTTCGTGCAGATCGGCAATGTGTGATATATGTGTTTGCGTGTGTTCGTGCAGATCGGCAATGTGTGATATGTGTTTGCGTGTGTTCGTGCAGATCAGCAATGTGTGATATGTGTTTGCGTGTGTTCGTGCAAATCGGCAATGTGTGATATGTGTTTGCGTGTGTTCGTGCAGATCGGCAATGTGTGATATATGTGTTTGCGTGTGTTCGTGCAGATCGGCAATGTGTGATATATGTGTTTGCGTGTGTTCGTGCAGATCGGCAATGTGTGATATATGTGTTTGCGTGTGTTCGTGCAGATCGGCAATGTGTGATATATGTGTTTGCGTGTGTTCGTGCAGATCGGCAATGTGTGATATATGTGTTTGCGTGTGTGGTCACATCAGAGAAATGAAAAAATCCGTTAAAAATTTGCTTTTCCCCCATCATGGGGCCATGCCAGGGATCATACCTCCTGTCACGTGCACATGGTATGCTCATAGAGAGACAACCTACATCAACCTGGCTCGTGCTAAGACTACAGATATGTACTGTAAGACAGGCCCCGTCACTCCACCATCAGGTTCACGGGAGTTATCCAGTGGGGGAAAGTTTGGGAGTAAGTTTAGGGCTGTCATTCTGATATGACAGAGAGCTACTTTGGTATTCCTGGCCAGGTAGGTGAGGGGCCTTAACGGGAGCAGGGGGAAGGTGATCACAGGGAGAGGCGTCTAGATTCCCAAGTACTGCTGATGTGGGCATAGTGAATGCTGCAAAGGTAGTGACATTTAACCCATTAGTCCTCAAGTCGGCCAAACCCGCCCGAGACTGACACTTCAATAGGTGCGCTCATCGGGTACCAGAATCTCTCAGAAAACTTTGGGAAACTTTGACCGCAGTTGACATCCCGTGGCACCATTAGGCAGCCAATCAGCGGTCTCGCCGACAGAGCGCTTTATATTAACCGCCACCGATTGATGTAAAACAGTTTTCACTATAATAGGGAATGTACGCTTTGCAAAACCCACTGGTAGTCACACTCATTATATATATCCTCATATCCAAATAAGTTTGTGTGATGATGATAACATTTAAAGTGCCAAAATCCCATTTGGAAGCCACTTGAACTGACGGTGCACTTGGTGATGACGTATTTAATGGAATGTGACTGGAAGGGACCATACCGTATTTCATTCTAAGTATTGTACTTGTGGCAGGTCAAGTGTTATAATATCACTACATACAATGCCATCTGATATGGGCATAAATGTTTCTATACTAATACCATGATTCTTAAGGACAGATGTAATTAAAACTCACAAATTACTCAAACTGCAATCGCCTTGACACTCGTCACGCATGACGTAGTCTACCCATCTACCCAGTCATCAATTGGTCCATTTCAAAGTATCTTCGGGCCTTCCCGGTTTCACCTGGGTTACGATCTTTTCACTTCGGCATCAGCTACTCTATTCAGCCAAACCCAGCCCAAAATAACCACGAAAAGCTGTACTGGGTGGTGGCGCCATCTAGTGGATAGTTTTGATAACACATTAGAAACTATGTTTGAATATGCAGATATCACATTTTTATGTTATGGTTCAAGTGGGGAAACTTTTCAAAAAACGGCGAGGTCTAAAGGGTTAACACACACGACTGAAGGGTTAACACACAGGACTAAAGGGTTAACACACATGACTGAAGGGTTAACACACAGGACTGAAGGGTTAACACACAGGACTGAAGGGTTAACACACAGGACTGAAGGGTTAACACACAGGACTGAAGGGTTAACACACAGGACTGAAGGGTTAACACACAGGACTAAAGGGTTAACATACAGGACTAGTCTAATGGAATTGTCATTCAAACAATGCACCAGTAATTATCAAGTGTTATTAAAAGTGGCTTTTACTGCAAGCACATTGACTAGTTGCTAGCAGCTAACATACCAAAATCGACAGAGTGAATGTTTACCGCCAAGCATATATAAAAAGAGTGTTGTGGCCCACATACTTGTACAGGAATGTTTTATGTAACTCAGTACAATGGTAGAAAACATGCAGATCATTGCAAGCATTATTGCACATGACTGTGTTGCGTTCCTTGAGATAACGATCTTACATTCTGACTGGATTTGTGCCAAAAATACAGCACTATCTGAAAACTCACTATCTGGCTTTTTTAAACCCTGTACATGCCAAAGGCCCTACTAGTGTAATAACAATTCCAGGTATTAAAAAAAGAAATACTTATCTAACAAAAGAAATACTTATCTAAAGATAAATACATTTCTCTAGTTTCACTGTAACAAGTATAATCAATTGTGTAAAAATATGTTGGACCCTGACCTCTAAATGAAAGAGTATGACTGATATGTGAGCCACTAGCAAGCTGTAGTGGTGTGGTTGCAGGTGATGCTACAAGTCAGAGAGTGGCTGCAGAAGACTTGCTTAGAAGAACTGTACCAAGTAATTTACAAAAGTACAGTAGACATTATTAAATGCATGGACATGGCCATGCACATATCTAAGATCACAAGAAGTTTTTATTACTTAGACATCTGGAAAGGTACCAAAATAGTCTGGGTGTGTGGTAATGACAGCCAGAGCATTACAAGACGCAACATGGGGACATTATGACCACATTACTGGTCGTGATCCAGGACGGACGTATATCAATATCTCTTCTGATCTGTCCACAATTACTCCCAAGTTTTTAGCCAACCAATGAAAGACACTTAAGTGTTATTTCCACAATGTTCACACAGGTTACATTGCGCAATCGTAGTACTAGCAACCGTTGATTGTTCATACTGCAAACTCATAAAATATCTATCATTTATTAGAACAGTATTTCATAGATGCATGCATTCACGCACTCACGCATTCACGCATTCACGCATTAACACGCACAATTACACACACATGTCACATTCACTATAACTCATCTATTGCAACCAAATTGATCAGATGAAAAATGCCATCATGTGGCATCATCTACTTTCATGTAAGCGACTACAGTGGCAACGATATACATACAACACAAAGTGGCATCATCTCTGTTCATGTAAGCGACTACAGTGGCAACGATATACATACAACACAAAGTGGCATCATCTCTGTTCATGTAAGCGACTACCGTGGCAACGATATACATACAACACAAAGTGGCATCATCTCTGTTCATGTAAGCGACTGCAGTGGCAACGATATACATACAACACAAAGTGGCATCATCTCTGTTCATGTAAGCGACTGCAGTGGCAACGATATACATACAACACAGAGTGGCATCATCTCTGTTCATGTAAGCGACTGCAGTGGCAACGATATACATACAACACAAAGTGGCATCATCTCTGTTCATGTAAGCGACTACAGTGGCAACGATATACATACAACACAAAGTGGCATCATCTCTGTTCATGTAAGCGACTACCGTGGCAACGATATACATACAACACAAAGTGGCATCATCTCTGTTCATGTAAGCGACTGCAGTGGCAACGATATACATACAACACAAAGTGGCATCATCTCTGTTCATGTAAGCGACTGCAGTGGCAACGATATACATACAACACAAAGTGGCATCATCTCTGTTCATGTAAGCGACTACAGTGGCAACGATATACATACAACACAAAGTGGCATCATCTCTGTTCATGTAAGCGACTGCAGTGGCAACGATATACATACAACACAAAGTGGCATCATCTCTGTTCATGTAAGCGACTGCAGTGGCAACGATATACATACAACACAAAGTGGCATCATCTCTGTTCATGTAAGCGACTGCAGTGGCAACGATATACATACAACACAAAGTGGCATCATCTCTGTTCATGTAAGCGACTACAGTGGCAACGATATACATACAACACAAAGTGGCATCATCTCTGTTCATGTAAGCGACTACCGTGGCAACGATATACATACAACACAAAGTGGCATCATCTCTGTTCATGTAAGCGACTACCGTGGCAACGATATACATACAACACAAAGTGGCAACGATATACATACAACACAAAGTGGCATCATCTCTGTTCATGTAAGCGACTGCAGTGGCAACGATATACATACAACACAAAGTGGCATCATCTCTGTTCATGTAAGCGACTACCGTAGCAACGATATACATACAACACAAAGTGGCATCATCTCTGTTCATGTAAGCGACTACCGTGGCAACGATATACATACAACACAAAGTGGCATCATCTCTGTTCATGTAAACGACTACAGTGGCAACGATATACATACAACACAAAGTGGCAACGATATACATACAACACAAAGTGGCATCATCTCTGTTCATGTAAACGACTACAGTGGCAACAATATACATACAACACAAAGTGGAAACGGTATACATACAACAAAAGTGGCATCATCTCTGTTCATGTAAGTGACTGCAGTGGCAACGAAATACATACAACACAAAGTGGCATTATGCAGACGTAAGCCATCGATAATACCCAGAATGCCCAGCTACTCCCACGGTGGTCTCGCTAGAATAAATTTCTGATGAGATGATTACAAACAAAGATAAACTTGCACCTCTATTCTCCTCTCGTACACACGCGAGGATTGATGTCTTGATCACGCATGTGACGCCTCTTATTAACGCTTCTTGTCACTGCAGTGAAGCAAACACTATTTACCAATGTGATTACATCAACAGCACTTTGTATTCTTATTCAATCATTGTTACAAATGTACTCCTTCAATTCATGAAAGGCCACAGGATTCCTGTTATCGGTGTCCTCATTTCAATGATGGCTAGATTATGTTATTTTTCATTTTTTTCGAGAATGTTACACTTGTGTGCTAGAATTCAATGTGTTTCCATGAAGTTCAAACTTCTGATGGTTTGGACAATCAGGTTATTAGCATACATTCTAACATCTAAGTCTAACCGCCACAAACAAAATTTGAACATTCTGAATAATTTGTTAGTTTTTATCTGCAAAATATAAAGCTATGTTTCATGTAACCAAATATCTCTGGATGTACACAAAATACAGTTTACATTAAATTGGTCAAAGCATCAGAATTTTTAAAATATTCTTATAATATGTTGTAATGACATGCGCATTTGTTACCAACAAACCACTTGAAAGATGTGCACCTTTAGCATAATAGCTGTGGTCCCCAAACATGTCCATTTCCTACTGCCTAATTCAATTTTTCAGTGTGCTAGAAAGTCTGACAAGGCCCTACATGGATTAGAGTGGTGTTTGACCAAAACCACTGAAAATGTCTGAGATCAAGTTGAGTGATCTATACACATTGCGAGTACTTTCCAGCTGGGTTCAGATGATGATATAAGCCCCCTTAAATGTTTAATGTTGGCTGCTCTCAGAGCCTTTCTCAGCAATACTAGAAAAGAGAAACTGTCACTACGCGTTCTCAATAAAACTTTGGGTCTTCTAAGTTATTGGCTATTTATAAACATAAATTCATATGTTTTTATTAAGAAGATTTGAAACTCTATATGGAACAAGATATGTTGGCATAGTTTCTAGGTTAATTCTTGCAAAAGAATATTTAAATTTTTTACAATTAGGCACGTTATTTGCAATAGTTTTAACAAAATGTTCACAAAGATAAGTAGTTAATAATTAATTTTTAAAAGGATCTAAGTAGCAAAACAGCACAATAAATTAATTAAATAATTATATTTCAATGAATTTTTAAATTATTACAAATGCAAGAAATTAAATAACATTTAATGCCAACGTCAATCCGGCGATTCAATCCCGCGCATGTTCACAAAGAGAGTCGCTCCCGACTCTGAAAATCATAACCATCCTCAATTCATGGCACATCGAACAGGTCATAGTTAACTTTCACATTCAAACATCGCATAAATCAACATGTCTTGGCACATGATGTCTTCAATTGGATCATCTGCACACTTAATGCCATTAGCCTCAAATAAACTGTTATTGTAATGCTCGCAAATTGCGTATCTAGGATCTCAGGCATGTGTGCCAATTAGGTTTTTGTCCTAAATGTAGTAGCACGACAGGTCATATTTTATAGGAAAAAACAAAACAAAAACAAAGGGCATTGCTACTCACTGAATCAGCTTATTCTTATTCCTCTGCCTACAATCAGGGCTTCCACTTAACACATTTTTCACAATGATAACTACCCCGTAAGTATTAATCCAATAAATTTTCCAGACAAGTGTCAACAATCATTTAGAATAATTTCAGGATAAATGCTTAAGTACAATTGAATCATATCTTGGATAAAGTTGATGAAAACGGCAATGTTGATACACCCTCAAGGATCTCAACGGATTTGTATCGACTTAAACCTCAAATATTGTGATTCAAAACAGAGAAATACATGGATCCACAGAAGAATCTCAGCCCTGGGACTGTCCACTTATTCTGCCACAGAGAGCAGTGTCACTCTGGGATAACAATTTAGGTGTGTCACGCCAATATCTGTGCACAAGTATACTTAAGTAGTAACACAACTGCCTGTTGCTTCCTATGATGTGACAAGAACCAATTACAACATAATCCATGCATGCATGCACATGCATGCACAGCTGCAGATACTACCATGCTGTGCTCTATGGCACTACCTAGTTGTGTGCATGCATGCACAATTCTTTGTGTGTCAATATGACATCAAGTGGACTAACTACTAATGACACTGAGACACGCACTGGACTA
The DNA here is from genome assembly GCA_020002185.1 of Paraescarpia echinospica. Taxonomy (NCBI): domain Eukaryota; kingdom Metazoa; phylum Annelida; class Polychaeta; order Sabellida; family Siboglinidae; genus Paraescarpia; species Paraescarpia echinospica. Next base: position 69,122,447 of record CM034537.1, on the reverse strand, counting down.
ACAGAGTTTGTCCAGTTGACCTCAACTTCAAAATACTGAATTGTTATAAAAATACTGATAGAAATATAGTATTGTCAAAACACATTCTTTTAGGCATATTTCGTACCTAAGATCTCTCAGTTTTTGTATCATTTTAGTCGCTCTCCTCTGTACTCTTTCTAGCATATCTATGTCCTTCTTGCGGTATGGCCTCCATGCTTGTATACAATATTCTAAATGAGGCCTAACTGTTGTTTTGTACAGTGGTATCATTAGTTCTTTTTCTTTGTATGCTATATTTCGCCTAATTAATCCAAGGATACGGTTTCCCTTTGAAGCTGCAATTCCACACTGCTCTGAAACCTTCACATGAGCACTAATTGTTAACCCTAAGTCCTTTTCTTTTGCAGTAGTACTTAATACAGTACCTCCCATTAAATATTGTTCCCATGTCCTGTGTGGTGGCATTTACATTTCCCAAAATTGAACATCTGCCATTTTTCATACCATTTCATCAATCTGTCAAGATCATCTTATAAATGCTGTCTATCTTCATCATGTTTAATCCTTCTAAACACTTGTATCATCCGCAAATTTCAACACCTTACTTGTTATATGATCGTCCAAATCGTTGATATATATTAAGAATAATATAGGTCTCAGTACTGATCCCTGTGGTACAGTGTGGCACTTTGTCGAAAGCTTTCTGAAAATCTAAGTAGATAATATCTACTGGCGATCCCTCGTTTACCCACTTAGTGATATCTTTAAAAAAACATAACATATCTGTTAAGCATGACCTCGCTTTTAGAAACCCATGTTGAGATGGGTTTATCTAGTTGTTTAACAAGAAAATCCACCATGTGATCTTTAACTAGTCTTTCTAATACTTTGCAAATACCCGATGTTAAACTCACTGGTCTGTAGTTCTCTGACTTGTTTCTCGAACCCTTTTTAAATAACGGAACCACTCCCTCTTCTAATGACAAATTGAAAACTGTTGCAAGCGGTATGCTAATTTGTTCTACAATTTCCAATAGTAGTTTGGATGGAATCCCATCCACTCCAGGGGATTTATTATTCTTCATTGCCCTTATTTTCTTAGCTACCATTTCCGGGGTTACAATTAACTGTCCTAAATCGTCTGATTCCGCCCCTTTGAACTTAGCCTCTGGTACTGGCAGTGAACTAATATCTTCCCTAGTAAACACCGAACTAAAATACTCATTCAGGTCTTTTGCCGTTAAGAATCCCTGTGATATTATATTTCCAGCACTATCTTCCAGAGGACCGACCTTATCCAGAACTATCTGTTTGCTTCGAACAAAAGCATAAAAACTCTTGCTGTCATGTTTTATATTACAATCTTATTTTTGTTTATTGCTTCTCCTTGAATTTCTAATTTCAGTTGTAACTTCAGTGCTTCTTTATAAATGTTGTAGTCTTCGTCATTTCCAGTACGTCTATATGACTTCCACATCATTTGTTTATACTTAATTTTTCTAATGGCTTCTTTCGATAAGTGTTTCTTTTTGGACCGTTTCCCGTGTTTTTTAAGGGAACAAATTTGACGATGATGCATTCAATTTCACTGTTTAATATATTCCAGCATTCTGTTGCTGTCTTATTCTTCAGTGTGTTATTCCAGTCTATCTTTGCTAAATATTTCCTTATGTCCTTATATTTTCCTTTGTGGAAATTTCTCCTGTACTGCTTTTTATTATTCCTTTCTGATTTTACTATGATGGTAAAATGTATCTGGTTGTGATCACTACTCCCCAGTGGCTCACATATCTTGACATTGTCAACTAATTCATTCTGTGATGACAAAACTATGTCTAACACACATTCTCCCCTGGTTGGCTCTCGCACATGTTGACAAAGGAAACCATCTTGTACTAAAAATAAAAATGTGTGGTCCTTACTCCCTGTACTCTGTACAGATTTCCATTGTATATGTCCATGATTAAAATCCCCCATAATAATACAATCCTGTTTGCTCACTTCCCTTATAGCATTTTGTACTTTTTAATTAACTTGTATGTTTATGTTTGAACTTTGATAAACTAACCCAACCATTAACATCACGTTTCCTGTAACTATGTTACACCAAACAGCTTCTTCGCAATCTGTTTTCTTTCTAATTTTATTTCATGAGCCTGGATAGATTCCTTAATATATAAAACAATTTCACCTCCCCTTTTTCCTATTCTAGCTTTCCAAAACATTACATACATAGCCTGTCAGTCCCAATTTGGCATCTGATTTATTGGCCCATGATTCGGTTATACCTATTATGTGAGGGTCAATATCTTCTACTATAATGTTTAGTTCACTTCTTTTGTTTACTATGCTCCTTGAATTTAAACAAACGCATTTATATCCAGCTTCAGAACAGTTTTCCTGACTGTGAACAGTTTTCCAGGCTGCAACAAGGTCATACATTCAAAGCCCTTCATCTGCTGTCACCGAGTTACACCACAGACCTACTCCAGTTCTACCAGCCCAGCAAAACGTTGCAATCGTCATCAGATTCTCTACTGAGTGTATGCAGTGCACATCTCCGCCAGTACAGTGATCGTGCCTTCTCCATCGCTGTTCCTCGCCTGTGGAACAATCTTCCCCAGGATATGCGCAAATTTGACTCTTTACACCAATTCAAAAGACTCCTAAAGACTCACCTGTTCAAACGAGCCTTTTATTCCTGAACTTTCACTGTTGTTTAATGCTGTTGCTCAACTGGACTTTTTAATGATTATTTATTCTACGCTATGTTTTTATGATCTTAAATTTTTAGTGCTGTTTTTTATAATGTTTTTATAAGTTTCTTAATGATAATTTAATTGGACATCTGGTGCCACGTTTTTATGATCTTTGATTTTTTTAGTGCTATATCTTTTATGTTTATACAATCTTGACTTTTTTCTACTCTACTCAGCGCCTTTGAACAGGGTAACCTGGAGTCACAGCACTTTATAAATGCTCCAATTATTATTATTAAACAATGGTACAATGACTGTTATGTGTTGATGGGCATCGACCTTGTTGTTCAGTACATTTGTAAACAGATTTACAACAAAGTTCAATACCTGTGGGCTTTGTACATTGCTTATCATGCAATGGCAATGGCTATAGCATTACCATTAACACCCTTAAAAATACGTTCTCAACATGCAACGTCCAAACGGATATATTTAAAGCAAACAGATACGTAAAAACTAAATTTTTATGTGGTTCATTAAAACACATTTGCAGTGCCAAGACGTTAGGACAGATATGACTTGTACTTTATAATTATAAAAGCAACCAGACAATGTACCAGTTTCTTGTCAATTCAAGTCTGTTAAAAAGCACCTTGTTGATTCATTGCTGATTGGCAGTCTAAGTGACAATGTCAACATGTTCCACTACAAGGATCTGTCTGAATATCAAAGTGAATTGATGCATTGGCATGTGGAACTAAACACAATTTAATACAATTTTGTCTGCTGTATCAGAATCCAACAAAGGACCAAGATGCCAGATGTCATATTTGGACAACTGATGATGTGTTGATGGTACAAATACTACACGTTAATGCTTGTGTGATGCACTCACTCGGGAAAACATTTCAATCCACGATTACTTCCTACGCAGTGACATAATTCATAGACGGGTATTCACTCCATGTCTAATGTCTACCCCATGCCCAATGTTCACCTAACTGACCAGCAATCACCCCATGTCCAGCAATCACCCCATGTCCAGCATATTTCTCATGCCCAGCAATCATCGGTGATTGCTGTACATGAGGTATATGCTGGCCGTAGGATGATTGGTGGACATGGGATGATTGGTGGACATGGGATGATTGGTGGACATGGGATGATTGCTGGGCATGAGGAATAACCCAGTTAACAAAACACAACAGGGACATAGAAGGAAGCTAATTAAAAGTGCCTCATTATGTTTCAGACTTCTCAGCACATTGGACACAAAGGTCAACATCTCCACAGCAGCGCATGAAAGGGACACGTGAGACCATTGTGCCGACATAAAGGTTGGAGGTGTGCAGAGCTCGTAGCATTAACCAGACAGATATGTTGTGTGTACAGAACGCAGATCACCTAGTGTGACTTAATTGGAGTGAAACTGGATCACATGCTGACTCATTACTCAGCGCCCACATAGATGTTGATAAAGCTGAATGGAGATGCCCACAGCAGATGTTCCAGCAGCCACCACTTCCTATGAGAACACTGGCGGCCGTATCCCATGCAGATCTCTGGCGACTTCACAACTGGAAAGTGGTTTGTGATATCACAGACAGAATATCATTGGTGACATCATAGACAGAACAACATTGGTGACATCATAGACATAACATCATTGGTGACATCACAGACAGAGCATTATTGGTGACATTACAGTCAGAAGATCATTGGTGATGTTAGAGACAGAGCACTGGTGACATCACACGAGTTATCAGACACACAAAACACTTGGCAAAGTAATTGTGACAACTAATTGACCCTGTTGTCGGAACACTGTCATCACTACAGTCAAAATTCACCACTCCCAGGTGACATTGCACCAGGTGGCAGCACCATCAACACCCAAGAAACTATGGTGGATGCCGCCAACGCCTCTGACATGTCGATGTCCAACATGTCGTTTGACAAGTACTGGCTGGAGTCACCAGAGTTCCACCTGCACTGGATGATAAAGATGTATAGCACGCCGACCTTCATCATCGCGGGCAGCATCGGGAACATGACAGCGGCAGCAATCCTGTACCGCCACCAGATGACGTGGCAGCACTCGATCTGCTTCTACATGTTCGTGTACCTGCTGCTCAACACGCTCGTCCTCAACCTGGCGTTCGGCCTCGACTGGCTGCCGTTTGTTGTGCGAGTGCGCCACGTGATGGAGGTCGCTGACTGGATGTGTCGCATGTGGCAGTTCATCGTCCGGATCATCACATACTTCCCGGCGTGGATCATTATCATGATGATGGTGGACCGTGTCATTGCACCATCCAGCTCGCTGCACAACGTGTGCACGATGTTCGTCGCGGAGCTCGTCACGGTGCTCATCTTCATCGGCTTGGTGGTGATCAGCATCCACACGATGTGGACGTATGAACTGATGGACGGAAACTGCAACACCATGGAGCCACCTGACTTCTTGACGATGGTGTGGCCGTGGATAGCTGCCACGTTCTACTCCTACATTCCCTTCGTCATCCTCCTCGCTCTCAATGTGCTGCTGTGTCTACGGTGGTGCCACGTAGTGTCCTACAGCGTCAAGCAGCATCAGTTCACGCATGCCACGCTCCTCGTGTCGGTCAGCTACATCCTTTGCTCTTTCCCCATCCTCATCATCAACTTCATTGGCCGTGCCCAGCCAAGCTGGCTCCACATCTGGCCCAACTTTGTGCGGTTCCTCGTCATACACGAGGTCTGTCAACAGCTCATATGTCTGCATCACTCCATCACCTTCATCATATACTTCAGCACGATGTCCTTGTTCCACAGCTCACTGCAGTGCCACAAGGACAAGAGACAACGAAGGGATTCGGTGACTGACCTCGAGATGAGGGCGCTGGACATGACTCCAACATAGGTCTCTAGAGATCACTGGGGAGGTACACTTGGGGTCATTGTAGGTCATAAGGAGGTACACTTGTTTTCAATGTGAATCATGTGGAGGTACATTTGTGATCAATGTGAGTCATAAGGAGGTACACTTGTGATCAATCTGTCATGAGGAGGTACACTTGTGATCAATGTGAGTCATAAGGAGGTACACTTGTGATCAATGTGAGTCATGAGGAGGTACACTTGTGCTCAATGTGTCATGAGGAGGTACACTTGTGATCAATGTGAGTCATGAGGAGGTACACTTGTGATCAATGTGAGTCATGTGGAGGTACACTTGTTATCAATGTGAGTCATGAGGAGGTACACTTGTGCTCAATGTGTCATGAGGAGGTACACTTGTGATCAATGTGAGTCATGTGGAGGTACACTTGTGATCAATGTGTCACGAGGAGGTACACTTGTGATTAATTTGAGTCACGAGGAGGTACACTTGTGATCAATGTGTCATGAGGAGGTACACTTGTGATTAATGTGAGTCATGAGGAGGTACACTTGTGATCAATGTGTCATGAGGAGGTACACTTGTGATCAATGTGAGTCATAAGGAGGTACATTTGTGATCAATGTGAGTCATGAGGAGGTACACTTGTGATCAATGTGAGTCATGAGGAGGTACACTTGTGATCAATGTGAGTCATGAGGAGGTACACTTGTGCTCAATGTGTCATGAGGAGGTACACTTGTGATCAATGTGAGTCATGAGGAGGTACACTTGTGATCAATGTGAGTCATGTGGAGGTACACTTGTTATCAATGTGAGTCATGAGGAGGTACACTTGTGCTCAATGTGTCATGAGGAGGTACACTTGTGATCAATGTGAGTCATGTGGAGGTACACTTGTGATCAATGTGTCACGAGGAGGTACACTTGTGATTAATTTGAGTCATGAGGAGATACACTTGTGATCAATGTGTCATGAGGAGGTACACTTGTGATTAATGTGAGTCATGAGGAGGTACACTTGTGCTCAATGTGTCATGTGGAGGTACACTTGTGATCAATGTGAGTCATGAGGAGGTACACTTGTGATCAATGTGTCATGAGGAGGTACACTTGTGATCAATGTGAGTCATATGGAGGTACACTTGTTATCAATGTGAGTCATGAGGAGGTACACTTGAGCTCAATGTGTCATGAGGAGGTACACTTGTGATCAATGTGAGTCATGAGGAGGTACACTTGTGATCAATGTGTCATGAGGAGGTACACTTGTGATCAATGTGAGTCATGTGGAGGTACACTTGTGCTCAATGTGAGTCATGTGGAGGTACACTTGTGATCAATGTGAGTCATGAGGAGGTACACTTGTTATCAATGTGAGTCATGAGGAGGTACACTTGTTATCAATGTGAGTCATGAGGAGGTGCACTTGTGATCAATGTGTCATGAGGAGGTACACTTGTGATCAATGTGAGTCATGTGGAGGTACACTTGTTATCAATGTGAGTCATGAGGAGGTACACTTGAGCTCAATGTGTCATGAGGAGGTACACTTGTGATCAATGTGAGTCATGAGGAGGTACACTTGTGATCAATGTGAGTCATGAGGAGGTACACTTGTGATCAATGTGTCATGAGGAGGTACACTTGTGATCAATGTGAGTCATGTGGAGGTACACTTGTGCTCAATGTGAGTCATGTGGAGGTACACTTGTTATCAATGTGAGTCATGAGGAGGTACACTTGTGATCAATGTGAGTCATGTGGAGGTACACTTGTGATCAATGTGAGTCATGAGGAGGTACACTTGTGATCAATGTGAGTCATGAGGAGGTACACTTGTTATCAATGTGAGTCATGAGGAGGTACACTTGTTATCAATGTGAGTCATGAGGAGGTACACTTGAGCTCAATGTGTCATGAGGAGGTACACTTGTGATCAATGTGAGTCATGAGGAGGTACACTTGTGATCAATGTGAGTCATGAGGAGGTACACTTGTGATCAATGTGTCATGAGGAGGTACACTTGTGATCAATGTGAGTCATGAGGAGGTACACTTGTGATCAATGTGAGTCATGTGGAGGTACACTTGTGCTCAATGTGAGCCATGTGGAGGTACACTTGTTATCAATGTGAGTCATGAGGAGGTACACTTGTGATCAATGTGAGTCATGTGGAGGTACACTTGTGATCAATGTGAGTCATGAGGAGGTACACTTGTGATCAATGTGAGTCATGAGGAGGTACACTTGTTATCAATGTGAGTCATGAGGAGGTACACTTGTGATCAATGTGAGTCATGTGGAGGTACACTTGTGATCAATGTGAGTCATGAGGAGGTACACTTGTGATCGATGTGAGTCATGAGGAGGTACACTTGTGATCAATGTGAGTCATGAGGAGGTACACTTGTTATCAATGTGAGTCATGAGGAGGTACACTTGTGATCAATGTGTCATGAGGAGGTACACTTGTTATCAATGTGAGTGATAAGGAGGTACACTTGTGATCAATGTGTCATGAGGAGGTACACTTGTGATTAATGTGAGTGATAAGGAGGTACACTTGTGATCAATGTGTCATGAGGAGGTACACTTGTGATTAATGTGAGTGATAAGGAGGTACACTTGTGATCAATGTGTCATGAGGAGGTACACTTGTGATTAATGTGAGTGATAAGGAGGTACACTTGTGATCAATGTGTCATGAGGAGGTACACTTGTGATCAATGTGTCATGAGGAGGTACACTTGTTAAAACTAAATACCATGCGTAGTCATTTCACAAAAATGTCCGGAGCCTTATCGAGAACTACACAGGTGGGAAACTTTATGAAAATGTCAAATACCGTTAAAGGATACGATTGCTATAAATGGTCATCCAGGACTCACAGGGTGAAGTTCTGGTGCATAGTAAGTGTGGTACAGAATGCAAGTTAACAGTAATCTCGACAATGGGAAGACTGCCAAAACAGATACGTAAGTGTGAAGAACTGGTGCATATTTATTGTGTTTCTGAGAGCAACTCTCCTGAGGGTTAAGAATTGCTTCACATTTGTTGTACTACTGAAAGGTTGAAGAATTTGTGCATATTTATTTAAACTTAACATTAAAGGTTGACCAATTTGATTTCCTTCTGACATCAGACAGTACACACATGGAAGAACATTGCTTTTCTTTCAGGGTCCTGTATTCTGTGTACACTAGTCTGGGTTAGTTTCTTTCAGGGTCCTGTATTCTGTGTAAACTAGTCTGGGTTAGTTTCTTTCAGGGTCCTGTATTCTGTGTAAACTAGTCTGGGTTAGTTTCTTTCAGGGTCCTGTATTCTGTGTAAACTAGTCTGGGTTAGTTTCTTTCAGGGTCCTGTATTCTGTGTAAACTAGTCTGGGTTAGTTTCTTTCAGGGTCCTGTATTCTGTGTACACTAGTCTGGGTTAGTTTCTTTCAGGGTCCTGTATTCTGTGTAAACTAGTCTGGGTTAGTTTCTTTCAGGGTCCTGTATTCTGTGTACACTAGTCTGGGTTAGTTTCTTTCAGGGTCCTGTATTCTGTGTACACTAGTCTGGGTTAGTTTCTTTCAGGGTCCTGTATTCTGTGTACACTAGTCTGGGTTAGTTTCTTTCAGGGTCCTGTATTCTGTGTAAACTAGTCTGGGTTAGTTTCTTTCAGGGTCCTGTATTCTGTGTAAACTAGTCTGGGTTAGTTTCTTTCAGGGTCCTGTATTCTGTGTAAACTAGTCTGGGTTAGTTTCTTTCAGGGTCCTGTATTCTGTGTAAACTAGTCTGGGTTAGTTTCTTTCAGGGTCCTGTATTCTGTGTAAACTAGTCTGGGTTAGTTTCTTTCAGGGTCCTGTATTCTGTGTAAACTAGTCTGGGTTAGTTTCTTTCAGGGTCCTGTATTCTGTGTAAACTAGTCTGGGTTAGTTTCTTTCAGGGTCCTGTATTCTGTGTACACTAGTCTGGGTTAGTTTCTTTCAGGGTCCTGTATTCTGTGTAAACTAGTCTGGGTTAGTTTCTTTCAGGGTCCTGTATTCTGTGTAAACTAGTCTGGGTTAGTTTCTTTCAGGGTCCTGTATTCTGTGTAAACTAGTCTGGGTTAGTTTCTTTCAGGGTCCTGTATTCTGTGTAAACTAGTCTGGGTTAGTTTCTTTCAGGGTCCTGTATTCTGTGTACACTAATCTGGGTTAGTTTCTTTCAGGGTCCTGTATTCTGTGTACACTAGTCTGGGTTAGTTTCTTTCAGGGTCCTGTATTCTGTGTAAACTAGTCTGGGTTAGTTTCTTTCAGGGTCCTGTATTCTGTGTAAACTAGTCTGGGTTAGTTTCTTTCAGGGTCCTGTATTCTGTGTACACTAGTCTGGGTTAGTTTCTTTCAGGGTCCTGTATTCTGTGTACACTAGTCTGGGTTAGTTTCTTTCAGGGTCCTGTATTCTGTGTACACAATAGTCTGGGATAGTTTCTAAGAACGACACAACAACTTCTTTGATATCACTAGGAATAAATAACAACCATGCATATAATATTTATTCTATGCTGTTTTTATTATCTTTTATTATTAAATTTATAGTGCTGTTTTTTAATGTTTTCATAAGTTTCTTAATGATAATTTAATTGGACATTCAGTGCCACATTTTTATGATCTTCAATTTTTTTAGTGCTATTTGTTTGTTTATAAAATCTCGACTTGTTTACTCTTTTCGTCTCAGCCCCTTCGAATAGAGTAACCTGGAGTTATGGCGCTTTATAAATGCTCTAATTATTATTATTATTATAATGATATGAATTCTGGGTTGTATATTTCACTGTGCCCACGTAGTGTTTTCGGGAAGCAATGTTTTGTATTTATCACCTTAATGGATAAGAATAAGGATATTTTTATTTTTACAACAGCATTTAAACAAATACAAATTATGTAAATATATGCACACACATATATATATATATATACTAACAAATGTAACAATATCGAAATGCGAAAAATGCAATACAACTGAAGGTAAGTAGTCAGCAAAATATACATTTTGCAAAAAATGAAAGAAAAAAACGAAAGAATTAGCTGTGGGATGGGAGACTCCTACTAAGATCAGAACTGATCGCTATTGTAGGAGCCACCCAGAAAAAAATATTCATATATATTCTTAATGTATCTAATCCTAATTTTTTTATTGTTTAATGAAGGCAAGACGCCACCAGAGATCTGTTGGCAGTGATTGGTGCCAGTCATGTAACTTGCCTGGCAACACAAGTCTACTGTAACACTACTGGTGTAAAATACTTGCTAGAATCTCCCTTCTTGTTGCAAATAAGTGAGAATTAGAATGGTACTGTGGATAGTGTCGCCAACTATTGTGCAAACCAAACATGCTCCATGTAGACAACGACAGTGGACCTGTCATCTCACTTCACTACTACATCAGAACAACGTGATACACACTCCAACATATTCGACAGATGCGACAGATTTCTAAAGACAGGATGAGGTAAGAAAGAACGCGAGTTGAGAGTCGACACAAGAAGCTACGACTAGCATTTCTGGTCTATGCTGGTAGGTTTAACAAGACTGAACAAGATCGCCATCCAGACAAATGGACAAGGAAGCCTTTGATCTCTCAAGAATCTAACTTTTTGTATCTCTTTGTAACCCATCCTTCTCATATATTTAGTCGTTTTGTTTAATCCAAGCACTTACACAAGCAGTAGATCATTTGTTCCATAGTTATCTGTACGGAAAAACTATGAATGATTACTTTCTGATACTGAATTGCTGTGTAACACCTGGGCAGCAACACCTGGGCAGCTACACCTGGACAGCGACACCTGGACAGCAACACCTGGACGGCATCACTTGGACAGCAGCACCTGGACACCAACACCTGGTTACCAACACCTGGACAACAACACCTGGACACCATCACATGGACAGCAACCACTATATAAACTATCACCCTGTCTAAACTGTGGCTACCTTTTGGAAAAACTTAAAACATTGTTTTTTTTTCGAAATTGTACTTGCATCCAAACTTTTGATGGTACCTAGCTCTGATGATGACATTTGTGCATCCATTTTCATGATATCAAGATTGCTTTTAACGATTCCAGTTTGTTGCACCTCTGAGCACAGATTCCTGAGAATTTGGTTACAATTGATTATTGTCAAAATCATGGGTTCGTTTTAAGATAATGTGTATTTAAGCAGCAATTCAGCACAATAATATCACTACCACTATCTAGGTTGGTAAACATCAAATGCTAATTCATCTTCTCATAAGAACATATTATATAATATTATGTTTTCTCTGGTAACCACCCTATGATTGCGTAAGCTGATCTTGGTATTAATTAGTAATTATTATCATCTTATAACACTACTATTAATGTTAGTGTTTTTATTCAAACGATCCATGTGTCTATATAATAATAACAATGATTAAAACACAAACAAAATATACAGCTAATCACTTGTTTAGACAAGGGTCTTCACACTGACAGTCAGGACACAAACAAAATATACAGCTAATCACTTGTTTAGACAAGGGTCTTCACACTGACAGTCAGGACACAAACAAAATATACAGCTAATCACTTGTTTAGACAAGGGTCTTCACACTGACAGTCAGGACACAAACAAAATATACAGCTAATCACTTGTTTAGACAAGGGTCTTCACACTGACAGTCAGGACACAAACAAAATATACAGCTAATCACTTGTTTAGACAAGGGTCTTCACACTGACAGTCAGGACACAAACAAAATATACAGCTAATCACTTGTTTAGACAAGGGTCTTCACACTGACAGTCAGGACACAAACAAAATATACAGCTAATCACTTGTTTAGACAAGGGTCTTCACACTGACAGTCAGGACACAAACAAAATATACAGCTAATCACTTGTTTAGACAAGGGTCTTCACACTGACAGTCAGGACACAAACAAAGCTGTCATGGAATAAATTAAAGACTGGGATCAACACCAATAACCGCAATGGGACTAGGTGTTAATAACACGTTCACAGAAACAGGAAATAGATATCGGTTAGACCACTCCACGGACTTCGTTCTGCCCCCATCTTCTAGCGACTACATGTCAACATGAGGCTTGTTTACAGTTTGCGTGTGGCATGACTACATCTCCATTGCGTACACATGTCACACGAACTGTAGTAACCCAAATACACAGACACTAATCAGCTGAACAAAGATGGCCAGTCGCTATGGCCATGGACTGGCACCAACAGATCGAGGCTCACAGTCACATGGCAACATGTTGTCATCTCTCATCCATAGTCACCATGCATCAACTCATTCCGAGATGGGATTCTCTTTATGTAGATGAACAATGGGTTCGACAACATGGTAATGAATGCACTTGGGGACAAGAATACTGACAGACAGTCCAGTGCTTAACTGTTAATCCTTTTCATTGTGGTCTTGTTTAATACTCATTTTGCAAAAGATTTAATCCACCTATTATCCATCTATATTATAAAAAATATGGTTCTTTCAGTCTGTCTGTCTGTCTGTCTGTCTGTCTGTCTGCCTGTCTGCCTGTCTGTCTGTCTGCCTGCCTGCCTGCCTGCGGACCCATATCTCCATTAGTTTTGCAGGTATGGAACTGAAATTTACCTTGCTTGTACTAATTTGTTATTAAGTTCTGGGGAAATTATACAACACACTATTACATTATTTTTGATCATCTTAAATAATCAGAGTCAATTCTTTTGTTGATTTTAACATCCGTAATACTCTCTTAAAAAATGACTGCATGTATTAAATAACCTAATCATACCCTACAAATCTGGACATCAATAGACATAATTTGTGATGGCCCAAATCAACTGATGCGCAAGTTTTAAGTTTCAGGGGGATGGATGTATGGCAACATTAGAACATGAGTGCTTTTGAATTGGCTCAAATTACAACTGTTGAACATTCAATCGATATGTGCCTTGGTACCAGAGGGAGCCGAGTAGAGTTGTGCAGCAGTTCTCCATTCAATACTTCCATTTTTCTAAGTACTACTGTAAAAGAAAAGGACTTAGGGTTAACCATTAGTGCTGATATGAAGGTGTCAGAGCAGTGCGGAATTGCAGCGTCAAAGGGAAATCAAATCCTTGGATTAATTAGGCAAAATATAGCGTATAAGAAAAAAGAAATAATAGTACCGCTGTACAAAACAATAGTGAGGCCTCATTTAGAATATTGTATACAAGCGTGGAGGCCATATCGCAACAAGGACATAGATATGCTAGAAAGAGTACAGAGGAGAGCGACTAAAATGATACCAAATCTGAGGGATCTTAGTTACGAAATACGCCTAAAAGAATGTGGTTTAACAACATTAGAGACCAGGAGATTGAGAGGAGATCACATAGAAGTGTTTAAAATATTGAATGGTTATGAAAATATTGATAGAAACATATTTTTCTCAGTTAAGAAAGATAGAAGGACCAGAGGACATGAAGCTACATTAGTAAAGGAGCAGTGTAGATTAGATATAAGAAAGTTCTCATTCTCACAAAGGACTGTAAATGAATGGAACAGATTATCTCCTGATTGTGTTGGTGCTAGTAACGTGAATATGTTTAAAAATAAAATCGACACACACCTTAAAAGGGCGGGATACATGTAGATAAAAACTATTGGACTCTCGATAAGCCAAAAGGCTTCCTTGTCCACCTGCCATCCAGAGTAATTTTCTGGATGGCAATCTTGTTAAATCTTGTTAAATTTTGATGAACAATTACGGAGATCATGTTAAAGCTGTGCACCGTTACACTAAATCACAACCTCCCTAATGTTGTATACTGTACGGGTCTACTGTTACACTGACAGCTATGTTTACTGTAAATCACAACCTCCCTAATGTTGTATACTGTACAGGTCTACTGTTACACTGACAGCTATGTTTACTGTAAATCACAACCTCCCTAATGTTGTATACTGTACGGGTCTACTGTTACACTGACAGCTACGTTTACTGTAAATCAAAACCTCCCTAATGTTGTATACTGTACGGGTCTACTGTTACACTGACAGCTATGTTTACTGTAAATCAAAACCTCCCTAATGTTGTATACTGTACGGGTCTACTGTTACACTGACAGCTACGTTTACTGTTACTGTAAATCACAACCTCCCTAATGTTGTATACTGTACGGGTCTACTGTTACACTGACAGCTATGTTTACTGTAAATCAAAACCTCCCTAATGTTGTATACTGTACAGGTCTACTGTTACACTGACAGCTATGTTTACTGTAAATCACAACCTCCCTAATGTTGTATACTGTACGGGTCTACTGTTACACTGACAGCTACGTTTACTGTAAATCACAACCTCCCTAATGTTGTATACTCTACGGGTCTACTGTTACACTGACAGCTATGTTTACTGTAAATCACAACCTCCCTAATTTTGTATACTGTACGGGTCTACTGTTACACTGACAGCTATGTTTACTGTAAATCACAACCTCCCTAATGTTGTATACTGTACGGGTCTACTGTTACACTGACAGCTATGTTTACTGTAAATCACAACCTCCCTAATGTTGTATACTGTACGGGTCTACTGTTACACTGACAGCTATGTTTACTGTAAATCACAACCTCCCTAATGTTGTATACTGTACGGGTCTACTGTTACACTGACAGCTATGTTTACTGTAAATCACAACCTCCCTAATGTTGTATACTGTACGGGTCTACTGTTACACTGACAGCTACGTTTACTGTAAATCACAACCTCCCTAATGTTGTATACTGTACGGGTCTACTGTTACACTGACAGCTATGTTTACTGTAAATCAAAACCTCCCTAATGTTGTATACTGTACGGGTCTACTGTTACACTGACAGCTATGTTTACTGTAAATCACAACCTCCCTAATGTTGTATACTGTACGGGTCTACTGTTATACTGACAGCTACGTTTACTGTAAATCACAACCTCCCTAATGTTGTATACTCTACGGGTCTACTGTTACACTGACAGCTATGTTTACTGTAAATCAAAACCTCCCTAATGTTGTATACTGTACAGGTCTACTGTTACACTGACAGCTATGTTTACTGTAAATCGCAACCTCCCTAATGTTGTATACTGTACGGGTCTACTGTTACACTGACAGCTACGTTTACTGTAAATCACAACCTCCCTAATGTTGTATACTCTACGGGTCTACTGTTACACTGACAGCTATGTTTACTGTAAATCACAACCTCCCTAATTTTGTATACTGTACGGGTCTACTGTTACACTGACAGCTATGTTTACTGTAAATCACAACCTCCCTAATGTTGTATACTGTACGGGTCTACTGTTACACTGACAGCTATGTTTACTGTAAATCACAACCTCCCTAATGTTGTATACTGTACGGGTCTACTGTTACACTGACAGCTACGTTTACTGTAAATCACAACCTCCCTAATGTTGTATACTGTACGGGTCTACTGTTACACTGACAGCTACGTTTACTGTAAATCAAAACCTCCCTAATGTTGTATACTGTACGGGTCTACTGTTACACTGACAGCTACGTTTACTGTAAATCACAACCTCCCTAATGTTGTATACTGTACGGGTCTACTGTTACACTGACAGCTACGTTTACTGTAAATCAAAACCTCCCTAATGTTGTATACTGTACGGGTCTACTGTTACACTGACAGCTATGTTTACTGTAAATCAAAACCTCCCTAATGTTGTATACTGTACGGGTCTACTGTTACACTGACAGCTACGTTTACTGTAAATCAAAACCTCCCTAATGTTGTATACTGTACGGGTCTACACGATATATGATAGATAGATAGATAGATTTATTTCAGATCAATTTTGTACATAATAATACAGTTTATACATTATTATAAGTGTACATGATGATTGATCTATGGAGACCTGTACTAAGACCTACAAGATCGTTGACGTGCAGGCCACCATGACGAATATATTATAAATATGTCTGTATAGATATAACATTAAAAAATAGTAACTGTAAATTAATTGAAGTACAAGAAAAATAGTAAACAATTAATACCATAATTTGCAAATATTAATATCAATCATTATCACTACTGTCTCTAAACCCACTGATGTAATTATTGTCAGTTAATGTTAACTGAAACAAAACTAGCCTAACTTACATTTACAAACATAATCTAACACATACTAGAGTATAACTAATAACAATATTTTTATATTATAAAATATCTACTGTAGATATGGTCCATTTGGCTTGCATATATAGCAATTCTGAATGTTACATCATCATCGTCGTTTAGAGGCGGTGTTTTTAGGCTCTGCTGGGTTCGCCTTTCTTCCAATTGCCCTCTTCCACTTGACACAGTTCTGTGCATCCCGATGGTTGATACCCATCAGATTCAAGTCTGCAGACACGGCGTTCTGCCAGGTCTTCCTTGGTCTGCCGACGGGAGTTGTCCCCTCCACCACTAACTTTGTACAGCCCTTCACCCAGTCCTCGTCATCCTTTCGCTCTACATGCCCGTACCACCTCACCCCTTACATTGTGACATATATTTGCTAATTATATATTTTGTTGTAATTATATAGTTTTTAGCCTTGGTATGAATGACTTTTAATTTTTTCAAGTACAATTTTTGGAAGAAAGTTTTCTTGGATTAGTTTTGGAATCTCATGTCTGATGCAAAGGCGGCAATACTTTGAATTTGTATGTTTTACTTGAATATCATAATTATTGTTGTTTGGAAGGTTGTTTTCCATGTTATTAAAACGTTAAGGTGCCTGTCTGGTCTTTCTTAATCTTATTATTGTATTTTCCTGTGTTTGAAACATGTTTTGGAAGTATCCCAGGAGGCTTCCGTTTTCATACTTAAAAAAAAGTTTGAGACATGATAGTTTATAGATGTCCTCTACCTTTAGTAATTCAAGATTCTTAAACAGAGGTGCAGTATGGAATGTGCCACATATTTTATATGGCACACAATGTGTGATGCTCTCATAATCTGGTGCATCTTTTACACTAAAAACATATTTCTAAAAGACAATTGTAATACTTTCTTTGGATTAACGTTTGTACTCTTTTTTATGTTGAACAAATGTGTGATGAGCTTGTCACAATCTTGTTCACATATCATATGTTCTCCAGCACCTAACAGTACTAAAACAGCATCTATAGGGCCTTCCCTGGGGTAGTTTCTCTCCATGACCTTGAGGAATGGCAGGACCAAAGATTCAATGCATTTTTCTAAATGTAAAGTAAGTGGAATTTCCTGTACATCTATTCGCAAGTGCTTTCTCAGAAGCAGCACAACTGAAGTGGTCTGGTCATCTTGTGACTTGCGATGTCCAAGCATGAACACAATTACTGATGCGGCCACTGGAGAACTAGACTGACAACAACAAAGCTGAGATGACATCAGAGTCTCTCGTTCTTCCCTTGTAAAGTGAGCCAGCGTATTCAATGTCCTAAATTGCTCAATTCAATTCTCCCTATCATGTTTCTCCATCCTGTCATACAAACTGATTGCAAAACTGCCAGAGCATCTACGCTGATGAATCCACTCGTGTTCATATCACCTTACAAAACTCTGGCTCTTTGAAGTCATAAAAGACGCTGACATAGAGCGGAGGAGACGGAATGCTACACTGACGCTGACAGAGCGGAGGAGACAGAATGCTACACTGACGCTGACATAGAGCGGAGGAGACGGAATGCTATACTGACGGTGACATAGAGCTGAGGAGACGGAATGCTACACTGACGCTGACATAGAGAGGAGGAGACGGAATGCTACACTGACGCTGACATAGAGCGGAGGAGACGGAATGCTATACTGACGCTGACATAGAGCGGAGGAGACGGAATGCTACACTGACGCTGACATTGAGTGGAGGAGACGGAATGCTACACTGGCGCTGACATAGAGCGGAGGAGACGGAATGCTACACTGACATAGAGCGGAGGAGACGGAATGCTACACTGACGCTGACATAGAGTGGAGGAGACGGAATGCTACATTGACGCTGACATAGAGTGGAGGAGACGGAATGCTACACTGACGCTGACATAGAGTGGAGGAGACGGAATGCTACACTAACGCTGACATAGAGCGGAGGAGACGGAATGCTACACTGACGCTGACATACATCCTTGGGATATTACGTTATCTATGGAGTCATTGGTTTTTTGATAGGTGACAAAATTTAACAACTTAACATTACCAATTTAATAAGCAATTTTATTTTCATTTGATATTTCTATTATTTTACTTGTAAACATACTGATATCTACATGAGGGCAGAGTTAGGACGATAAATTATTCCTACTATAAAAGGTTTATTATGATTAACTTGAACTTAAAAAAATATAGATTCAAAAACATGGGGAATAAATATAGAGAGATCTTCACGTCTAGAGTAGGTGAAGCTTTCGTTAATCATTTTGTAATCTTGTATTAAAAAGTAAACTGTGGTAGCCACTTATTTGGTATTGCTGGGAATCACGAATTCTAAATATTTCTGTTAAGCCAATTAAATAAAGTTTGAGGCCATTTGAAGATAAGTTAAAAAGTACTTCTTGCAGTGTGCCTCTAAACTGCGACAATTCATCTATACTATAATATATATATAACATCGATAGAGATATATTGTCACAGTGGAAAGTTTTTGAGAATTCATTTGGGGTAAAATATTTACAATCATTGGTATTTAAAGAAAAGGAGGAATCATGATACATTTCACCTTCGTAATGATTAATTTCATTGTACAATTTTCTAAAGTCAAAGTTTCCATTTGTTTGGATCCGGTCAATACTAACATTATCATCCATTAGTTAAGTATATCATATTAAACTAATCTCCCCAGTCCGTCATCTTTACGCTACGACCAGAAGCAACAATATAAATCAAATAAAAAAACTTGTAATGGAAAAGAATAATCAGCTTAGTACATTCTGTGTAGCGTGTCATCATAACATTCACCGTAATTGTATGAGTAATAGTAAAACAAACGAAAACATATATGTAATAAAACAAGGAACATTAGGGAACAAAGATAATAAGCTTAGCTAATTGGCTTCCATTTGGCATGGCATAATTATGAACATAATAGTACAAAAATACAACAGCCATCATATAATGACAAATAATGTACAGACGTATATATGAAGAAAACTGTATCATTTTAGCAAACCATTTGCATAGCGACTAATATTTGCAAATTGTTGTTTCCATTCTGTATTACAAGATTCGATTAATAAATGGAAAAAACATTAAGGAACAACATTAGGTCAAATATTAGGTCATGGGTTGACACAGTATAAATATGCAACATCTTTAGTCGCTGTGTATTAACATTTCCCAAAGTAGATCTGGGAACTTATAATTTTGTAGTGCACATACATCAAATACAAACAATTGTTTATAATTAAGAATGTCGGTTTTTTCTACAGAATATACAGATGCATCAGTGTCTTAAAGACGATACCATCTGAGCAATGATATACGCCATTCAATCATCTGACACCAGCATCAATGTTAAAACCACAAATTGTGTGAGTCATCTAAGCAGTGAAACTGATAACTAAGATGGCAGTGGTGAGAGCAGCAGGCCACTGACACAGTCAGATCACTGCACATTGTTACACTGATGGCCACACTAATGTTTTGTCAGATTATAACCGGACCATCAATAATTGTGAAACATTCACACAGCCACTGCCATCAGTCCACTGCCACCAGTCCATTGCCATCATCATCTTAATAACATTCCTTATAATTTTGGCTATATATTCTTTTAACCTTTTCGAGCATACCTAAGTTATTTTATTTTATATATTATTTTATACCTAAGTTATTTTAATCCAGATCATATTGTTACATTGCATTGATAATTATGTCTATTGCTGTTTTAAAGTTTCTCAGGTTCTGCCAGTGCAGTAGGGATTCCCATTACACCTTCACTTTTACATTATAGTTACAGCCCACATGGGACAATGGCAAGCAGTGAGCTGAAGGCTAGTCCAATACAAGTTTTACAGCTGGTCCCCAACTCAGCAACCCCAGTGATCAGGGCAAAGTCCACTATCCAATTATAAATATAAATCAGTGGCTGCAGGAGGCAGCAGTAGAGAAATTGCAGGAAAATTTTGCATTTTGGGGGGGCCTGCAGTGCCCTTAGAATGATTCAATCAATTACAGATTTCTTGTGTATAGTGGCAATAACCTAAGATATATCTATGCAAAATTAGAGAAAAAGTTACCAGAGTTTTTGATAAAATAGGCAAAATGTGAAAATTTACCAATTTCGGGGCCCTTAGAATAATTTAATCAAATACAGATTTCTCGTCCATAGTGGCAGTACCCTAAGTACACATCTATGGAAAATTAGAGAAAAAGTTGCTGAATGGTTTCTCTGAGACATGGCAGCTAACGGCGCACGACGGACGCAGAGTGATAGCATTATGCCATTGGACCTTCGGCCCAAAGGACTAAAAATACTTTCAACCAATGTTAAATATGTAAAACAAATTGTAAAGAAATCTTAAAATAAAATACCTGATTGGCATACTCATCATAACAAAATAATACATGTTGAATAATAGAGAACAAAATTACACCAGTTTACACAGCCGTAGCTGAAGGTTCAGCTGACACGACTCTGGGTCTGGCTTGTTGTGACGGTGGGCTGTCACTGTCAGTGTCATGCGCTATTCCAATGACAATGCCACTTTCTATTTCGCCAATGACGGTAATAGTATCATCAGTCGGCTGAGGGGGGCTAGGTCTAGCCGGCCATGCTTGCCTGGCTGGCTAACAACGGTAATGACTTCATCGGCACGATGTACATTAGCTGTTACTCTAAACGTGGTAGCACTAGTGACAGTCATTGTTGTCGGTGCCGGTATTGCCATTAAAAAAACTGAGTTATCGTGTTTGTTTTATGAACCTTCGCCTTCGGTGACGGCATCGTGGTTGCGTCAGAGTAAACAATAATAGGAATTGTTTATCGGTAACCGAGTCGTTAACGCAGCCTCGTTATGAATGTAGCCTCAGTTTTAAATCTGATTATCCCCAGGTGTCACTCCCATAATAGTCAAAATGTTAATAATATACAGGTACATAACAAAAATTTCGGATATTTTATTATGTGATATAAACCCCTGATATGTCTAATTTATCGGGATTCTTGACCCTTTAATACACATAAAAAGTGCGTGTAATTAGTATTTATATTCTGGCACGTTACTATTCATGTGTGACATCCCAAATTAATTAACCAATCACGTTTGTTGTTTACAAGATTTAACAAGATTGCCATCCAGAAAATTACTCTGGATGGCAGGTGGACAAGGAAGCCTTTTGGCTTATCGAGAGTCCAATACTTTTTATCTACATGTATCCCGCCTTTTTAAGGTGTGTGTCGATTTTATTTTTAAACATATTCACTCTACTAGCACCAACACAATCAGGAAATAATCTGTTCCATTCATTTACAGTCCTTTGTGAGAATGAGAACTTTCTTATATCTAATCTACACTGCTCCTTTACTAATGTAGCTTCATGTCCTCTGGTCCTTCTATTTTTCTTAACTGAGAAAAAAATGTTTCTATCAATATTTTCATAACCATTCAATATTTTAAACACTTCTATGTGATCTCCTCTCAATCTCCTGGTCTCTAATGTTGTTAAACCACATTCTTTTAGGCGTATTTCGTAACTAAGATCCCTCAGATTTGGTATCATTTTAGTCGCTCTCCTCTGTACTCTTTCTAGCATATCTATGTCCTTCTTGCGATATGGCCTCCATGCTTGTATACAATATTCTAAATGAGGCCTCACTATTGTTTTGTACAGCGGTACTATTAATTCTTTTTTCTTATACGCTATATTTCGCCTAATTAATCCAAGGATTTGATTTCCCTTTGACGCTGCAATTCCGCACTGCTCTGAAACCTTCATATCAGCACTAATGGTTAACCCCAAGTCCTTTTCTTTTACAGTAGTACTTAGAACAGTACTCCCCATTTTATATTTTACCTCTTCATTCCCATGACCTGTGTGGAGGCATTTACATTTCCCAAAATTGAACAGCATTTGCCACTTTTCAGACCATTTGATCAACCTATCAAGATCATCTTGTAAATGCTGCCTGTCTCCATCACTTTTAATCCTTCTAAACACTTTTGTATCATCCGCAAATTTTAACACCTTGCTTGTTATATCATCGTCCAAATCGTTGATATATATTAAGAATAATATAGGTCCTAGTACTGATCCCTGTGGTACCCCACTCAATACCGATTTCCAGTTTGAAGCCTCCCCATCAACTACTACACGTTGTCTTCTGTCATTCAGCCATTTTTCTATCCAGTTTATTATACCATTTCCTATGCCATGGGCCTTTAGCTTAAGGAGTAATCTTTGATGTGGTACTTTGTCGAAAGCTTTTTGAAAATCTAAATAGATGATATCTACTGGTGATCCCTCATCTACCCACCTAGTGATGTCTTCCAAAAAACATAACATATTTGTTAAGCATGACCTCGCTTTTAAAAACCCATGTTGAGATGGGTTTATCAAGTTATGTTTAACAAGAAAATCCACCATGTGATCTTTAATTAGTCTTTCTAATAATTTGCAAATCACTGATGTTAAACTCACTGGTCTATAGTTCTCTGACTTGTTTCTCGAACCTTTTTTAAATAACGGTATAATGTTTGCCTCTTTCCATTCTAAAGGAACCACTCCCTCTTCTAATGACAAATTGAAAACTGTTGCAAGCGGTACGCTAATTTGTTCTACAATTTCCAATAGTAGTTTGGGCGGAATCCCATCCACTCCAGGTGATTTATTATCCTTCATAGCCCTTATTTTCTTAGCTACCATTTCCGGGGTTACAATTAATTGTCCTAAATAGTCTGAATCTGCCCCCTTGAACTTAGCCTCTGGTACTGGCAGTGAACTAATATCTTCCCTGGTAAACACTGAACTAAAGTACTCATTCAGGTCTTCTGCCATTAAGAATCCCTCTGATATTGTATTTCCAGCACTATCTTCTAGAGGACCGACCTTATCCTGAACTTTCTGTTTGCTTCGAATATACGGATAAAAACTCTTACTGTCATGTTTTATATTACTAGCTAATTTTTTTTCATAGCTTCTCTTTGAATTTCTAATTTCAGCTGTAGCTTGATTAAGTGCTTCTTTATAAATGTTGTAGTCTTCATCATTTCCAGTACATCTATATGACTTCCACATCATTTGTTTATACTTAATTTTTCTAATGGCTTCTTTCGATAAGTGTTTCTTTTTAGACCGTTTCCCTTGTTTTTTGAAAGGTACAAATTTATCGACTATGCACTTAATTTCACTATTTAAGATATTCCAGCATTCGGTTGCTGTCTTATTCTTCAGTGTGTTATTCCAGTCTATCTTTGCTAAATATTTCCTCATGTCCTTATACCTTCCTTTGTGGAAATTTCTCCTATACTGCTTTTTACTATTCCTTTCTGATTTTACTTTGATGGTAAAATGTATCTGGTTGTGATCACTACTCCCCAGTGGCTCACATATCTTGACATTGTCAACTAATTCTTTCTGTGAGGACAAAACTAAGTCTAACACATTCTCTCCCCTGGTTGGTTCTAGCACATGTTGAGAAAGGAAACTATCTTGTACTAAAACTAAAAACTTGTGGTCCTCACTCCCCATACTCTGTAGAGATTTCCATTGTATATGCCCATGGTTAAAGTCCCCCATAATAATACAGTTCCGTTTGCTTACTTCCCTTATAGCGTTTTGTATTTTTTCATTCTCTTCTATGCTTATGTTTGGACTTCGATAAACTAACCCAACTGTTAACGTTGAGTTTCCTGTAACTATGTTACACCAAACAGCTTCTTCGCAATCTGCTTCTCTTTCTAATTTTATTTCATAAGCCTGAATAGATTCTTTAATATATAAAATAACTCCACCTCCCTTTCTTCCTATTCTATCTTTCCTAAACATTACATATCCTGTTAGTCCCAATTCGGCATCTGATATATCAGTGGTGGCCCACGATTCGGTTATACCTATTATGTGAGGGTCAATATCTTCTACCATAATGTTTAGTTCACTTCTTTTGTTTACTATGCTCCTTGCATTTAAACAAATGCATTTATATCCTGATTCAGAACAGTTTTCCAGGCTGTTCTTTGCCGATTTATTTCTGCTGTCTTTATCTATGCCTCCAGTTTCAGGCTTCTCTGTGAATCCCCCCTGCGAATCTAGTTTAAATAGATGCAGCCTGTCCCACTGTCAACAGATTGCAGCAAGTTCTCTGAGAAAACTGCTGCCCCCTTTCCACTTAGATGTAGGCCATCTCTCATGTACATATCTTCCCTCCCAACAAAGTATCCCCATAAATCTACGAATCCCACCCCCTCTTCTTTACACATCTGCTCAACTAGTGCGTTGATCGCCATCCTCTTGCAGTTTCTATATGTCGGCCCCCTTCCTCCCATTACTGGCAAAATTCCTGAGAGGATAATCTGTTCTACTCTTGTCTTCTTTAACTTCTTCACTAACTGTCTGTACTTCTGAACTATCCCAGTTGTTCCCTCCCTCTCTGCGTTATTTGTCCCTACATGTACTAGTATAGACCCTCCCTTGCCATGCCCCAGTACCTTCTCTACCCTTTCAGTTACATGTTCTATCCTAGCCCCCGGTAGACAAACAACGACGCCCTCCCCCTCGCTTAGAGTCTTATCTGTCTTTCTCATAATCGAATCGCCCATAAACACCCTCTCTTTCCTCATTGCCCCCTCAATCACTGCCTCAGTGTAGCTCTTTCTACGGTTTGCATCTGTCTGGTTGTAATCTTGTTCCCCTGTCTTCTGCTCTCCCGTCACAATCTCGTCCGTTCCATTCTTTCCTGACGCTGTTTCTCTTGTCACCTTTCTTCCTGTCATAGCCCCTCCCGACTTCTCTTCTGTCACATGTTCTCACTTCCTTTCTTCCCGTCATCTTTCCCCCATTGCATTTCCTTCTCTCCTCTCCCGTCTCTTTTTCCTCCTACCTCTTTCTACGGTCACTTCTCTCCTGCCATTCACACCTGTCACATTTCCTGGTCGATCCTCCACTTTCTTCCCCCTGATCACCTCCCTCCTCAGTCCTTTCCTCGGTCTTGTGCCACTACTCTCTGCTCCTCAGTTTCACAGTATTCCCAACTTATCCCTGTCGTCTCTCCATTCCATCTGTCTCCTTTGATTCTCATCTCATCCCCTTCACAATATACCAACCTAGCTACCTCTTTCTCCCAGATTTTCACCTTCAAACACCCCACGCACTGAAAGGTGAATCCCTTCTGTCCACCACTTCGTACAGCCGGATAAGGCAAAATCTACCCAACTGTGGCAGTCGTCGCACACCAAGTGTCTCTTTGCCTTGACTTGCCGCTTGCAAGGCGCCATATCAGAATTTATTTAATAATAATAATCTAATTAGCTATTTAAAATAGTTTTGTCAACTGTGTTTACACTATTCACTGTCTATGTAGTCTTTAAGAAGACTGTTTTCTGTGCACAAATGTTACACTTTACGTAAGATTGCGTACGCTAGACTGCCTTATTTATTTAGGTTATACAGCGCCCTAGCGAATAAGAGAGACACTAGCTACATAAACTTAGTTCGCCCGATTATCGCAAATGCTTAATTTTAACAACAAAGCTACCTTATCAAAATGTCTAGCAGGTACTGACTTACACAGATATTATCTTATGTAGGTAGTTTATGGTTGTTACTTTATCACCTATATATTCTACCACATAACGAGGTTTGTTAAATCTTGTTTACAAACTTATCGTAGCCGTAAGCTAACGTACCCTATTATCACTCACTAGACTAAAGTGTCCTAAAATACTTTATCTAACTAACTTTAAGCACAACTGCTACTCAATATATGTTTACTGCTACTTTA
The DNA here is from genome assembly GCA_020002185.1 of Paraescarpia echinospica. Classification (NCBI taxonomy): domain Eukaryota; kingdom Metazoa; phylum Annelida; class Polychaeta; order Sabellida; family Siboglinidae; genus Paraescarpia; species Paraescarpia echinospica. The sequence goes on along the minus strand of CM034537.1, from coordinate 69,095,942 downwards.
TGAATGATATTAAGGCAAGAATAATACTTATCAATCAGTAATTCCACTTGCTTATGAACCTTGATACACCACCAATTTCAACGATCTATCTCCTCCAAATATAGCCTCGATATTGTCAGTGTTCAGTGTAGTTCCTTTGCCTACCATGTAGCACTATAACATACGTATACCTTCTCCAGGCCATAGAAGCTGAATGTACTTGAGTATGTGTTGTGTGTTCTATGTAATTCCTTTGCCTGCCATGTAGCACTATAACATAATATTCCTTCTCCAGGCCATAGACGCTGAATGTACATGAGTATGTGTTGTGTGTTCTATGTAGTTCCTTTGCCTGCCATGTAGCACTATAACATAGTATTCCTTCTCCAGGCCGTAGATGCTGAATGTACATGAGTATGTGTTGTGTGTTCTATGTAGTTTCTTTGCCTGCCATGTAGCACTATAACATAGTATTCCTTCTCCAGGCCGTAGATGCTGAATGTACATGAGTATGTGTTGTGTGTTCTATGTAGTTTCTTTGCCTGCCATGTAGCACTATAACATAGTATTCCTTCTCCAGGCCGTAGATGCTGAATGTACATGAGTATGTGTTGTGTGTTCTATGTAGTTCCTTTGCCTGCCATGTAGCACTATAACATAGTATTCCTTCTCCAGGCCGTAGATGCTGAATGTACATGAGTATGTGTTGTGTGTTCTATGTAGTTTCTTTGCCTGCCATGTAGCACTATAACATAGTATTCCTTCTCCAGGCCGTAGATGCTGAATGTACATGAGTATGTGTTGTGTGTTCTATGTAGTTTGTTTGCCTGCCATGTAGCACTATAACATAGTATTCCTTCTCCAGGCCATAGAAGCTGAATATACATGAGTATGTGTTGTGTGTTCTATGTAGTTTCTTTGCCTGCCATGTAGCACTATAACATAGTATTCCTTCTCCAGGCCGTAGATGCGGAATGTACATGAGTATGTGTTGTGTGTTCTATGTAGTTTCTTTGCCTGCCATGTAGCACTATAACATAGTATTCCTTCTCCAGGCCGTAGATGCTGAATGTACATGAGTATGTGTTGTGTGTTCTATGTAGTTTGTTTGCCTGCCATGTAGCACTATAACATAGTATTCCTTCTCCAGGCCATAGAAGCTGAATATACATGAGTATGTGTTGTGTGTTCTATGTAGTTTCTTTGCCTGCCATGTAGCACTATAACATAGTATTCCTTCTCCAGGCCGTAGATGCGGAATGTACATGAGTATGTGTTGTGTGTTCTATGTAGTTTCTTTGCCTGCCATGTAGCACTATAACATAGTATTCCTTCTCCAGGCCGTAGATGCTGAATGTACATGAGTATGTGTTGTGTGTTCTATGTAGTTTCTTTGCCTGCCATGTAGCACTATAACATACGTATTCCTTCTCCAGGCCATAGACGCTGAATGTACATGAGTATGTGTTGTGTGTTCTATGTAGTTCCTTTGCCTGCCATGTAGCACTATAACATGGTATTCCTTCTCCAGGCCGTAGATGCTGAATGTACATGAGTATGTGTTGTGTGTTCTATGTAGTTTCTTTGCCTGCCATGTAGCTCCTTCTCCAGGTCGTAGATGCTGAATGTACATGAGTATGTGTTGTGTGTTCTATGTAGTTCCTTTGCCTGCCATGTAGGACTATAACATAGTATTCCTTCTCCAGGCCGTAGATGCTGAATGTACATGAGTATGTGTTGTGTGTTCTATGTAGTTCCTTTGCCTGCCATGTAGCACTATAACATAGTATTCCTTCTCCAGGCCGTAGATGCTGAATGTACATGAGTATGTGTTGTGTGTTCTATGCAGTTCCTTTGCCTGCCATGTAGCACTATAACATAGTATTCCTTCTCCAGGCCGTAGATGCTGAATGTACATGAGTATGTGTTGTGTGTTCTATGTAGTTTCTTTGCCTGCCATGTAGCACTATAACATAGTATTCCTTCTCCAGGCCATAGACGCTGAATGTACATGAGTATGTGTTGTGTGTTCTATGTAGTTCCTTTGCCTGCCATGTAGCACTATAACATAGTATTCCTTCTCCAGGCCATAGACGCTGAATGTACATGAGTATGTGTTGTGTGTTCTATGTAGTTCCTTTGCCTGCCATGTAGCACTATAACATACGTATTCCTTCTCCAGGCCATAGATGCTGAATGTACTTGAGTATGTGTTGTGTGTTCTATGTAATTCCTTTGCCTGCCATGTAGCACTATAACATAGTATTCCTTCTCCAGGCCATAGACGCTGAATGTACATGAGTATTTGTTGTGTGTTCTGTGTAGTTCCTTTGCCTGCCATGTAGCACTATAACATACGTATTCCTTCTCCAGGCCATAGACGCTGAATGTACTTGAGTATGTGTTGTGTGTTCTATGTAGTTCCTTTGCCTGCCATGTAGCACTATAACATAGTATTCCTTCTCCAGGCCATAGACGCTGAATGTACATGAGTATGTGTTGTGTGTTCTATGTAGTTCCTTTGCCTGCCATGTAGCACTATAACATAGTATTCCTTCTCCAGGCCATAGACGCTGAATGTACATGAGTATGTGTTGTGTGTTCTATGTAGTTCCTTTGCCTGCCATGTAGCACTATAACATACGTATTCCTTCTCCAGGCCATAGATGCTGAATGTACTTGAGTATGTGTTGTGTGTTCTATGTAATTCCTTTGCCTGCCATGTAGCACTATAACATAGTATTCCTTCTCCAGGCCATAGACGCTGAATGTACATGAGTATGTGTTGTCTGTTCTGTGTAGTTCCTTTGCCTGTCATGTAGCACTATAACATACGTATTCCTTCTCCAGGCCATAGACGCTGAATGTACTTGAGTATGTGTTGTGTGTTCTATGTAGTTCCTTTGCCTGCCATGTAGCACTATAACATAGTATTCCTTCTCCAGGCCATAGACGCTGAATGTACATGAGTATGTGTTGTGTGTTCTATGTAGTTCCTTTGCCTGCCATGTAGCACTATAACATACGTATTCCTTCTCCAGGCCATAGACGCTGAATGTACATGAGTATGTGTTGTGTGTTCTATGTAGTTCCTTTGCCTGCCATGTAGCTCTATAACATACGTATTCCTTCTCCAGGCCATAGACGCTGAATGCAAAGCGATGGAGCCTGACTTCAGCGCCATCTCACAGCAAGTTTCAGAACTATGTCGGCAGTGTGAGAGCACAAAAGAGCACCATCTGCTGGAAGAACAGTTCAACGAGGTGTCATCTCGCTATGGCACACTGCAAGGCCTTGTGGGTAAACGTACGCAAGTGTGTCAGCAATGGACTGAATGTGCGACAGTAAAGAAATCAGGTCAGTCTGAAATTAAGCGCTTACAACAGATGTTGAAGTCGGAGGAATTATCAGAGGCAGAAATTGCTGTGACGAACGAAAGAATGTGCAAAATAGAAGGCGTCCTAACGGAATGGGACACGAACAGAAAGGACCTCGACGAGCTGATGGTCTCCTCACAAATGACGATAAAGGACCGTGCTACGATGAAGGTGTTGACTTTCGAAGCGGAGATCCAGACACTGCGGTCGGAGTTTGCACGGACCAGCTCCCAGGTGGAGCTGAAGCAGACGAAGTTGGCCGAAGTGTCGAAGTTGGCCACAGAGTTTGATCAGCTGCACCGAGACCTCAAGGACAGCCTGACTAGAATCATGACGAACGTCGACGACTTACACATTAGTGAATCAAGCCTTGACGGCATCCGCGAGTGGGGATGCGAGATCGAGGCTCTGGACGAACGCCGCCAGCAGGAGGTGCCGAAGTACGGCAGGGTGCGGGATCTGGGAAAACAACTAATGACGGCTGACAGCGCCAGACGGATGGACACGGAGGCGGCCATCACCAACCTCGCGAAACAATGGGAGGTGACGGAACAGCTGCTGAGTCAGCGAATCGACACGGTCGCAGCCGTAACCAGCATTTGGAGGGACCTTGATGACACGACGAATGACGTTAAGCAGATGCTGTGTCACGTACAGGAAGTGATCAGCAACGCAGACCGCGTCTTTGATAATCGCGAAGAGGTCAAGGTCACATTGACTAACTGCAAGGTCAGCTTTTTGATAATCTTGAAATGTTTTCTGTTAGTTTTTTTTTAAATATAGTCTTCTAATTTATGTACCAATGAATATTCTAATGTACTGATAGCTTTATAAACATGTTGGCAACAGCATGTTAGCGTAGCATTGGATGGTGTAACGTCACTAAATAAATACGAAGAGATGCGGCTGCTAGTGATAATGGTGATGATGGTTGCCATGGTTACTGAGAATGCCAGTTGCAATGGTTCTTGATGATTCTGGTTGCCATGATTACTGATGATGCTGATTGCCATGGTTACAGACGACTGAGTTGGAGCTGCAAGGTAAGCAGCGATTGTACGATGACCTGAGTGACCAGTCCAGTCTGCTCCTACAAGAGTCTGCCTCGGTGCCAAACTTCAACGCTACGGCCATCACTGACCAGGTGCATGGTCTCCAGCAGAGGTGGCTGGACAGTGCCAAGGTAGGGGGCAGAGCTGCCAAGTCTTACACATTTGGCGTGAGACTCATGCATTTTGTGTCCATCTCGCGCTCTCGCACAGTACCCAGTAAATCTCATGCATATTTGCCATTTCAAAAATATTATTACCAAAAACTTATTTTCATGCACAAAGTTATTCTTATCATAAGTGACTTTCATAAAATTAATATTGTTCTCCTGAATTTTTTTAAAACTAATGCTGCCACCTAGTGTCATGTTAAAAAATTGCAGCACTGCCACCTGGTGTCCTTTTGGGAGCTAGACCTCATGTGTACATCACCATACAACTTTGCTCTGACAGGGATGTGTTCTTATGGTTTTATTTGATTTAGTAGTTCGCATTAGACTAATTATGTTCAACAATTTTGCTTCACAGAATCACCGTTGTTTTAATTGAATGATCACTCGCGTGTAAGTTAATATTTTTTATTTATCCAACCCTTGAACTTTGACCTTCCTTCTGAAACCCTTATAAATGTCTTTGTATCTGTTAGATATTTTTAAATAACAAAAATATGCTAATTACGTAAAATAATGTGAGAAACAAATTATATTAATTGGAACTATTAAGGGCCTAACTCTTTCTTTATTCAAAATGTCTGGATATGGATGAACTTTCTTTTTTACTTGGTCTGAGTAATTTCCGGGTGAATCTGTCTGTTGTTTGGTTACTGTAGAAGCTTTGTGAAGGCTGTGGGAGACTACAGGAGGAACTGGTCATCTGGGAGACAGTGGACAGTGGCACGGAAGAGGTGACCACTTGGCTGGACATCACGCTACACAAACTGGACAAGAGTCTCGCTCACTTCGGGGACTCTCTCAAAGTGGAAGATTGTCTTGATAAATACAAGGTTGGTTGGTTGTGTGGTTAGACACCTCATGTTTTAGAAACAAGTTGCCCGCTTGAATTCCTGCAGTGCCCAAATTGTAAGATTGATTTGTATGATATATTTACTGAATAAATCCATTTAAAGACATACTATGTAATTTTTCAAACTTATTAATAATAAACACGGCATGTTGATTTGTGATCTTTTGATCTATATGAATGTGTAGATAATAAAAAACTATAGAATATTTGGAATTTTCTGTTTTATATGGGAAAACCTATAAAACTTCTAAGTTTACCCCTCGTGTTGTCACAAAGACTTTAAATCTAAGTAATCATTATTTTGACAGCACATGATTGAAGTAGTGACTTCTAGCTTATTTATCTTAATTTGAGTGATTTTACTTGTTATCCTGAGATTTTTTAGCAGATTTTTTCAAAGGTAGATGGACTCATTATAAATGTATAATTTATTTTTATCTGATTCTCCAACAGAGTGAACTAGCACACGCCGAGGAAGTGTTTGACACTGTCTGCCAGAAGGTGTCAGCACTGCAGCAGCTGCACAAGAACGCTGACATTCCGGCTTTGTCTGAAGTACAAAGTCAGCTCAACTTCCGATTCGCCCAGGCCACAGAGCTCGCCGACCTCTTACAAGGTCGACTGGAGGAGTTCAAGGTTGAGAGGGATGCGATCGAGAGCGATATTGATGACGCTGTTAGTTGGGTGGGCGGAGTGAGAGAGAGGCTGGTGACGCTGGATGATGCGTCAGGTCAGGACGAGGCCATAGTGTCACGGCTACAGGTGACAAAGGTAAGTGACGGTTGTAGCGTGATGGAAGATATGGCTGCATATTGCACTGACTGTGGGCTACATGGATTGTACAATTAGTCATCCTCGTTCACTGGGGACGCTGCTGGTTATATCACTCTCACTACACCCTGACAGATCACCTTGTGAAACGTTAAGTTAAGCTCAACCAATCGTTTGCCAGACTGATCGGTTCGTTTTTGTTTCGGCCAACTGTGGCTAATGTTACATGTAATGTTTGGGAAGTAGAAGTATTTATTTTTAATATACAATGCTGCTCAGCCGAAAATGAGATTGGTCGAATGGGCGCCATTTGCACATCAAGGCATTTTTATGGTTCCCACTAATTCAGCGAATTTCCGCACTTTGCATAGTCACCAACCTTGGCTTGCAAAGATGCATTAGTTTTATGTTTATGTGGATTCCACATATTATAAACTTTAAAATCTCATTTGATGAAATATTTAAAGTTGTTTTTGATTTATTACTAAACATGATACACACTTTAAAAAGCTACATTTTGAGAAGTGAAGAAATGACGTAATTTTTATTATATTGTGTATTGTTTTTTAATCTATCG
>CM034537.1:68867220-69088166 GCA_020002185.1 Paraescarpia echinospica | reverse complement strand
ACACACCACAAACACACTACACACACACCACACACACCACACACACACCACACCCACTAGTGTCCACACATGCACACACCACACACACACCACACACACACACACCCACCCACTAGTGTCCACTCATGCATACACCACACAAACACACACACCACACACATACGTACCCATCCACTAGTGTCCACACATGCACACACCACACACACACACACCACACCCACACACACACACCCACTAGTGTCCACACATTCACACACCACACACACACACCACACCCACACACCCACTAGTGTCCACACATGCACACACCACACACACACACACACACACACACACACACACACACACTAGTGTCCACACATGCACACACCACACACACACCACACACATATGCACCAACCCACTAGTTTCCACACACGCACAAACATGTGTGTGCAAGTTATACATAACATGCTAGACTTCACTAAACATAGCACATTTTTCATATAGAAACATGAAAAAAAAATGTAATAAGCATACTGCTTCTATGAACACGAAACACAAAACAGCAGAACTCTGGACATGTTTAAATACAGACACACACTCCATGACAAATGGCACTGCTACCCAACAACGCTTCAACACTGCCTGCTGATGTTATCAATGCAAAATTGCAAATTATATTTACTTAGCCGAGAGACTGTAGCCACCAGGGGAGCATCAGGGCGACACAATTCTTCCCCGGTGATTGTGTAGATTGCATCTGCTCAGTAGCAATCATCTTTCACAGCACTCTCGGCCCAAAACACCTATCTGTCACCATGGCTATAGCTTCATGAATGTCCCAGTTCTCCACTACCCATTTAACGTACCAACATTGAGCATGCTTTTACGGTCATTTTAACAGTTAAATGGTTACCGCCACTACCTTGGCATTTTGGTAATATCGAGGTTTTTATTTGCAGCACAAATTAGCCCCATTCCTTTGAGATTTCAACAACCGTAAACAGGTTATAGCCAGTGTTCAGCAACATGATGAACTGATGACTAAATGACACAAGATACCACAAGTCAAAAGTTGTATAGTTGGTTTCTACAAAACTGCAGTGTTACCGGTATGCCCTCCCAATGCAAACACACATTCACCACTTGATTTCATAACACACAAATTAAGTAGGGTTAATTTTGTTTCCCTTTGCTGTGTGAAATTACTGCGGCAGGGATTTTACAATAGATTTTAATATTCCTAGTTGCTAACTTGCTGGTTAGCAACATATGACTGTAAGACCCCTTCCACATGAAGACACACTGACAGACGATTTGTTCCCAGCAAGTTGATGAAATGATAACTAATAAAATATCTGATTTTAAGAAGATTAAAATAAATGGCTATTTTCATACAACACTGAAAAATGTCAACATCATCGTCAATGAAAAAACAGTGACCATCCTCATTTGGGAATCAGAAATTCTAAACAATTCCTTATAATAAGGTCTCTGACTCATATAATCCAGATAATCTTTGTAGCAGTGACTCTCGTGTACACACAAATGGAAACAGCATGAGCTGTGTAGTCGGTCCATGTTGTCAATAGCTTGTTTCCTTCTGGCCCAAACACAGCCACTTCCAAGAACTGAATGCTAGTTCCATCAAATGTTACACACTTGATGATTTCAATTAAGGATGACCCCTCCGTCTGTTCTTATAAAATGTTGAAGCCTCGTGAAAGGGTCTTAAAATATGTTTTTAATGTTTGGCAGTGCCTCTCGTACCCAGGCAGTAATCTCTCTTATTTGTATTAGGTAAGTTAAATTAAATTATTAAGTTTCTCCTTTGAACTTTTCTTACACATGCTTTATATATTTAATTTGTATATTTAATTCGCTTGATTTGTTCCACTGAACACTTTTTATCTGAGCAAGTGGTATTTGCAAAAGATGTTGTTTTCACTTTTTGCATATGCCACCAGTTGGACAGTGAATCGTTGCACCAAGTAACCCAGCTAGACAAGTCAGTGCCATCGGGGCACCGACTGTCTGGGCACAGACACAAAGGTAATATCAGCCAAACTAAAGAAATCCCTCCCTCCCCACAGCTGGCATTGGACGTCTCTTTATTGCACAAAAAGATGTCCGTCGAGGCAGAATCTATGATTTATCATCCATAACTCTCTCTGATTGCTTCCGGATGTCTGCACGTGGACGATGGACAACATAAACACTGCTTTATGACATTTCCCTGCACATGTTTACGTTTGTGGCTAGAGCAATCTGCACATTATGGCGTCATTCCATTACAATTCTGAAGTAACATCACCTGTAGCGCAATATAAATCTCTGCCCTGTACACAGGACGCTCGGCGAAACATATGCTGCATTATTTAATAGTTCTTTTGCGTGTCCAAAGCTGATGCCTAGATATTTTATGATGTGGAAGAACGATAAAGTGTAATTTCACCTCGAAATCGTGCACCAAACCATCTAGATCGTTTGGCAGGTGTAAATAAATAGGCAATAATATATCTGGACTGGAAAATTCCAGCGCAAATTTGTTTATGGATCGTTATGAACTATTATCACTACCTGATCAATTAGGCATCAGCAAAGAAACTGTTATCTGAAGAAATTTCTCAACCTTCAGTTCTCTGAAAATAAATCTTCTGATCTGACAAAAGCAACATATGCCAACAGTAGAAAGCAGGTGGAGAAACCATGCCTTTTCAGTGAACGGTTATATTTTGATAACTTATCAACAATCATAATATTTAAGCTGTCTGTATATCACCTTAGAAACATAACTATTTGTTTGATAATGATACAAATTCTCAGTGGTATTATTCTGATACAGCCAAAACTATTTTAAAGCCAGCCACAAATGAGGTTAAAAACTAGAAATGTATTGTGTAAATCTTGTTATAGCTATTCGTCATAACCATTTCCGGATGTTTGCTCTCCGGTGGTCAGATTCTCACCCAATAGTCTCTCATTCTCACATCTCTCTATGACAACTGATACAATTACACCTGCAGTATATTAAATCAGTTCTCAGTTCTCACGCAACCAGTAATTACGTGTCACAGTTTATGTGTGATAAAACGACACTTGCAGTTGTCTTGAAATGCCACTAGTGAGAAAGGGGGTATGTAATTAATATAATTACTGACTAATCATTCCTAACATTCTGCTTACTCAGAAGGTCGGTTCACTAACACCTCCACGTAAAGCTAATAACAGAGATGTGAGTGTTGTGGTGAAACATATTGGACAGGGTGAATGTCTGTTCACTGTGACATTTAATGAGATGATGGAGACTTCATTCGGTGATTTCTTAAAGAACATCATAAGGCAGCCTGTCAAATGGATTAATATATGTTCACTGTAACATTAACTGTAGTATTTATTGTGACATTAACACTTTTGGATGGTGAAATAAGGAGACTTACTATTTTTAAACCACGTCATAACATAGGAAGATACCGTAATGGATGGATGAATATAAAATGTTCATTGTGACATTAACTGTTACCTAAACTGTGACATTAGCTGTACCATTTACTGTGATATAACTGTGACATGAATAATTCCACAAGTTTTAAATCATGTTGTAACAAGGGAAGGCAGCCTGTTACATGAATTAATATATGTTCATTGTGACATTAACGTGACATTAGATGTATGTACATTTACTGTGACATAAAATGTAAGTTCTATATAGTGCAGCATCCATACCTTTGGATTACTCATAGCTCTTTACACTTTACTCCTTGGCAGACCTGTTAAATCGAACACCATCTATGAGAAGCATTCAGCCACGCTGCAATTATTGCACAAAGACTATTCATACACAAATATCCACCACTGCTTACAGCCAGGTATTCATCCATACAGCTGAGTGAACTGGAGCAACGTAGAGTGAACAAACTTGTCCAAGGTCTGACATGGCCGCAAAGGATTTGAACCTGGGTTCTCTCAATTAAGAGTCTGATGCTCTAGCCACTGCACCACTGTGTCTGGGAGAATTCAGTGAGTTTTAAACCACGCTGTAACATGAGATGGCAACATGTCAAATGGATGAATATCAGTTCACTGTGACTTTAACTGTAACATTAACACTGACATTTAGCATGACATCAACTGTGACTTCAGTGAGTGTTTAAGCGATAGGACAAGATGAGAAGGGAGCTTGAGAAATGCCGTAAGGCAAGGGAAGGAGGAAGACTACGAGTATAAATAAACCAATGGACTGCCGGCCTCAATCATTGCTTCAGAGTTTCTCTAGCCAACCACAAAGATGCCTAAGCGTGCACGGAAAAATATGCACAATGATCCATTAAAAAAACATTCATTATTGCGAAAGAAACATTAATAATAGCGCTACCCACAACCGATGCATTGTGTTCCTGCAGTCAACGCTCCAATTGTCTGACATCAGCTTCCGCTAGTCATTTATTGATGCACATCAAAAGATAACCACCACTCTTCATCTCAAGATGCAAGAAAAATATTGACGTTACAAAAAAACTATTGTACTAAAGTAACATGCATGATTATTTATATTCTTTTTCAAGTAAAGTCAGTTATGATATAAATGTGCTCACAAATTTGTCAAAATAATAAATATTAAAAACATTTAACTTATGTATGATTATTAAATTGTTTTTTATGTCACTATAAATTTGTGTATGTGTACATATTCTTATTTAAAGAAGCTTGTTTAGTGTATTTTAAAGTATGTATGTTTATTCAGCAGTTATTTCTAACTTGATATGGATGTTTAATACCATCTTAATTGAACCTGGTTATCTTTCTACTGGTTATTTTTACATCTAGGTATTTACTTTATATATCGTAACAGCACTGAAAGAAGACGTCCTCAGAACTGCTCAAAGCGCTTTACACTTTACACTCCCTGGCAGACCTGTTCAATCGAACACCATCTCGATTTCTCTGGGAAGAATCCAGCATCCGGTTCAAATATCGATCAAGACTATTCATCAAAAGAACACTATAGAAATATAGCTAAGCATGTCTGTCTATTTAAGGCTCCATAACTAAATTCTGCATAAAATATTACTTAAAATGAATGATATGTAAATCGACCATGAGGTATTCTTATCACATGAAATACGAACATCATGAACAAAGTAAACATCAAAATACATAGACGAACTAAGTAAAACTGACACAAAACCACACTGCCAAACACACGGCTACTTGACACATGATAAACTATGCCTGCATAAAAACAGCAACTGCAAATTAATTCTGCCAAAGATGCAGGTTGACTAACAATAAAATGCATTAGTAAGATGTGTGAGAGCTTAAAACAATAACAAATGTAGGTGGTTTGTGGCTACACCAGCTGGTGTGGGCCACACAAGGGATGGTGTCAAAAAGAGATATTTGTCTGTGAAATATGAATAAAGTTATCGTTTAGCTCAAGTCTCTGGTCGTAAAGCAACATTTACAGAGAGTTCTCCGACAGCTTGCTTTGATCTTAATCTGGCACACACACATACACACGCGCGCACAAACGTTATTGTCTGAAGCGTTATTTATACTTCTTCTTCAGACACTTGCTCACTAATAATAATCCCACCAGGAACACACACACACTAACACAAACACTCATCACATGTACGTGGCTAGAGTGTTGTTGAGCTTGGGCGGAGCAAAGGTTTATTTATTAGTCTACATCTTATTCAAGAGGTATAGGCATCATAAGAGGCCGTATAATTAGTGTCCCTTGAAATCATCACAATCTCCAAAGTAAATGCCAACGCCATTAAAAACTCCAACACAAAATCCAACATAAACACTGTATCTGGTCTGTCATTATTTGCCGTAAATATCACGATCGTTGTCTTGTAACAACAATAACTGCTCCCTGAGGCCTTACACACAGCCTCTGGTGAGAGTTGGATCAAGTCACAGATGTCAGTAATGATACTATATCTCATGTCTCCAGACCCTTATAAATTAATTCACATCTGTTAATACCAGTGGAACAACAATGTCTTCTCACTTCTTATCAATTTCCTTAAGAATTAATTTATTGCCTCATTGACTGTGCATGGTTTACAAAAACTTTGTGTCATCAAGCTTGACAGTTTCTACGAGGTAAAGCTTCAGTTACAGTGGCTCTAACTAGTGGCCACAACCAGCATTACTAGCAATATGCTTTTCCGACCCTCCCCAATTATTAAATAATTACTGCTAATGTCAGTACTGAATATATTTGTCATTTATGTATTGGAGGATTGCATTTGACATCCCAGTAAAACAGAAATGATGATGGATTTGTTAGCGAACTGATAAAAAGACCAAGTCACTCAAAATGGCAGAGAAATCATCAATGTTTAATGCAAAATGTTAGTTTTGCAGTGTTTTTGACATTTGCTGGGTTTTTATAGATGTGCTTCTAAGTGAATTTATAAATACCCGCCTAATGGGTAAAAACGTTAATTGTTAGTATTGCATGTTTGCAAATGATACATTACTTTGAGAAATGTCCACATACACTTCCAAATATGCACAATAATCAGTATAACTCCATCAAGCATCCACTGTTCTTGCTGAATTTATCAACAATGAACACACTGAGAGTTGTGACATCTGCAAGCATGACTGCACTTGGCATGCATCACTGCAAGTGGTACCATGCATCACTACCGACGTCTGATGCGATTCATTAAACAAGAAATAAAATCTTGTTGTATCCGTCAGTGAAGACTGTCACAAAAGTATCCATCAATCTATCTATGCACGCTGTCACGGACGCACATTCATACACACAGTGCAACCCGTCACATGACACAACCTGTACAGCTGAATAACATGTACAGTCGAATCTCACTTTACTCACAATTAACCATTTCAGTACTACAGCCCTGACCAGCTGTGACCACTGAATACTACATTCCCAGTGAATATGCAAGACAATGGACCACCTCACTTCAAGTCAAGATTTGAGCAACAAAAATGCATTTTATGAAAACGAATGCTAAATGAGCCATATCATTTTACATTCCATCGTCATGGTAACCAGTAATCCAAGATGGCCGCCAAGATTTCAAATTTTTTTGCAGTTGCTGAACACAGTTGTATACTAAGATCACCGACATCGTTATTGTGTCGATCGTCAACATCTGATAAAGATTCTTCACTAAAACTATCAAATAATCTGTCCAAAACAACCGGTGGTAAATCGCTAGTTGAAGTAATGCCATCCACTATTGTGGCCACCGCAGATTCTGATAATCCATCATTAAAAACTGCAAAAATCTTTGTAAACTATTATTGAGCAATAATAAATGATGACCATTGCTGAATAGCTAATTTATTTGTCTTGACAACCGTACACAACAAGTGGCTCCACATAGTGGATAATTATGAGCAAAAACGATTTGAATAGCAGACATCGTCAATGTCGAATAACTGGCCTGTGGTACTGAAGCGTCAGACAGTGCGGCCAGAAATCAGGCCTGTCGTACTGAAATGGTTAAGGTCACCCTGGGACAGTCCCAAATTATTTCTCTAACACCAAAGTATAGGAAATTAGCCTCACTAATACAGTCACCTCGCTATCCAGGTCACTTTTGCAGTGACCCATGAGACCAGCGTTATAAGGAAATCGGTAATGACCAATGAAAGCAAACTTTACAAACAGAACAATCCTGACCAATGATAGAAGAAATTACAAACAGGACAGTAATGACTAATGAGAGCAGTCATTACAAACACAACAATATTGTCCAATGAGAGGAGGTGTTACAAGTAGGCACTGACCTGGTATCTCGACGTTGTTATCGAGTCTGTCCTTGGCGTGGACTTCATCAGTGGCGATGTGACGTCCTGCCTGCTTCCAACGCTGGTCCTTCCTTGGGTCCACCATGAGCACCTACGACCGACCATGGCACAGTGAGAGAACCATACTCGGCCGGATCAACAGTGACATGTGCACTATCTAGATTTAAAGCGGTTTCCTCAATTAGTTTATCCCATCGTGATTCTGGATATGTTAGGTCAAACATGTCATGTGTAATACGCACAGGTTTATTTAAAAAGTGCATAGTTTTGTTAAACATGTAAAGAATCTACTTTGATCATTACATATGGTATGTTCTGAAAATCAGTTGCCAGGCCGACATTTAGCCTTCACACAAATAAAATTGTTGGTCAGGTGGTATTCATGAGAGAAAGGACAGAAAACAATATAGAAACATGTGCACAATTGTATCGCGCGATCACATGAAGATTCCAAGCATTTCAATTCAATTATATCCACAAAATCTAAGTTCAGTTTTCTGAGAGTTTGTATGACGAGTTCACAAACAACATAAAAGGTATACAAACAAGATAACATGATGTAGTGGACACTTCTCACAAAATTTATTTTAAATGAGAAGAACCAAAAATCTAATTGATTATGAACCTTTAATAAGGGTATACCATTCAGACTGTACATGGCCTAGCCTGCTGATGGCATCACAGGCTTATTGAGACTATTTGAAGCCACATTAGATGTAAAGTCTGTCTTTTAAACATATTTACACTGTTGATGCTAAAAAAGAGTGTTATAAATCCTTTTATTGGTGCTATTTCTCTCCGCCAGCTGGATAAATATTTCTAGTTAGAATTTCATAATCACTTTATATTAAAATGTCTTCAATCTGGCCTATCAGAACCCAGAATGAGTATACAACGACAAAGCTACCACTACTAAAGAAACACAAGAAACAATACTATATTATTTACATGTGTATCTAGTGAAGATGATTATAACACTGTATGAAAGGTCATCCTTAAGAGTAGGTCAATTATCATGGCTCTGTGAAGTGGCGCCACTGTTTATCGCACACAAAAGTGCATGACATTTTGACTCAGTGTTGATTGTTCTTTAATCTATAGAATCTCTAGGTTCGTAGATGCATGTATTTGATTAGTTTGGAATTATTTGTCGAAGAAAACACACTGGCCATTGAAAGATGACATTAATTAGGCATGCATTTCTGTCGAAATCATAAAATTGGTGAAACATGACGAGGACAACTATTTTTGGTTCATGTCCAGAATGGCCCTGTGAATCTTAACACCAGGTTCGATGTGGCAGGTCACAAATAAGAGTAAACGTTTCATCATTTCTACGAAGCATTCAAGCCATTAAACATCACACAGCCGGAGGAGGGTCAGCTAAATGAGACTTTACAAGAGGCCAGTGCTGTGGATTCACTGACCACGTGATGGACGGTCTCTGGCACGCTGTCTTGACCCTTCAGGTCAATCCATGTGGGGAAGTGCATCAGTCGGTCCTGACACATAAACATCTCAGTGACAACATGTAAGTGTCAACACGCAGGTGTCAGCATCTCTGTGTCAACAAGTAAGTGTCAACATATCTGTGTCAACATAATAGTGTCAACATCTCAATGCCAACATCTCAGTGTCAACAAGCTGGTGTCAACACACAAGAGTCAACTTCTCAATGTAAGCATGCAAGCATCAACATTTCAGTGTCAACAAGCAGGTGTCAACATCGGTGTCAACATGTAAGTGTCAACATATCTGTCAATATCTCAGTGTCAGCATGCAAGTTTATAAGCATGTCAGTTTAGAAGAATCAACATCTCAGTGTCAACATGCAAGTGTCAACATCTCAGTGTCAGTA
Organism: Paraescarpia echinospica; assembly: GCA_020002185.1. NCBI lineage: Eukaryota > Metazoa > Annelida > Polychaeta > Sabellida > Siboglinidae > Paraescarpia > Paraescarpia echinospica. Next base: position 69,078,520 of record CM034537.1, on the reverse strand, counting down.
TGAGTGTCATCGTAACAATGTCAATATGAGTCAACACCTCAGTGTCAATACAGAAGGTCAACATCTCAGAGTCATCATGCAATGTTAAACACCTTGGTGTAATCACGCATGCTGCAACATACCTGTATCAACTAGAAAGTGGTAACATTTCTGTGTCAGCATGCAAATGTCAACATTACTGTCAGCACCTACTGACTAGTACTAAAGTAACATTATGCATGATAATGAAATGTCTTTATCAACCGATGTGCTATATTTCACATGTTTATAATTCCTTGTGTCATCAATCTGTAATACATATATTCCTAATCACACCATTCATGTTGAGGGTTTCCACGCAAACTTGAGAACATACAAGTAATGTGGCATAACAATTAGATGCCATGACAGCCTGATGCAATGGCCATTAGAAGGTAGTTACCTATACGAAGGTAGTTACCGATACGAACGACACTAATAGATAGGAAAGTTACAAGAGAAGGCAAACATGGATTGCCACTTACAGCCATCTTGCGTACTTCGAAGGAGTGGAGCGTGGCAGAGCAGACAACCATCTGCAGTCTCTTGCCGTCAGACGTAACGCCAGGGATCTGTCTGTGCAGTCGGTTGATCAGCTCCGCATTGCCTTGGGCCAGCAAGCCGTCCTGTCAAACACATCACAACAATTACAGTTGTACCTTCATTCGTTCTTAAATGCTTTCTTCATATGCAGTACATAATTCTGTGTCATGATATCGAGGTCTGTACTTTCGTCAGTTGTCAAATTCGATGCATTTTCCTCACCTTATTTTAATTTTTAGTATTAAAATATATTTCCATTAGCCTAGATTCTTACCATCGGAAACAATGAATTGACTCGTCAATATCATTTCTAGCCTCGATCACATGATACCACCCGGCTGACTGGGTGTACCAAAATGCAAATATCCTCTCCCATCATGCATCTGATACTACTTCTCTGTTTTTTTGCCAGAAAGGAACGGTTAACTGAAAAAGTTATAGAAGACTAGTCTGGCTTCCAAGCAAAGGAAGAAAAAAAGGCGTGTAACTCACTCCTTATATTGCTAGAAGCAAGTGAAACTAAACGGCAGTTTTCCAGGTCAAAAGCTTCAAAGAAGCAGACTCTAAGGGTTGAAAAGGGGGTTGTGACAGTCACTTGAGAACCAAGAAGAGGTCCCAGTTCGGCACAGGATGGCGGACTTTGGCCTGGTCATCTCCAAGATTTCTAATCAGAGCTCTGAGAGTGTGACAACAACCCACCTCTGCACCAGTAGTGGCGAGCAAGGTAGTTGCTACAGCCATTCAGTATCCCTCAATAGTAGAAATAGCTCATTTCATCTCATTTAAGAGGAAAAGAATGAAGTCGCCCACTAAAGCGGAAGAGGCAGAGAGTGGATTAGTTTTCCTCTTACTACACCAATTAACAAAACTCTGCTACTTAGATTCATAGATGGCGAGAGTAGAAGCCCGTTGGGGTGTGATGCGTGATCGGCAACTTGTTCTAAAAAGCCTCTGGTTCTAAGGGCTTCCCTGATAATAGTAGTGCGTGATGCCGCGAGTTGGAGGGATCTCTATGGTAGAGATTGCCCTAAGACAGCAGGTCTGGGAGAGATGGCAGTGACCGTGGTTGATCTACCAACATAGCTAGTAGGTCTATGAACCAACGTGCTTCAGGCCAAAGAGGAGTGACCAGTATGATCTGACATTGGTCGTGTTGAATCTTCTGCAACTGCTGGAATCAGTGCATGTGGAAGATGAGGCAATAAGTGTATACCCACATCTGTACCCAACTCAGTGACAACCTCGTCCACTGCTACTGCAGATGGATCGGGGATTGGTGGGACAAAGAGAGGAAGATAAGTGTATCCCCACATCTGTACCCAACTCAGTGACAACCTCGTCCACTGCTACTGCAGATGGATCGGGGATTGGTGGGACAAAGAGAGGAAGATAAGTGTATCCCCACATCTGTACCCAACTCAGTGACAACCTCGTCCACTGCTACTGCAGATGGATTGGGGATTGGTGGGACAAAGAGAGGAAGATAAGTGTATCCCCACATCTGTACCCAACTCAGTGACAACCTCGTCCACTGCTACTGCAGATGGATCGGGGATTGGTGGGACAAAGAGAGGAAGATAAGTGTATCCCCACATCTGTACCCAACTCAGTGACAACCCCATCCACTGCTACTGCAGATGGATCGGGGATTGGTGGGACAAAGAGAGGAAGATAAGTTTATCCCAACATCTGTACCCAACTCAGTGACAACCCCGTCCACTGCTACTGCAGATGGATCGGGGATTGGTGGGACAAAGAGAGGAAGATAAGTGTATCCCCACATCTGTACCCAACTCAGTGACAACCCCGTCCACTGCTACTGCAGATGGATCGGGGATTGGTGGGACAAAGAGAGGAAGATAAGTGTATCCCCACATCTGTACCCAACTCAGTGACAACCCCGTCCACTGCTACTGCAGATGGATCGGGGATTGGTGGGACAAAGAGAGGAAGATAAGTGTATCCCCACATCTGTACCCAACTCAGAGACAACCCCGTCCACTGCTACTCCAGATGGATCGGGGATTGGTGGGACAAAGAGAGGAAGATAAGTGTATCCCCACATCTGTACCCAACTCAGTGACAACCCCATCCACTGCTACTGCAGATGGATGGGGGATTGGTGGGACAAAGAGAGGAAGATAAGTGTATCCCCACATCTGTACCCAACTCAGTGACAACCTCGTCCACTGCTACTGCAGATGGATCGGGGATTGGTGGGACAAAGAGAGGAAGATAAGTGTATCCCCACATCTGTACCCAACACAGTGACAACCTCGTCCACTGCTACTGCAGATGGATCGGGGATTGGTGGGACAAAGAGAGGAAGATAAGTGTATCCCCACATCTGTACCCAACTCAGTGACAACCTCGTCCACTGCTACTGCAGATGGATCGGGGATTGGTGGGACAAAGAGAGGAAAATAAGTGTATCCCCACATCTGTACCCAACTCAGTGACAACCCCGTCCACTGCTACTGCAGATGGATCGGGGATTGGTGGGACAAAGAGAGGAAGATGAGTGTTCTGTTTGGTTGCAAACAGATCCATCATTGGTACTCCCCATAACAGAGTTATGGCTCGAAACACTGTTGCCTTCAGACACCATTCTGTTGACCGAATTTGACCTCTCCTCGACAGAGAATCTGCCAGAACATTCCTGATGCTGGGAATATGTCTTGCGTAAAGATCAGTTTCTTTCTCCTGACACAATAGCAGAATTGGAGTAAGTAGCCTTGTCAGAGAAATCGATTATGTCTCCACCCCCGCTTGTAGATGTACGCAAATGCAGTGGAATTGTTCAGCTCTACCAGAACAGTGCGACGATGTAACCTGGGAAGCCAAAACAGAAGGGCAAGGTGGATGGCTTTCAACACTAGGAAGTTGATGTGTCGTCCGAGAAATTCCGGTGACCACTGAACTGAAGTTGTCTCTTAAACTAGATGAGCGCCTCAACCCAGCTCTGTTGCATCTGTCACAATATGAATGTCAGGATTCTGTGGTGTAATCCGTCAACCCCTGAATACATTTTGTTCCGACATCCACTAAGTTCAGTTCCTTGAGTACAGGTGGGAGAAGAGGTACAAATTGATGATTTGTTCACCGATTGAAATCCCACTGGGTACGAAGTGCGAAATGATTTCATGTGAATGTAGTCGACCGAGAGCTACTGCATTCTTGGAGGACGCCAAGAAACCTAGCAAGACTGCCATAGATGGGCTGGAGATCCCTGTTGGGTGATAATGCGAATGGATAGTATATTATTATGACTTGCAAAAAACATGTGTCTAGGCGAATGATAGACTGAAAATTGGAAACGAGGCAGTTTCAGATGCATGGTGGGAGAGGGTTTTTGCATTTTGGTACACCCGGTCAGCCGGGTAGCATTGTGTCATTGAAGCTAGAAATTATATTGATGAGTCAATTCATTGTTTCTGATGGTAATTATCTGGCATAATGGAATAATTTCACATTCTTCTCAAGATTTAATCGTTATTAATATTTCTACAGAATCAGCACTGTAAATGGCATTTAATATCTTCTCATAACAACCTTTGAAGAACTTGTGAAAAGCTTTAATGACATTGTTTTTACACTTTGTCATAAAGTTGTCAATTTACAGGAATAAGCAAATATCCAAGTAAAATAAAGTAAAAGATAAGTTCTTATTTAGCGCAGCATCCAGTCCTCAGAACTGCTTAAAGTGCTTTACACTTTACTCCCTGGCAGACCTGTTCAATCGAACGCCATCTCGACTTCTCTGGGAAGCATCCGGCCATGCTGCAATTAATGCACAAAGACTACTCGTACCACGTGAAGTATGCTTATCTAACAAAGATAAGGCCAAAGAATGAGTGGGCCTTGAACTTACAGCTTCATCGAGGACAAAGAAGCGAACAGCCACAAGACTGAGTTTGCCTGTAGAGATGAAGTCTGCCATTCGACCCGGTGTGCCAACAACTAAGTCTACCTGCAACAGTCATACACAAGTGATCACATTCAAGTCGTATCAATCTCTATGTACACATATGTATGTGCACAGGCATGCGTGTGCATATGCATAAGGACATTGTAAGTGTGAGGGAGAAAAAAATGCACATACTAACTGAAGAACATATTTTAATTAACTCTTTCAGACTTTGATACGTAATATTTCGTACAAAAATAAAAGCCGTTGCCACTTTGATACATATTATTATGTACAGTGAATTTTCTGCGGAAAGAGGGCATTTAGGGGTATCTTTTCGTGACTTTACAATAATGCCACATTGAAGCAGCCATGTGCTTCAAGGTAGTGGCTGCATTGTTTATTTTCAAACTAGTCCCATCGATGCAGAAAGACATTCTAACATGTGCACACTGTGGAACTGCTCCGAGAAATTGACATAGTTCAGCAAACCGGTTTTTAAATTGTACATTAATTTTTCACATTTCTATACATTTTTGTTGTTGTTTTCCTTGGTAACTGCCATGTATCTGTTTGTGTTTTTAGTAATACACTGCTTGTTGGATAGCTCATTTATTCATCTTTCATAAAAGTTTTATGGATTTTCTTGTTATAATTGTGTTGCTACTGAGCAACCTTCTGTGCATGGCAATGTAATATTGAATCCACGTGAGAAATAGGATTCCATAGAGCAAATTTTGATCACGGAAATTAAAGTCTGAAAGGGTTAAATTAGTATAAACCCAGCCTGTATGCTCCACACACACCCACAATGGTATCCCTTAATGTGTTATCTTATTATACAGAACTAGCGTTTTCTCTCTCCTACATGCGACATGAGAAGATCGGGGAGAAATGAAAGATGGAGAGAGAGAGAGAGAGCTATAGAACTTTGGAAAGAAAAAACACAGAAAGTGGTTTGGCAATACTATACCTGACCCTCACCCCTGTACAGCATGCATGGAACAAGGAGAAGGGCAAATGTACTTACCCCTCTCATGAGAGCATCCACTTGTTCTTTGGCCCCAGTTCCACCGACCAGCAACACATCACTACAGTGAACAAACAGTTTCATTTAAATCCTCGTAACATGTATGACAGGCAGCTTCAAGATCAAAAACACCAGCAACACAATGATTAACAGTCCCGTTGTTCAGCAATGGACTCTCAGTTACAAGAAATATGAATATTTATAGATAACCAGATCCTCTGTGATTTCTAATCTATCATTTATGCCTTCGTTTTTAATTATATCTAAACTAAACATATAAATACAAGACAGCTGAAATAAAGGCTACAGTAAAAACTTGTTTTATAAATCGATTACCTTTTTCAATGCAATTAGTGACCTTTCATGGTAACAAAACATGTGATTATAACTGTGCTTGTAACAATAGTAACTAGATTGATATTGTATAATTGCTCTTGGTGATCTTTCATACTCGCTTTGTACATACGTAACATTTGGATTTTTCAAGTGTTTCTTGAACTTCTTGATTTGATTACTCGTCTGTAACAGCAGCACACAGGTGAAACAGACAATGGCTAAATATTGCAGTCACCTCAAGAACTGATTACTGTGATTCTACATCCATCAGTTGCTAACCTATTTAGAAACATAAACTGCAAGATGCTAAAACATAACAATCACACATGAGCATTAAATGTAGTAACAAATACAGTAAAATTAATCAATGGCAATGCAACACAGTGGATTTAAATCAGAAAACACTGTTTCAGATAATAAAAGTGTGTAAGATTAACAAATTAACAAAGAACACAAAAAGTTAAAATATCCTTATCTAACTATTAGTATACCGGTAGATAACAGAAATATAATTTACCTGCTCAGCGAGTTCACGGGAAGGCTGTAGAACAAGGATTACTTAGATTATTAACTTGTTAAATAACTATTACAGTATATGTACACATCATGTTCAAAATCAAAATACCAACAACAAATACAGACAAAGATAATCTCATAGAAATAGAACACTGCAACTTACGCAGATGGTGTTATAAGTAATCAACAGTGACATAAATTCAGAGTTGTTTCTGTACAGCAAGTGTCCATTATAGCCAGGTGTCATCAGATGGTGTTATAGGTAATCAACAGTGACACAAATACAGAGTCGTTTCTGTACAGCAAGTGTCCATTATAGCCAGGTGTCATCAGATGGTGTTATAGGTAATCAACAGTGACACAAAAACAGTCGTTTCTATACAGCAAGTGTCCATTATAGCCAGGTGTCATCAGATGACTAAATCAACTGCTTAAAAAGTATGACTATCTCACAACAGCTTTCTCTTAAATAACTAAGTTTAACCTGGCAAGTGCACATTCTCTACACCTGTACATAGAATCTGCAACAAATTCCAAGAACCTATAATAACTTTCTGCAAAAAACACAAGATATATATCTTTTGAAATTGTATTTACATCCTGAATCTTTGGCAATCCCTCAACTCTGATTATGACTTATGATACCATGTTTAAAAATTCTGCTTTTTGTACCTCTCAGGTTCCTGAGAATTTAGGTGTTACAAAAGTTTGATTATTATTATATACTAGAACAAATATATATAACGATATATCAAAAGTAAAGATGTTTGTGACTATCATCAGGAGACCTGGCTCTCTACCTCAATGATGATGGCATAGGGTGCATTCGGGGGTCGCTTCGCTGGCCCCACTTGGGCTGCATTACCTGCCAATGAATGAACACAGTTAAAGGCACAAAGACAGTAAAGTCTCATCACTTTTATCATAAAATCATGCTACATAACACAACCTTTATCTACTCTATCATCACTTTTATCATAAAATCATGCTACATAACACAACCTTTATCTACTCTATCATCACTTTTATCATAAAATCACGCTACATAACACAACCTTTATCTACTCTATCATCACTTTTATTATGCAATCACGCTACATAACACAACCTTTATATACTCTATCATCACTTTTATTATGCAATCACGCTACATAACACAACCTTTATCTACTCTATCATCACTTTTATCATAAAATCATGCTACATAACACAACCTTTATCTACTCTATCATCACACAACCTTTATCTACTCTATCATCTTGACTTGCGATTTGTTACAGATATCAGTGGCATGTGGAAAAGTAAGGCTGACATTAATAAACAGATAGCAGTCAAATCATATTTAAACATTATTATAAGGACTCCTGATGTAAGGGACATCTGCTTAAAGGGAGGCAGTCTGTTCCTCTGCCTGCAATTAGCCAGGGTCGTAATTTGTACAGGAAGTCTGGTGTTGAACGTGTGAAAAATGTCAAATCGATGAACACGAAAGGCGTACTGCAGCTAACTCAGCCCAATAAGGCAATATTGACAATCAAGCTTGTTTTGAAACTGGGTATTTTGTTTACCATCTGAACATGCTCCAGGACGTATCTACCAAATTGCGAATGTTGTTACGGGCTTACTAAATACAATTTGGCAAGCAATATACCTTCAACATAGTTATTACAGTTTTAAAAACACTGTATTAAATAATAAATGAAACACTAGAACAACTTGTGTTGTGGGCTGCACTGCCAGGCCATGGATGTATACCAGGCACGATTCGATTCACTGAGTCTGCATGGCTGAGCAACATGCATTTGTGAATAGCATTTGCTTGATTCCTCGCACATTCGCTGCTGGAGCTTGGTAGCCAGCAAACAGATCCTGCCCTTCTATCTTACCACAACAACATCTGTTTGCTGATGATACTAACACTGTTTATTCGGCTAGTAACACTGTTGATGTTAAGCACTGTTGTTAACAACGAACTAAAAAAACTAGGCCTGTGGTTCCGAGCGAACAAGTTATCGCTCAATGTGAACAAAGCACGTTATGTTTAAAACAACCTAGAACAGATGTGAATGTAGTTTTGAATGGAACAAACATTGAGCAGGTATCATATACAAAATCCCGTGGAGTAACTACTGATGAAAACTTAACATGGAGAGAACACATAAAAATGGTTGAATCAAAAGTATCAAAATGCATAGCAGTTTTGTATAAAACTATGCTGACAAAACAAACTGTTCTACGTTAAAAAGACAAGCACCACCCTCCAACTGCTGTCACTCACCATCAAGGGTATAAAAACCTGGAACAATTTAGCAAACAAATTGACTCAGCTTCCAAGTTTAACACAATTTTAAAAAGCATTAAAGTTGTCATTACTTTCTACATACTTGTGAATTGTTAATTGAAGATGATGTTTAGTTAAACCCATGTATTAGTAACACAAGCACTATGGTAACAAGTTTATATATGAGGTGTGAATATTATTTAGTAATTTTTTTATAATTTGTGTTGTATTTATTCAGGTTTTTTAGTTTTGAGAAGGGCATTGCAACATGTAAGTTTATGACTTCAGCTATGTCCTTTCAGCAGCAACAGCACACCATACTGTGCATGTATTAAAATGACAGGTGGTTGCATCACTGCGAATATACGTGGACTACAATTCGACGAACAATTTTATACAAGGACTATATAAGTGAGTTTTAAGCTGTATTTATGAAATTGTATTGTTGAACTGGTGGTGATCACTCAGGCTTGATGACAACCAAAACCAGAGACACTTCCAACTAGCTGACAGATCAGTCGTCACGCTTGACTAACAGTGACAATAGACTGTATCTGGTCAACTTTGACAGAACAAGACCAAGCCTTCTGCACCTACACTACTTGTCAACTGATTGAAGACAGACATTCCAACAAGTCACGCTTGGATGCCAGTACGTGGACACTCTTGTGTAAACTTGGCATTGCTGTAAGACTTCCTACTAAGCGCGGCTGCCGAGGTGGATGTAAACAACACCGAATATCCACTGCGGTAGCAGCAGAATCAGTAATGCCGGCGGCGGCAGAAGCGAAAGCAGTGGCACTGGTGGCGGCAGCAGTGATAGTAGCGACACTGGTGGCAGCAGAAGCGAAAGCAGCGGCACTGGTGGCGGCAGCAGTGATAGCAGCGACACTGGTGGTAGCAGCAGTGATAGCAGCGACACTGGTGGTAGCAGCAGTGATAGCAGCGGCACTGGTGGCGGCAGCAGTGATAGCAGCGACACTGGTGGCGGCAGCAGTGATAGCAGCGACACTGGTGGCGGCAGCAGCGAAAGCAGCAACACTGGTGGCGGCAGCAGTGATAGCAGCGACACTGGTGGCGGCAGCAGTGATAGCAGCGACACTGGTGGCGGCAGCAGTGATAGCAGCGACACTGGTGGCGGCAGCAGTGATAGCAGCGACACTGGTGGCGGCAGCAGTGATAGCAGCGACACTGGTGGCGGCAGCAGTGATAGTAGCGACACTGGTGGCGGCAGCAGTGATAGCGACACTGGTGGCGGCAGCAGTGATAGCAGCGACACTGGTGGCAGCAGCAGTGATAGCAGCGACACTGGTGGCAGCAGCAGTGATAGCAGTGAGCAGTAGCAGCGACACGACACTGGTGGCGGCAGCAGCAGTGGTAGTAGCGACACTGGTGGCAGCAGTGGTGGCAGCAGCAGTGATAGCAGCGACACTGGTGGCGGCAGCAGTGATAGCAGCGACACTGGTGGCAGCAGCAGTGATAGTAGCGACACTGGTGGCAGCAGAAGCGAAAGCAGCGGCACTGGTGGCAGCAGCAGTGATAGCAGCGACACTGGTGGCGGCAGCAGTGATAGCAGCGACACTGGTGGCAGCAGCAGTGATAGTAGCGACACTGGTGGCAGCAGAAGCGAAAGCAGCGGCACTGGTGGCAGCAGCAGTGATAGCAGCGACACTGGTGGCGGCAGCAGTGATAGCAGCGGCACCAGCAGCGGGGGCGACGACAGCAGCAGTGGAGCCAGCAGTGAAAGCAGCAACAACAGCGGCTGCAGCAGCCGCACCAGTGCCGGCAGCAGCAACAGCAGCAGCTCCAGTGGCGGCAGCAGGGACAGCAGCGGCACCAGCGGCGGCACCAGCGGCGGCAGCAGGGACAGCAGCGGCACCAGCAGGGACAGCAGCGGCACCAGCGGCGGCAGCAGGGACAGTAGCGGCACCAGCGGCGGCAGCAGCAACACCAGCGGCAGCAGCAGGGACAGCAGCGGCAGCAGCAGGGACAGCAACGGCACCAGCGGCGGCAGCAGCAACAGCAGCGGCACCAGCGGCAACAGCAGCGGCACCAGCGGCGGCAGCAGGGAAGCAGCGGCACCAGTGGCGGCAGCTAAATTTTCTGCCACCAATGCACAATCTATTCGTAATAAAATAAGTGAATTCACTGAGTTTGTAATTGAGAACAACCTGGACATAATTGTTAATTGCGAAATATGGCTTAAACAAGAAGATGATGTAATTATCGGTGACAACGCCAGCTGGATATTGTCTCAAACAAATTCCCCGCTCAGCACCAAAGAGAGGCAGAGGCATTGCCTTAATGTGCAGGACAGGATTTAATGTGCGTTTCGCAGACACAGACCTGTCACTAAAATCATTTGAGTTCCTGTCAGCTGAATTCATCACCCCAACTGTATCCATACGCTTGGTCACCTTCTACCGTCCACAGCAGAAATCCACCAGCTGTTCCTTCAGTCAATTCCTCGAAGATTTTACATTACTGATTGAGCATTTGACCCAATGCCACTTATTATCGCAGAAGATTTCAATATTCATGTTGATGACCCATGTGACAATAATGCCAACGCCTTCCTACGTCTCCTGTCCAGCAGCTGTCTACAGCAAAATATCCACAGTGCTACTCACAAGAAAGGTCACACTCTGGACCTCTTGATCACTAGAGAGTCTGAAAACCTGTCACCAACGATATCAGTATCACTGACGGGATATCTGATCATTCGGCGATCATGGGGAAAATCCGCCTATAGCAACCTCGAGTTCAGAGAAAAGTGATAAAATCATGCAACATTTCTACAATTAAAATTCCATCATTCTGTGAGGAATTAATTGACATGGATCTGAACAATCCCGCTCATGCCAACAACGCGCTGTCTGCACAAGTTGAGAGATACAACAATATTCTCACCAAAGCTCTTGATAGGCATGCTCTGATGAAGGAACGATGTGTGAAACGTCGTCCAAATTCTCCGTGGTTTGGTGAAAACATCCTGACAGGGAAGCAGTTACGGCGCCAGCTTGAGAATAATTGGAGAAAATCATGTCTTGAAATTGACCGCCAAAATCACTGTCTTCAGAAGCAAGAGGTTATTCATCAAATCAAACTGGCAAAATCACACTACTACAATCAGCTATTCACCGACATCGTAACATCGGATAAATCGCAACTAACATACGGACTCCCGCAAGGCTCTGACCTAGGGCCAACACTTTTCTCAATGTATACGATACCCATTGCTGATATCATCAGGAAGCATGGCCTCAATTATCATTGCTACACTGACGATACACAAATATACCTCTCAGCCGATCCCACACAGTCAAACATTAATGACGCAATACAGCAAATTGAAGCCTGCCTTGACGAGTTACGTCAATGGATGTCGCAGAAATTCCTCAAGCTGAATGATGGAAAGACAGAATTCATTGTCATCGGATCCAAACAACAGAGATCAAATGCCAGCATCACACAGATCAGAGAGGGTGACACCATGGTTAATCCTTCGGACAGAGTCAGGAATTTTGGTGTTATCTTTGATGAGAACCTTTCCATGGATAAACATATCGCTGCTGTATCCAGAGCCGTCTGTCTGTCAAATCGTAATATTGGCCTGATTCGTAAGCACATAAAAACTACTTTCTCACGCTCTCATTACTTCTAGACTGGACATGGGCAATGAACTACTTTCTCACGCTCTCATTACTTCTAGATTGGACATGGGCAATGAACTACTTTCTCACGCTCTCATTACTTCTAGACTGGACATGGACAATGAACTACTTTCTCACGCTCTCATTACTTCTAGACTGGACATGGACAATGAACTACTTTCTCACGCTCTCATTACTTCTAGACTGGACATGGACAATGAACTACTTTCTCACGCTCTCAGTACTTCTAGACTGGACATGGACAATGAACTACTTTCTCACGCTCTCATTACTTCTAGACTGGACATGGACAATGAACTACTTTCTCACGCTCTCATTACTTCTAGACTGGACATGGACAATGAACTACTTTCTCACGCTCTCATTACAAATAGACTGGACATGGACAATGAACTACTTTCTCACGCTCTCATTACTTCTAGACTGGACATGGCCAATGAACTACTTTCTCACGCTCTCATTACTTCTAGACTGGACATGGACAATGAACTACTTTCTCACGCTCTCATTACAAATAGACTGGACATGGACAATGAACTACTTTCTCACGCTCTCATTACTTCTAGACTGGACATGGCCAATGAACTACTTTCTCACGCTCTCATTACTTCTAGACTGGACATGGACAATGAACTACTTTCTCACGCTCTCATTACAAATAGACTGGACATGGACAATGAACTACTTTCTCACGCTCTCATTACTTCTAGACTGGACATGGCCAATGAACTACTTTCTCACGCTCTCATTACTTCTAGACTGGACATGGACAATGAACTACTTTCTCACGCTCTCATTACTTCTAGACTGGACATGGGCAGTGCTCTGCTTCACGGCCTCAACAAATCACAACTACAACGACTCCAGCGACTACAAAACACTGCTGCCAGACTGGTCACGCTTGTATTCAAGACAATGTACCGTGCCTCTCCTACCTACTTGTGCAATCTCGTCAAACAGTATGTGCCATCTCGTGAAAATATGCACTCTGCAAACAAGTTACTCCTAGTAGAACACAAACCGAAAAACTCATGGGAGCACGATCGTTTATAGTATCCGCAGCAAAGATCTGGAATGCGCTTCCAAACACTGTTAGAACTACAACAACAATCAACACCTTCCAAACAATGTTAGAGCTACAACAACAATCAACACCTTCAAAACAGCCCTGAAAACCCACCTCTTTAAAGTATACTTAGAATAAGACATGATGTGGACATGTGGACATTTCCTGGACATTGTATAATACTGATCTTATACTATTTATGAATATAATTTTATTGAATTTATTATTTATTATATTACTTATAATATCGTAACATATTATTCATCTGGACTGTCTGGTTAATGACAGTTTACCATCCAACTAGCATCTGGACTGTCTGGTTAATCACAGTTAACCTTCCAACTAGCATCTGGACTGTCTGGTTAATCACAGTTAACCTTCCAACTAGCATCTGGACTGTCTGGTTAATGACAGTTAACCTTCCAACTAGCATCTGGACTGTCTGGTTAATGACAGTTTACCATCCAACTAGCATCTGGACTGTCTGGTTAATGACAGTTTATCCTTCCAACTAGCATCTGGACTGTCTGGTTAATCACAGTTAACCTTCCAACTAGCATCTGGACTGTCTGGTTAATCACAGTTAACCTTCCAACTAGCATCTGGACTGTCTGGTTAATGACAGTTTACCATCCAACTAGCATCTGGACTGTCTGGTTAATCACAGTTAACCTTCCAACTAGCATCTGGACTGTCTGGTTAATCACAGTTAACCTTCCAACTAGCATCTGGACTGTCTGGTTAATCACAGTTTACCATCCAACTAGCATCTGGACTGTCTGGTTAATCACAGTTAACCTTCCAACTAGCATCTGGACTGTCTGGTTAATCACAGTTAACCTTCCAACTAGCATCTGGACTGTCTGGTTAATGACAGTTTACTATCCAACTAGCATCTGGACTGTCTGGTTAATGACAGTTTATCTTCCAACTAGCATCTGGACTGTCTGGTTAATCACAGTTTACCATCCAACTAGCATCTGGACTGTCTGGTTAATCACAGTTAACCTTCCAACTAGCATCTGGACTGTCTGGTTAATCACAGTTTACCATCCAACTAGCATCTGGACTGTCTGGTTAATCACAGTTAACCTTCCAACTAGCATCTGGACTGTCTGGTTAATCACAGTTAACCTTCCAACTAGCATCTGGACTGTCTGGTTAATCGCCGTTTGACATAAGCTCAATGAAAATAATACTGTGAACAGTTTGTGACCAAACTAAGAAACAAGAAGACACTCACCTGGGGTGGGTAGGCAAAGGGGCTATCTCCAAAGTTGAACTTTAATTCCGCATTCTAAACAACAAAAAGTGATGGTTTAATTTTGCGAACCTGTACACGCATGCATTGTGAAAAACGAAGTAGTCCTTTTTGTCTTACGATATAAGTAACATTTGTTAATGTGCACTCTAAAACTTAACAATTCAGCTTACAATCAATCAACAATGTCACAAATTTACATTGATTAGTGGAAATGCTTGTTTGTAGGACAGTTTGCAGAATAGAAGATAACACCATTTCAGAAATATCTGACCAATATAAGAGCACCAATTCAGTCTTGAGAACACATCTATAATGTACAAAATAACATCCCATTCACCACCAATTTGCTGAAGGGTACCTATAAAACTAGCAATCACTGACCTTTCTCACACTGACATTAGGAGAATGTTATACATCATAAAAATACAAAATTATTGCCACCTAACATTGCTCCAATTCCATAGTATCAGACATAGTTCAATAGATATCCCCAACACTCGGCTGGTTGTGGAACTAAAACAGTGTTTGTTTCATCGTAAGAAGGACCAACCTTGAGACAGACAGCTGCGAAAAAGGCAGAGTTTCTGAGATTTCCTTGAATCGTGTACGCCACTCCAAAGTCGACACCTGTCAGAGAAACAAGGAAACATCTTGGAGATCTCTGATCTTAATCAACGGGTGACAATGCAGACCAGTGACAAATTAATTGCACCAGACTAATAATATGCACTGTTCTTGCAAAGCAATTTAGTTTATCAACCGATATGCATGCATGCATTCATACATGCATTTACATGAATTGGGATAGCATAAGTTTTGGGACACCCTAAAAATCTAAAAAAAACAATTATTTTTCTGTACTGTATATTTTGGGACACCTTAATAAATAATAATCTTTTGTCCCTGTGTATTTGGACACACAGGATATAGGGCCATTGAGCCATTCAAAAATAATTAGTAGCAAGGTAATAGACGAGGTAACCATGATGAAGTTACCAAGCCAGGTTAACAATCAAATGGGGACAATATGACATCCGTCAGGACTCGTTCACATCTGTAAGTACTGGGACAGTGAATCTGTGAATCATTTTTTGTGCACTGTATGTTTACGGACAGCAGGTAATTTAATTACTTTTAAGTGTCCCAATACATACGGACATTACGGTACTATATTTCCAAAAGGTTAGGTGCTTGTTGACAAAGGTAATGTATGATGCAAATGAAATACCTACCATTCTTAGACCATTTGACGGTCATATCATCCAGATTGATGTAGCAGCCAAGGACATCGGACAGACCATATTGCTGAAAGAAAACCGTACCAGGGTGAGTTCTGGAAATATCATTTGAAGTTACAGAAGTAAACAAATCCCTTCCCCATAATCAGAAGTAAACAAATCCCTTCCCCATAATCAACTGTGGACTGCAGCTGAAAAACATCAACATGTCATTGTTTACTGCTCTTTTCTGCAATAATTAAAATACCCAGAATTTTTTTATTAAACTTAACGTTTAATTTGTAATACTTTTATGACATTAAAAATGTACTAGTATTTTGCATGTAACCTGTGTGTTTAATACTGTTTGTCATAGTTTTCCAACAAAAAGATTAAGTATAACATTGATATATATATAATGGGAACATACTCTTTACATAATATAAAAACAGTGAACAGATTACAGAGGCCATTCATCTCCTTATAACTTTGCACATGTTTTCATTCAGCAACTTGTAGTACATTTTTCCTTAAAATGTCATCATACAATTGAAACCTCACAACATAGAAACATATCTTCCTATTTTTTTTTTATTTGTCAGCAAATGCTGTAGAACGTCGACTACCTTACCTCCTGGAGAAAAACTTAAAACAAAACAAGATTGACATAAACAAGTCACCTCTCCATACGAGTCGAACTGTCTGTTAAAAGACTTCTTCCCCGTTCCTCCGAAGCCATAACTTTGGTTGTCTGTGCCAAGATCTAACTTAGCCTTCATAGTCGACCAGCCGACCCGGCACAGTCCCTCGTCAGTCACAGTCGCCTCGTAGTAGTACTTGCCTGCAACATACATGTGTGCCAGTGCCGGATTTAGGGCAATATATTATATGGGGGCCTCTACAAAACGCTTTTTGGGTAATTTCTTTGAGGTTGCCATGTTTTAGCTGTAACGTGTGCTTCAATATGATGCAAACTGGTGTTCTAAATGGGCTAAAGTTGTATTTTGCTGTGAAGTCCTTATTGTAGAAGGTAGGAAGGAGCAAGAACTATTATTATACTGTACCCAGTCAATCACTGCCCAGGTGGCCCCCAAAGTCCTAAATCAAGCACTGATGTGTGCAGTGACGGGACAACTGATGAATTCTTCACACGCACGCACACAGAAGACAGGCATGTAACCACAGGACAACAAACATTACAGCAAAGTGTATGTTCCATTATCAGCCAGGGATGGTCGTAATTAACAGGACATTTGCTGAACCAGCTGTACTTGGTCCCAATTTGAAACCAAGAGCGAGGGAACTAACCACTTCAAAGCAATAATTGTCAAAACAAACTGTTTATAAACTGAATGTTTTGTTTACAAGTGGAACATTTGACACAACACCAGGGCACAAATTTGGACCCTGAATAATTGTAATATATTGTCTCAAGTAATGTCAATATGAATAACATGCACATACTGGTTGTTAGACACGTTACTGGTGGCTGGGTTAATGTTACTCATTACACCAGCACTGAACCTGAACAAGCCAGTGTTGAATTTGTTATATTTAATATTTGAAACTACATTTCACACACACCTATTTGTCAATACACGTTGCATCATACTGCAGCACAGTGCAATGTCCTGTGTGTAAAATATTTGGTGTATATTACCTGAGCCAGTGACTCCCTTGTTGGAGCGACAGCCATGCCATCCTTTCTGGTCGCGACTTTGGCACAAACCTCGTTCAACATCAATGGCTGTCAACAGAAACGTGCACACACATTCAGGGCTAGGACTAAGTATATCCTTAACTTTTCCAGTACATTGCCTAACTGTACATTTTGAAAAAATTAATTTTGTCAATTTATTTAGCTAGGTTTATACATCACAAACCCTGACTTATGGTACAAGTTATGGAGGAGTTTACTTTATAGTATAAGTTATTGTGCATGCATGATTGCATGTATGTATAATACAGAATTGTCTTTATCTTATGCTATGTAACACAGCTCTTAATTCGCAATGAGGAATACACAATTAAAAAAACATCATCAATTAAAAGATGCAGTAATACCAATACAGACACAAACATCATCAATTAAAAGCTGCAGTAATACCAATACAGACACAAACATCATCAATTAAAAGATGCAGTAATACCAATACAGACACAAACATCATCAATTAAAAGCTGCAGTAATACCAATACAGATACAAACATCATCAATTAAAAGCTGCAGTAATACCAATACAGACACAAACATCATCAATTAAAAGATGCAGTAATACCAATACAGACACAAACATCATCAATTAAAAGCTGCAGTAATACCAATACTGACACAAACATCATCAATTAAAAGATGCAGTAATACCAATACAGACACAAACATCATCAATTAAAAGATGCAGTAATACCAATACAGACACAAACATCATCAATTAAAAGCTGCAGTAATACCAATACAGACACAAACATCATCAATTAAAAGCTGCAGTAATACCAATACACACACAAACATCATCAATTAAAAGCTGCAGTAATACCAATACAGACACAAACATCATCAATTAAAAGCTGCAGTAATACCAATACAGACACAAACATCATCAATTAAAAGCTGCAGTAATACCAATACAGACACAAACATCATCAATTAAAAGCTGCTGTAATACCAATACAGACACAAACATCATCAATTAAAAGCTGCAGTAATACCAATACAGACACAAACATCATCAATTAAAAGCTGCAGTAATACCAATACAGACACAAACATCATCAATTAAAAGCTGCAGTAATACCAATACAGACACAAACATCATCAATTAAAAGCTGCAGTAATACCAATACAGACACAAACATCATCAATTGAAAGATGCAGTAACACCAATACAGACACAAACATCATCAATTAAAAGATGCAGTAACACCAATACAGACACAAACATCATCAATTAAAAGATGCAGTAATACCAATACAGACACAAACATCATCAATTAAAAGCTGCAGTAATACCAATACAGACACAAACATCATCAATTAAAAGCTGCAGTAATACCAATACAGACACAAACATCATCAATTAAAAGCTGCAGTAATACCAATACACACACAAACATCATCAATTAAAAGCTGCAGTAATACCAATACAGACACAAACATCATCAATTAAAAGCTGCAGAATACCAATACAGACACAAACATCATCAATTAAAAGCTGCAGTAATACCAATACAGACACAAACATCATCAATTAAAAGCTGCAATAATACCAATACAGACACAAACATCATCAATTAAAAGCTGCAGTAATACCAATACAGACACAAACATCATCAATTGAAAGATGCAGTAACACCAATACAGACACAAACATCATCAATTAAAAGCTGCAATAATACCAATACAGACACAAACATCATCAATTAAAAGCTGCAGTAATACCAATACAGACACAAACATCATCAATTAAAAGCTGCAGAATACCAATACAGACACAAACATCATCAATTAAAAGCTGCAGTAATACCAATACAGACACAAACATCATCAATTAAAAGCTGCAGTAATACCAATACAGACACAAACATCATCAATTAAAAGCTGCAGTAATACCAATACAGACACAAACATCATCAATTAAAAGCTGCAGAATACCAATACAGACACAAACATCATCAATTAAAAGATGCAGTAATACCAATACAGACACAAACATAATCAATTAAAAGATGCAGTAATACCAATACAGACACAAACATAATCAATTAAAAGATGCAGTAATACCAATACAGACACAAACATAATCAATTAAAAGATGCAGTAATACCAATACAGACACAAACATCATCAATTAAAAGCTGCAGTAATACCAATACAGACACAAACATCATCAATTAAAAGATGCAGTAATACCAATACAGACACAAACATCATCAATTAAAAGCTGCAGTAATACCAATACAGACACAAACATCATCAATTAAAAGATGCAGTAATACCAATACAGACACAAACATCATCAATTAAAAGCTGCAGTAATACCAATACAGACACAAACATCATCAATTAAAAGATGCAGTAATACCAATACAGACACAAACATAATCAATTAAAAGATGCAGTAATACCAATACAGACACAAACATCATCAATTAAAAGCTGCAGAATACCAATACAGACACAAACATCATCAATTAAAAGATGCAGTAATACCAATACAGACACAAACATAATCAATTAAAAGATGCAGTAATACCAATACATCAATTAAAAGCTGCAGTAATACCAATACAGACACAAACATCATCAATTAAAAGATGCAGTAATACCAATACAGACACAAACATCATCAATTAAAAGCTGCAGTAATACCAATACAGACACAAACATCATCAATTAAAAGCTGCAGTAATACCAATACAGACACAAACATCATCAATTAAAAGATGCAGTAATACCAATACAGACACAAACATCATCAATTAAAAGCTGCAGTATTAACACAGATGCAGTAATACCAATACAGACACAAACATCATCAATTAAAAGATGCAGTAATACCAATACAGACACAAACATCATCAATTAAAAGATGCAGTAATACCAATACAGACACAAACATCATCAATTAAAAGCTGCAGAATACCAATACAGACACAAACATCATCAATTAAAAGCTGCAGTAATACCAATACAGACACAAACATCATCAATTGAAAGATGCAGTAACACCAATACAGACACAAACATCATCAATTAAAAGATGCAGTAATACCAATACAGACACAAACATCATCAATTAAAAGCTGCAGTAATACCAATACAGACACAAACATCATCAATTAAAAGCTGCAGAATACCAATACAGACACAAACATCATCAATTAAAAGATGCAGTAATACCAATACAGACACAAACATAATCAATTAAAAGATGCAGTAATACCAATACAGACACAAACATCATCAATTAAAAGATGCAGTAATACCAATACAGACACAAACATCAACTAAAAGATGCAGTAATACTAATACAGACACAAACATCATCAATTAAAAGATGCGGTAATATGAATACAGCACAGACACAAACTCATGTTTTGTAACAATGCGACACCAGAACTTACCCATTGCTTCAGTTCGGTCAAACACATTCATCTGCCATTTCTTGGAAGCTGCAACACAAAATAAACTTCTGCAAATAAACACTTCTTGCATCCACCAGGAGTTTCCTTTGAAACATATTTCCATAAAATGTTTGTTGCTGGGGATAATTTGGAATTCATAGTGGCAGTGAAATTGGAATTCATAAGACGTAATTGGAATTAATAATTTCAACAGTCCAACAGCAGAAAAAGGCAGTGAAGATGATTTATTTGTCAAAAATTTTGAGTTTTTGATTATTTTGTCTGAAGATGCACGACCTTAAATGAAGTTAAAATCGCAATTATCTCAGCAACAGAATGATCACATTATAAGAATCAACTTCCTCCACACAAGTATCACACAGTAATATACAAATCATTCTGAGGCTCTTGTAATGATGAACACAACAAAATCAAGTGTGATTTTTTGGTCAATTTTGAACACAGATTTAGGGATTTTTTCCAAAATAAACATACAGTTATTAAAACAAGAGTCTGCATGACAACTGATGTCACCCCTACCTTGCCCTCCTCCTCCTGCAGAACCCTTCATCGCTCCCTGTCCCATCTTCCCTTCCTTGATTTCCCGCAGGGTCTCATACACAATTTGCAGGATGGGTAGACAGAATGCCTACAGCCAGCAACACAACACTCCTGTTTCTAAATATAGAATTACAATAGTTTACGCAATAATATCTCAGTAAACCGACATCGTAGTCTTTTCTAATTCATCTATGTGCACCAGACATAATACTATTGGGTCTAGCCAGCAAATGAACTACCACCAGTGCAGTATTTATGATATGTCATCAATGCCTCATACCTTACAGCGATTTAAACAAACCCTTCCTTAGGTGGAAATTTGTAGTTTGAACAAGTATGTCTGACACCATGCATTTTCCATTGTATGCCAATAATAACTACAGGAGGGAAAAACATTTACCTGGTATATATGATGCTACACATGGTTCCTATAATACACAGCAGTAGAATGTGTGGTACTTTCTATCCCGGCATGCAAAGCATGATGGGATAGAAAGTACCACTGGCCCAGCAAGATGAGGCTGCCCTAATGACTAGGTATTTCATGTTTCATTTGAATTCATCTAATAATGATTAATGTGGTTACTTCCAAATTCACAACTGATTACAGCTTTACTGTCTATGACCCCATACATGTGTCTATAAAGTATAAAATGCATAAACTGATTGTTATGATAATCACATATGCAAATAACAATGTAATAAATTGCTGTATATACCCCGGTTTTTCCACTTCCAGTTTCTGCAGCCTACAAAAAACAAACAAGATTATTACAAGTACTAAACACTGCAAACACACACACAAAAAACAAACAAGATTATTACAAGTACTAAACACTGCAAAAACACAAACACATTACTTATAATAATAACAGTGAAAATACTGGAAATAGTTTATATGGAAACAGGAGAGTTTGCAAACAATAATGTTGGAGGCATGAAGAAATTAGAGTTATAGGTAATTAGTTATGATTACCACCATTGTGATTTTTTTTATTAAAATGCAGCATAATTGAACTGTGTAATTTAGAGCAAATTGTAAGTAATCACGATTACTTCAATAACCTATTTCGATCTTAGCATCACATTAATATTATATCATAAGGATAACTGCTATCCCTATGTTTCTGGTAATTCTTTCATCGTCTCAGAAAGGATGTTATAATCAGTTATAACTAACTGGAAAAGCATGAAACAATAGTTCAAAATCAGGTGAAGGTATGGGTATTTAAAAGCTAAGAAATAATAATAATAATATTTATTTTTATAAAGCATAATATCCAATAAAATGCTCAAAGTCCTGTACAAGAATCTAACAATGCAAAACATTAAATTTAGCAGAGGTATGAGCGCAATAAATATAAAATATAAATTTTATATAATAATTATAAAAACAGTCAAATAATTTAATTCACAAAAAAATATAAAAATAAAGGTGTTATTTAAACATTATTAAAAAGTATAAGATACTTTATGTACATATATATATATAGAATAATAATAATTATGATATTTACATATATGCTATCATGGGTAGATAAATAAAGTGAGTTTAGCAGTAAAATGACAAAGAAAATAAAAGAAATACAAATATATCCACTTCTTCAGTTAAGGCCAGACACCCCAAGTGAAATATTGTTTTTTCACAAAAAATACTAAAAATGGTTTTCTACCTACACCTGTATTATGATAGCATGTATGCACACCAGTCAATAAAGTTCAGTTCTATGACAATTACATACCTCTAAGTGAGTCTTAGTTATGGATCAAGCATGTCGATATCTAGTAATCAAATTCATTATGCAATCTTTGACGGCATTTTCTCAAAAACATTTATTATCAAATTTCTGCATTTGGAAACAGGATATATCTGGGAGTATTTATGCTGTACAAGGTTTTCAGTGTTGCATTCAGCAGACTCTGCTGTGTGAAATGATCAAACACTTTAACAAATGATTCTTAAAATAAAAACAAAACATGGAATAATGCTCTGATCATTTCACAATAGAATGTATATAGAACATGGATTTGCAAGAATTATAATTATATATAAGCCCAAAAAAGAATGGTCATGTTTCCAAATTTGCCAATATTGGCTCAAAATGGCAGCCATTTTGTTTGTTACCATGGAAACGGGGGGTCTAGCCAAACAAAGTTAAATATATTTTTACTCAGTATGATCCATTCCAAACTTTGGGCAGAATAAATTGTACAATTTGCATAAATTAAAAATAATCCTATCTACCTGCCGTGTCTGGCCTTAACATGCAAAATTAATGTGAAAAGGAAACTATGTTGAGAACTTTCGATTTCCCTGCTATGGAGACCGACAGGCGGCAGTGATGAGAGTAAAGTGGTGTGAATGTCGCAGTCTGAGCATGCTGCTTACCATCAATACATCTCCACCGCCCAGAATCATGGGAATACCTTCCGCTTGTATATCAGTCGGCAAACTACAATAAAACCAAACTCATAATCATTACACCTGTGGCGTAAATATTTATAATTATCTGCATTGTACAGTTATGTAATTACTACTAGTGTTGTGTATAACAGTATACCGGTGAACCAGTATTTTAATACGGTTTTAAAACCATTTTACCCAGCCAAACTGGTAGTCTACATGGCATGTGAACATCACCAGCTAGTAATGCCTGAATCTTCTCAAACAATGTAAAAGTCACTGAATGTGAACCAAACTAAAAGAGAAATGATGAAGTGCATACGTTGTTGCGTCTAGTGGTCAACCAGACAATAAACGGGAAAGATATGATACATGGCATCTTACTCCTACGACACTTACTTGTGTGGGGCTCTCACAAATGACGCAATGTTATCAACCAAAAAGTAACATCTGCACTTCTACATAGTACTTATTTAAATGTAACAGAATATTGAATACAAGAAATGATAGCGACCCACTAATGTTTTCCCGTCATATTTTTATATTACGCATCACTTAGCGACAAAACTGACGATTCAAAACTGTGCGCATCACTTGTGTGTTTTGTAAATCATCCAACAAATAAACGCACACCTTTGCAAAGTTTCATATATGTATTTAAAAACAGAAATTATTTTACTATTTAAATTAGCATGGCTTCAAGCTGATTAAAGTGACGCTATATGCCAGTAATCCATCCTTTATTTTGTTTAATGTTGTCTATGCAAATTGTAATTTTCATTTTAAAACCATCAATTTTGTGAATTATCACAGAATTTTGCATATTTTCAAAAAATATATACCATACCATACCATACAAAGTACCAATTGTTGAAAGACAAACAAATATCCAAGAAACCCAAACAGATTATAAACAAATCCATTTTAAAACCTAGTCTCCACTTTAGCAATGAATGTTAGATATTAACAAAAATGTTTAAAATTAATATGCTGAAACTGTATTGCAATACTCAAAACAAAGAGTGTATTACAATTTATTGTTTGCAAAACTGCCAAATGTTGTGGCCATCGCCCTACTCATAATGTCTACAGACACTGGTTGTCTAGTGGCTGAGTTTAGTGTCTACCTACCTCCAATCCATTTCTTCTACAGCCTGGGCAATTTCCGGCATTACAGCCATCTCTGGAACAGCATTCAGTATACAGTATTCATGACATTTTTATATAATTTTTTTGAATTTCGAAAGTGATATCACCCTAACCAATAAAGCCATGTTGACATAAAATGCTAAGATTGACTTGCTCTTCTTAAATTGATCTGTCTGTAGCAGGCCTTAAAGGGAATAAAAACAAGGCATTAGCTAAAATCCGTTTTCCGTATGTAACATTTGAGAACATAAAAAAATACAGAAAAATACATTTGTAGCATAAATTCGATTTTAAACCAGCCAGTGTAGTGATTCTCGTGGAAAACTGAAATTTAATGAGCTAGGCGATCACCTATCGTCACAGACGACATATACTCGCACCAGGCCGACCCTTTCCATGCATTCAGAACATGTTTACAAGGATAGCTTTTGGGTCGAAACAAGTATCAGAATGAGTTATTGTGCACTATTCCGATGTAATACAAAGACTAGTCATCATAGGGGAACAACCAATTATCTTTCGGTACCACATGAGTCCAGTTTTAAAATATTAAAATTTTTAAATAATAAAAATAAATAACTAAAAAAATAATTAATAAATAATTTAGCATGGCGACATAAAATCTAAACCGACTGAAAACAGTATCATGGCATCTCGCGGTTCAAGTGACTCACAGCCTGCGGATAAAAACTATTTTTAAGTCTAGTGGTCCTTGTCTTAATACTTCTATAGCGCTTGCCAGAGGGAAGAAGTTCAAAGAGATGGTTGGCTGGGTGGGTAGTATCCCATACTATGCTCTTGGATTTTCACGCACAGCGAGCATGGTAAATAGATTCAATGGATGGCAACTCGCGCCCAATGATTCTAGATGCGCCCTTCATGATAACTTCTAGCCGTAGTTTCTCCTCCTGACTGGCACGGCCAAACCACACTACAATCGAGAAAGTGAGGATACTTTCAATGATTGCGCAGTAGAATCATATCATAATCTCCTGAGCAATGCCGAATCTCCTGAACCGCCTCAGGAAGAACAGGCGTTGTTGTGCCTTTTTTGTAATGCTCAGTGTGTTTGTGCACCAGCTGAGATCGTTTGAAATTGTTGTTCCAAGGAATCTAAAAGATTCAACCTGCTCGACCTCCATGCCATTTATCGAAAGAGGGTGGATGGGAGTCTTCTTTTTACGAAAATCAACAATCATTTCTTTTCTTTATTTATTCGCCACGATAATGAAAATATAGTAATTATATATAAAGATGTTTCTAAATTTTATTTATCCAGACAAATATAATGTAATGGATATATAATTTATTATACACATATATATATATATAGTACATTAATATATTGTAACTATATATGTGTGATTTGTCTGGATAAATAACATTTAGAAACATTGTTATATATAATTACCATATTTTCATGGTGAATAAATAATTACTACAAAAATTTACAAACAGTGCATTGTAGTGTAAAAATTATTTGGTTTATATCACTTTGTGAAAACATAAACAAAAAATGGACCAAGTGGCCCTGAAGTCCTTTGGACTAATACATCTACCGGTTGTCCAAATGAGTGATAAGTCAGAAAAATTGTAACATTGTTTTCTTACATCCTTGTAAAGGTTTGGTAGGGTGATTTACACGGTTTCAAAAATTATATGACTGCTACAAAAATTGGCGAAGTTATGGAGCATTGAACATGGTAGGGGTCAAAAAGTGAAAATGAAGAAAACGGCTGTTGAAATTATATATGCAAATGGATTGCATGGAAATATTACATGCACAACATTCAAATGTGGCACACAGTATGTAATATGTATGTTATGTTGCAATGATACACTGGAAGTACAAATGTGCTGCTACAAAGACTTATCAAGTTATGCCAGATTATGTCTTTATGTGTAAAACTAAGAGGACAGATTATTTGAGAACAAAAGGCAGACTCACTGTTTGACACAGTTTAAAACCTACAGGCAATTGTCCAGTTTAACAGGGGTCTAGTGGCTTAATGCTGTCTGTTGACACAAGCTTCTGCCAGTTACCAATTACAGATTAGTCACAGTTTCCATCAAACAATAGCAGGCAGAGAATCTTAGCTCCACAGCTGGGTGTAATACACAACAAGTTATAAATATAGCTACTCTGAGGTAGACAATTAATTTTAGTTAGCAAATTTAGCATTTTAGGGGACCTTTGGTGCCCTTAGAATGAATCAATCAAATACAGATTTATTGTGTATAGTGGCACTACCACATGAAATGTCTATGAAAAAATTAAAGAAAAAGTTACTGAACAGTTTTTGAAAAAATTAAAAATGGGTCAGCTGGACGGTGATAGACCGTTTGAAATTGACGCCTTTGTAAAACTTTTGTCTCGACTTCACCAAAGGCGGTGTCCTGCTGTCAGAACTTCGAAGGTGTTACTCACCTAACTTACAAATATATAGGGAGCTAATGGAGAGGCCCATCATAATGTCGCAATGTCCAATAGTTTCCTATCACAACCCTCGTGTACAATATACCAAAGCTATATATTTCTAACACCACAACATATGTATTATCATTGGATAGGTAATTGAATAATCTTTCAGATGAATGCAACTTGTAGCAGCAGAAAATGAAGCATACAAAAGTTAAACCGCAAACAATGATATGCATTCTCAAAATGTGATTCATTCAAAAATTAGTGCTATATAATAGTAGTTTATCAAAATGTAAACAAACTCAAAGACAGTTGCAGCTTAGTGTCCACCAAGCAGTAGCAGAGCAGTTTTATAATAATAATAATCCACAAGTTAAGTGGCAGTGATCTTCCTTTTATCATTCATGTGATGTTTATTGTGAGCAGGGCAGACAAATGGTTATCATACGTAGACAGGTACACAAAGAAACTGAAATTTTCTATAAAAAGAACACGTTTGCCTATCAATGGCATGTATTTCCTATTGTTGTTTGATTTATGCTGGGCAGAAACTGTTTCTGCCAGGCAGAAACAGTTTCTGCCCGGCATAAACCAAACAACCCTGTAGGTAATTATTAATCAAATGTTTTTTGGTGAATCATAGTTACAGATCATTAAGGGTTATGATGGAAGTAAAATGTTTACTGTTCACTTAAAAAAACAGCTCCACAGACCTAATTATAGTTATTGTTAAGATGTTTAACCTAGTTCCATTATCTGACATTGTGCCAACAGATTAGTGTATTGGGATCATTAAGCCTATATAATTATTATATAAACATAGCAGCAGACACTGGGACAGTGTGATTGCTGCCTGGCTAAATGGATGCAATGGTGCTTTGAAGTTAGTTCTTCTGCCAACTATCTTTTTCAGACAAGCCTATAGGTTTAGTAGCTGCCAGCACACTACTGAGCCTAAACTACCATGCAGGTGTGAAATTGATCAACTAATTAACTGTCCACCAAGCAGTAGCAGAGCAGTTTTATAATAATAATAATCCACAAGTTAAGTGGCAGTGATCTTCCTTTTATCATTCATGTGATGTTTACTGTGAGCAGGGCAGACAAATGGTTATCATACGTAGACTGGTACAGAAAAAACAAAAAAATTCTATAAAAAGAACCACATACCTAAACAAAGCGAATGTAATAATGGAAGAACAGGCACTGTTCAGATAGGGGTATTGGTTGAATTGTATTTGTCTTGACACAAAAGGCTTTATTGTGCCTTAACTATGTCAACTCTTCTAATGGTTGACATTTGGTTGTTTCAGGTGTCAACTATATTGTGAATCTGTAATTATTAGTCTATATTGATACAATTGATTTACACAGTACCATGTCTACACAAGGCATGGCAAGCGTAAACAGAACAGTAGAATGCATTTGATATAAATAAAGTGTAGGATATTTCACTCTATAGTTGTCCAGAATATTAATTTTCTATGTTTGTCACCTACAGGTTTCCACAGACAATACATCTTTAACCAATAGACACCACAGTCACACCATTTTATAATAATTAAATGAACATCAAAATAAACACAACTTGCAATTATAGAAAATCAATAGTTTTGAAGATACAGTTTAAAAGTGTTAGGCAACTGTTCAGTCTAACAGGAAACAAGACACCACAGTCACACCATTTTATAATAATTAAATGAACATCAAAATAAACACAATTTGCAATTATAGAAAATCAATAGTTTTGAAGGTACAGTTTAAAAGTGTTAGGCAACTGTTCAGTCTAACAGGGATCAAGTGTGTCTACTCTGCCTGGGTGCTGTGACCAATGAAAGATTGGTCAAAGTCTCAATGGACTAGGCTGTAGAGATTAGTCACAGCTGTGGACTTTGTGGCACAATACACAACATCTACTGTTGGGGGTGGTCTCAAGGGCCCTTCTCAAAACCACATCACTAGATAATGTAAAACTTTTGCATTTTGGGGGCCCCTTAGGTGCCCTAAGAATGATTCAATTAAATACAGATTTCTTGTATATAGTGGCAGCACCCTAAGATACATCTTTGTAAAATTAGAAAAAAAAGTTGCTGAACAGTTTTTGAAAAAATAGGCAAAATGTGACATTTTCACAAGTTTTGGGGTCCTTGGAGGCCCTAGGGAGCCCTTAAAATGATTCAATCAAATACAGATTTCTCATGCATAGTGGCAGTGCCCTAAGATATGTCTATGCATAATTAGAGAAAAAGTTGCTGAACGGTTTCTGAGATACGGCAGCTAACGGCAGACGCAGAGTGATGGCAATAGTCCCTTGGACCTTCGGCCAAAGGACTAGTGTCAAGAAATTTGGAAAATAAATGGTTCGGTGTCAGACCTGAACTGGCGTTGCCCAATTGTAAAATGAATTACACGAAACCAATGCGTCTACCGACTGAGCTACCGAGAACAGCAGAAATTCACTGACTGATTTAAGTTGCTTTATGATGACTAGTGTTTGTATTACATCGGAATATTGCATAATAACTCATTCTGACGCTCATTTTGACCTAAAAGCTATTCTTGTAAACATGCTCTGAATGCATGCAAGGGGTTGGCCTGATGCGAGTATATGTCGTCTGTGACATCACATCTCAGCATCCTAAAAAGCGCGCCAAAAATATGCACAGCATAAAATTTGAATTTCTAATTCATTTTTTGTTTTGGCATGGTGGACATGGAAATATATAGCCGGATGTAATATAATATGAATTCAAGCAATAGGTGTTTTTATTCCCTTTAACATTTGGAAAATGATGGTATATTCAAAACAGTCCCAAATAATACATGTAACACTGGTCATATCTCTGCAACAGTTCGTATACTGCCTACATCAATGCATCCATCAAACATTCCAGTTTCCACATCACTTCAGCTACAATAAAATATATTTTTTAGCACACTTTGTGCATTCCGAACATTGCTCTGAAGTCTGAATCAACTATGGCTAAACATTTTGAATACTGCTCATGCAGGATATGCAACATACCTCAGCAACAGAGACTGGTGCAATTTGGACTCACTATTCCAATTACAAAACGAGCGCTAAACATGGTATTCCAAAAGAGTATACATGTGCAACATGCCTCAGCAACAGAGACTGGTGCAATTTGGACTCACTATTCCAATTACAAAACGAGCGCTAAACATGGTATACCAAAAGAGTATACATGTGCAACATGCCTCAGCAACAGAGACTGGTGCAATTTGGACTCACTGTTCCAATTACAAAACGAGCGCTAAACATGGTATTCCAAAAGAGTATACATGTGCAACATGCCTCAGCAACAGAGACTGGTGCAATTTGGACTCACTATTCCAATTACAAAAGAGCGCTAAACATGGTATTCCAAAAGAGTATACATGTGCAACATGCCTCAGCAACAGAGACTGGTGCAATTTGGACTCACTATTCCAATTACAAAACGAGCGCTAAACATGGTATTCCAAAAGAGTATACATGTGCAACATGCCTCAGCAACAGAGACTGGTGCAATTTGGACTCACTATTCCAATTACAAAACGAGCGCGAAACATGGTATTCCAAAAGAGTAAACATGTGCCACCATTCTCAAGACAAGAAAGAGAACATATTTACTTCATATTTTAGGAGCATGAAAACACACAGCCAAAATTGAAATTAGATGTGTGAAGGTATCTAGGTTAGCACTGGGTCTAAAATTTGTTTAGTCACTTTGGCTAATGGTAAGAATTTTCTTTAGCCAAATGAGATTTTGTTTAGCCAGTTTTTCTAGCAGACACGAAAAACACAACAACTATATAGAACTTCAATGATAGAACATTATATTATACACAGGTAGGAGCTTATACGCTCAAAAGAAAATGAAACACCAATTTAAATTAAACATTTATAATACTATTAATATATAAAGAATGCCAAACACGTGTAAAGCTACTATAATTTAAACATTGTTTAATTATAAAAAAGACAATCGAACACCCACTATTAATTTAGCAAACACCCAAAATAAATTAAGGGGCATGTTTCAATTATTAAAAGCCAAATGCCATCTGTAAAATTAACACCACACGAGTCTGCAATAATAAAATTAATAACACTACTTGAAATGTAGAGAAAACAACAAGACCAAATAATTCAAAACAATCTAGGCCTAAACATGTTGTCACTTACTCTTGTTGCCGTGCAGTGATTAAAATATAATATAAACATATAACCTATTTGAAAACATTATTTGATTGTTCAGTAATTTATTACTTATTTAAGTAGACTCATTCCCCAAATTATTTATGTCCTGTAATACTAGACTGAAGGTAGTCCTGGCCTTGGTGATACATGCTCTAAATTGTAAAATATGTTTTTAACATGTGTCTTAAATATCCATTTGTAATGTGTTCTGATGGTGACACTTATCAAACATGAATTACCATAGATCAAACATATATTGGCATTTAGGTGAATATTTAACAGGCATATTGGTTGACATTATAATATTTGGAGATTTCAACCACAGAACCATTGACTGGACTAGGATGCAGGCAGTAGCCGAGGGAATACGTTTCATGGAACTCACCCAAGATCTGTTTCTAACCTAACATGTATGCAATGCTACTAGGGGTGAGAATACATTGGATCTTGTACTATCTTTTGAACCAAATATGGTTGAGCAAGTTAGGTCAAGAGAACCCTTCAGTGACCACAACATTGTGATATTGTAGTGTCTATTCACATAAGCGAGTGGAGAGAAATTACAAGAGGGCAAACTATGATGGAATGAAACAATGTCTAGAGAACTATGACTGGAAGCAGGCA
This sequence comes from Paraescarpia echinospica, assembly GCA_020002185.1. Classification (NCBI taxonomy): domain Eukaryota; kingdom Metazoa; phylum Annelida; class Polychaeta; order Sabellida; family Siboglinidae; genus Paraescarpia; species Paraescarpia echinospica. Next base: position 69,046,180 of record CM034537.1, on the reverse strand, counting down.
TTCCAGGATACTAATGTACACACAAAATGGGACATCTTTAAAACAGTCGTTAATTCAGCAATGAAAAGTTTTATCCCTGTGTCAACAAGGAGACAAAAGACCAAACCCAGATGAATGACTAAACGAGCAGAAATGGCAAGATGGAAGAAATACCACATGTGGAAGAAATACAGAGAAACAGGAGAATATCATCTGTACGAGGCATACAAACGTCAACTAAACAAAGCCCGGAATGAAGTGGTTATGACTAAACGAAATTTTGAGAAAAGACTTGCCGACAACATAAAAAAGACCCAGTCTTTTTATTCATATATTAGGACGAAAACTAAGACAAAAGACAATGTTGGCCCCCTTTTGGATAGCAATGGGGATGTGATCATAGAATCAGTTGAGACAGCAAATGTACTAAACGACTACTTCGCCTCAATGTGTTCACTGACGAGGTAACTGAGTCTTTCTGACGCTGTGAACTTTTTCACCAAGACAATTGAGGAGTCACTCCAGCATATTGAGATAACTACAGCCGTAGTACTGGAAAAGCAGTTGCAACTTAAACCATACAAAGCCCCTGGAATAGACGACTTAAACTCGACAATGCTCCGAGAAGTGACCACGGCCATTGCACCACTGCAAAGCAAAATTTTGGCAGACAGCATGGAAATGGGAGAAGTTCCACTAGACTAAAAAAGTGCAAATGTTACCCCCATATATAAGAAAGGTGTCAAATTACAACCCAGTAACTATAGACCTGTGAGTCTAACATCACAGACATCTAAAGTAATGGAAGCCATCATCAAGGATGAAATCGTTGGCCATCTTCAAAATCACGTTTTGATTAAACTGTCACAACACGTTTTTGGAAGGGACGTTCATGCCTGACGAACCTCTTAGTGTACCTGGGTAAGGTTACATCCTATATCAATAAAGGGCTTCCAGTGGACTCTATTTATTTAGATTTCAGTAAAGCTTTTGATCGAGTCCCACACTGCAGGCTGGCAACGAAACTAAATGCACATGGGATAGGAGGAGCGGTTAATAGATGGATATCGCAGTGGCTGATGGACAGAGTGCAGTGTGTCGTTATAAATGGTTTCAGTTCACGATGGTCACCTGTTAAGAGTGGTGTCCCCCAAGGGTCTGTTTTGGGTCCAATTTTATTTGTAATATATATTAACGACATAGACGAAGGAGTGTGCAACCATCTCCTAAAATTTGCTGATGACACAAAACTATTCAGTCAGGTAGCATCTTGTAAAGATGGTGAGAAATTTCAGAAGGACCTATAGAAATAACTTGCATGGGTGGAATGCTGAATGGACAATGTTGTTTAATGCAGAAAAATGCAAGTGTGTACATTACGGCCATAACAACAGGCAGTACGACTACTTCATAGGTGATAACCCCATAGAAACATCACATGTAGAAAAAGACTTGGGAGTGATAATAACAGACACTTGACGTAACGGAGCAATGTGTTAAGGCATCAAATAAGGCTAATGCGATGCTAGGCGTGATTAACACAGCTATCAAATATAAGACCAAAGAGGTAGTTTTAAAACTATAAGTCCTTAGTAAAACCTCATCTAGACTACTGCATTCAGGCAAGGCGCCCATTAAAACAAAAATATATAGACTTATTAAAAAAGCTGCAACGTAGAGCGACCAGGATGATTTCAGATTTAAGTCACTTAGATTACCAAAGACGGTTAAGAGTGCTAAATATCACGACTCTGCTGGAGACTAGATGACTGCGTGCTGACTTACTGGAAGTTTATAAAATATTCAACGGGTTAGAGAGTATTCTTCCTGCAGATTTCTTTGTGTTATCAAAAATAAACATACCACAATGGAGAAGTTTCGAAACTGTGAACAATGTGGCATAACTGTAGACGTAGTAGTGTACATAACTGTAGACGTAGTAGTGTACATAACTGTAGACGTAGTAGTGTACATAACTGTAGACGTAGTAGTGTACATAACTGTAGACGTAGTAGTGTACATAACTGTAGACGTAGTAGTGTACATAACCGTTTTAATGGTTAAAACTTAAATCGCGGTTAAAATACCCACTTTCCTGCCCAGGCCCCAGTGCCGTAGCAGTGTCATTAACTGAATCAAGATTTAATAAGATTGCCATCCAGAAAATTAACTCCAGATGGCAGGTGGACAAGGAAGCCTTTTGGCTTATTGAGAGTCCAATAATTTTTATCTACGTGTATCCCGCCTTTTTAAGGTGTGTCAATTTTATTTTTAAACATATTCACGCTACTAGCACCAACACAATCAGGAGACAATCTGTTCCATTCATTTACAGTCCTTTGTGAGAATGAGAACTTTCTTATATCTAATCTACACTGCTCCTTTACTAATGTAACTTCATGTCCTCTGGTCCTTCTCTTTCTTAACTGACAAAAAAATAGTTCTATCAATATTTTCATAACCATTCAATATTTTAAACACTTCTATCTGATCTCCTCTCAATCTCCTGGTCTCTAGTGTTGTTAAACCACATTTTTTTAGGCGTATTTCATAACTAAGATCCCTCAGTTTAGGTATCATTTTAGTTACTCTCCTCTGTACTCTTTCTAGCATATCTATGCCCTTCCTGCAATATGGCCTCCACGCTTGAATACAATATTCTAAATGAGGCCTAACTATTGTTTTGTACAGTGGTATTATTAGCTCTTTTTCCTTATATGTTATGTTTCGCCTAATTAATCCAAGGATTTTATTTCCCTTTGAAGCAGCAATACCGCACTGCTCTGAAACCTTCATATCAGTACTAATGGTTAACCCTGAGTCCTTTTCTTTAACAGTAGTACTTAGTACAGAACCTCCCATTGTATATTGTACATCTTCGTTCCCATGTCCTGTGTGGAGGCATTTACATTTCCCAAAATTGAACAACATTTGCCATTTTTCAGACCATTTTATCAACCTGTCAAGATCATCTTGTAAATGTTGTCTAACTCCATCACTTTTAATCTTTCTAAACAATTTTGTATCATCTGCAAATTTCAACACCTTACTTGTTATATCGTCATCCAAATCATTGATATATATTAAGAATAATATAGGTACCAGTACTGATCCCTGTGGTACCCCACTCAAAACTGATTTCCAGTTTGAAGCCTCCCCTTCTGTCAATTAGCCATTTTTCTATCCAGTTTATTATACCATTTCCTATGCCATGGGCCTTTAGTTTAAGCAGTAACCTTTGATGTGGCACTTTCTCGAAAGCTTTCTGAAAATCTAGGTAGATGATATTTACTGGTGATCCCTCGTCTACCCACTTAGTGATATCTTCCAAAAAAACAACATATTTGTTAAGCATGACCTAGCTTTTAGAAACCCATGTTGAGATGGGTTTAACAAGAAAATCCGCCATGTGATCTTTAATTAGTCGTTCTAATAATTTGCAAATCACTGGTCTGTAGTTCTTTGTCTTGTTTCTGGAACCTTTTTTAAATAACGGTATAATGTTTGCTTCTTTCCATTCTAAGGGAACCACGCCCTCTTCTAATGACAAGTTAAAAACTGTGGCAAGTGGTATGCTAATTTGTTCTACAATTTCCAATAGTAGTTTGGGCGGAATCCCATCCACACCAGGTGATTTATTATCCTTCATAGCCCTAATTACCATTTCCGCTGTTACAATTAACTGTCCTAAATTGTCTGATTCTGCCCCCTTGAACTTAGCCTCTGGTACTGGCAGTGAACTAAGATCTTCCCTGGTAAACACTGAACTAAAATACTTATTCAGGTCTTCTGCCATTAAGAATCCCTCTGATATTATATTTCCAACACTATCTTCTAGAGGACCGACCTTATCCTGAACTTTCTGTTTGCTACGAACATAAGCATAAAAACTCTTGCTGTCTTGTTTTATATTACAAGCTAATTTTTTTCGTAGCTTTTCTTCGAATTTATAATTTCAGTTGTAGCTTCATTTAGTGCTTCTTTATAAATGTTGTAGTCTTCGTCATTTCCAGTACGTCTATATTACTTCCACATTCTTTGTTTGTACTTAATTTTTCTAATGGCTTCTTTCGATAAGTATTTCTTTCTGGTCCGTTTCCCTTGTTTTTTGAAGGGAACAAATTTATTTACGATGCACTCTATTTCATTCTTTTACAATGTCAATGATGTGAATAATAGCCTACTTATATTATATATATAACTAATACAGAGGCATTAGCTGAAAATGGAAGGAAACACCCAGAAACGTAAAGGATGCTTGATTTCAATTACAACTTGCGAGTTGCGATCGTGCTTGTCACAGTGACAGTGACGGTCAGAGAGGCACAGAGAGAAAAGCCGAAACTTTAGTTAGGTCAAACTGTGCAGAATCACTACAAGCAATATTGTGGTGTACCTTCGAACGCTGTCATGGTGTTCGATGGAAAATGCGAACAAAACTGAAAAAGGGTAAGTTATTGTTTTGAACAGCAGTGAGCAAAAACTGAGCAGGCCGTCTGCGTCAAGCGGAAGTATCAAGTCTTGCCACCTGTTGTATTTGTTGTGAACTAAATGTTGTTCCTAACATATCCGCTATGTGGCGAAATGACGAACGCGTTTCACTTTAAACAAATTGATGCTGTTCATGTAGAGCCTATACTGCTCACTGGTGGGCCTGCTACATAAAGCCATCAAAATAATAAAATACAACAACATATAAACATGCAAATAAAGCTGTTTACACGTCCATTTTGGGGGTTGTTAAGCACTTGGAAATAAGGCTAAATTTATAGGTTACGGTTATTTAATTTTACAACAAAAACATTAAAATTAATACTTAATTTTGTTTCTGTAACGACTACTAATAGTGACTGAACGAGAAAAATCAACCGGATGATATGGAATGCAAAGATGACTGGAGGAGAAAAACAAGAAAGACGTGGTGTAAGGATGACTTGAGAAGAAAAACAAATAGGACGTGATATAAGAATGACTGGAAGAGAAACACCAAAAGGACGCTATGTAAGGATGATATAGCAGAGAACGAAACAGAGGACGTGACATGAGGATGGTTGGAGGAGAAATACCAGAAGGATGACTGGAGGAGTCGAGCAAGAGGACGATACATAGGGTGATTGGAGGAAAAACAACATAGGACTTATGTGATGTAATGATCAATGATTCGAGAAGAATTACCAAAAGTACGTGATGTAACGGTGAATGGAGGTGAGCGATCAAGAGGACGTGATGTAAGGGTGATTGAACGTTAAAAAATACGCGATGCAAGGTTGATTAGAGGAGAAATATAAATTGAATGTGATTTAAGGATGCCTGGGGCAATATAATGCAAGATGATGCAATATAAGGACGATTGGAGGAAAACGACCAAGAGGACATAATGTAGGGGTGGTTGAATAAGAAACAACAAAAGAACCTGATGCAAGGATGATTGGGGGAGAAAATCTACAAGGACATGATATAAGGATGGCTGAAGGAATAGAGCAAGAGGATGCGATGTAAGGGTGATTATAGGTGAACACTGAAGAGGACGTGGAGTAAGGATGATTTGATGAACAGTACAAATAGGATGTAATGTAAGGATCATTGGCAAAATCAAGAGGACTTCTTCTTCGACGTTCGCTCAGATTATAACGCCGGTTTGTCGTATGCGGTTCGCTGTACGCCGCTAGTCTTCCATAGAGCCAACGATCTTTTCTCCACTGATGTCACCATGAGGACGTACGTGATGTTAAGGTAATTATGTAAGAAAGTCCGCTTAATTTCGAGAAACTCAGAAAATGTCAACCATGTTCAGCTGTAGCACTCTGAGTATACATGTGTGTTCTCATTTATTTACTTTATTCTTTCCCTAACACCTCTGCTGAACACACAACTTCCCATTACCAAAACACATCTCGGGATCTGCAGTTGATATCTCCTATTCAGCATCCTCTGCTGCCTTCTTGGTTGGCATTGGCACATACACATCAAAAATAGTGTTCAGTGCAGCATCTACCAGCACATGTGGTCATGTACTGCACAGTGACAGCACTGGGCACATCCTTCCTAGTCTGCATGCAGCCGACAGTGTTTGCTACCACGACGGCGAGGAGCGCTTGCCAGCTTGGGTCCGGTAACGAGTGTCCATTCCTACCGACGATGCCAATCTTCATTTGAATTCCCCCGAGTCTGAGAACACGCGCCTGATTGCTCTCTCAGTTGGCGGGGACCAGACAATTGTTAGCACTTTCTAATTTTACAAGGGATCATGAACTAGTTGGTGTTTATGCGGCCACCTACATGGTGTATAGCAATGTTCACAGCCGTACGTCACATACCCTTTAGGAACAGGTATGCGAACGGTTTATGTTATTACTTGGTTCAAGATCGATTGTCAAAATAAAAAGAGACAGTGTTACGGTAGATTGAATTTTGCAGTTGATATTCCAGTTTTGGTGGCCATATCGAATTTATGCAAATTAAGCATTCATCGCATTGAATGATAAAATACTTTATATGCGCCCTTGTTGCAACACAATTAAACCACTCAAAGCACGTCTCAGCACGTTCCCGGTGGGGTTGCGCTGTCTCGAAGACGGGAAAAGGTGCTGTTTGTAGATTTTCAGATAAAATCAGGGAGATTTGCTTGTATTCCGGGAGACAGGGAGATACATCCAAAATCCGGGAGACTCACGCATTTTACGGCAGAGGTGGCAGGTATACACCATAGCCCCCTGAGTCTATCTTCTAGGTCTACGCATGTATCTACGCTACCTCGACCGTAGTTAGATTATATCGATGGTATGCTGGTAAAACCTGGTGAGTGAAAAAACCTAGTTTTGCAGGAGACAAGAAATATTTTGTCGTATCTTATTTTACGTAGGCCTATTACTGATGAATTTACAGGGCATATTTTAAACTTATATTTACGCATGGAATATAAATTACATGAGAACAATAATAGTAGTAGTAATACTAAATAATACTAATTTTTATGCGCCATAAATCTGGAAATTATGGCCATTTAGAGGCGCCTTAGAATACTAGAACGTAGAATGTACCTACTAAAAGCGTAATAAGATAAGATAAGATAGTTTATTATGCCTTTACAAGGAATCTGGTGTACACTTCATGGGCAGTTCTATACAAAACATGATATACACAAATCATAATTTATTTAATATTGTTTCAGTCAGATTATCTCAAGAGTTAATGGCTGCTATGACCGTTAGCACAAAGGACCTCCTCATTCGGCTCGTTCATGCAGTCGCCTTCCCGATGGCAGGAACTTGAAACACTTGAACAATTGGTGATCTTTGTTTTTCCTCTACAGTTTTATATCAAAAAGTCAATTTGCTCAAAAATATCACGAGGTTTTACCAGCACACGCCATCGAAATGCATCACTGTCAGTTTAAATATCGCACGGTGTCGGCTTTTGGAACAAGTGGGTATTGCGCAGTGTCTAAAAACCTAGGAATGTCTTAATTGGATTCAAGTTCTTCGCGAGCAGTGCGTCGAGCTGGCATGGCGGCCGCTGTAGTGCCCGCGGTCGGCAGCAGATGGCATCGGTGATTGTTGCTGCGAGAAGTCTCGCGCGAAATACAAAACGCCTGCGGCCATGACTAGCCGGCAGTCAAAGCCCCTACTGACGCCATTCGCTGCTTACCGGAGCGATCGTCTGGGTAGTGTCGCGTAGCGTTGTCGACATTTTCGTCGAATCTCTCAAGGTAGGTGGGTCGCACGGCGCGTGGGTCTGACGCCGGCCCGTGGGGCGGGTCTGGTGGACAGGTGGGGCAGGTGTAATACGTTTTATGACCGGCGGAACCGGCGGGAAGCTCGCATCTCGACGGACGACCTGTGGCACCGTGGTGCGCATGGTCACTCGGTCGACACCGTGTCGCCGTGGCCGCGCTACATTTCACCGTGGGTGTAGATCGAACGTGGTTGTTTACTCGCGACGACTAATTCAATATAGTGTATATTGCCTTTATCTTCCGCCTCACTAAGGCCACTCGGTGAATGCATCAGACTCATTAGAGCGGCACTGCCTCGTTCGTCGCTCAGTGAAATGTACATACTGAGTTATCAGAAAGCGACTGTGTTTGGGGTTACTAAATGTTTGTAATATTCTTCTGTACGGTACCATCAGTTTAATAGCGAAACCACCGTGTCTGAATATCCGTATGTGTGCGTGTGCGTGTGGTGTGTGCGTGTGGTGTGTGTGTGGTGTGTGTCTGTGGTGTGTGTGTGTGTGTGTGTGGTGAATGTGCGTGTATGTGTGTATGGTGTGTGTGTGTGTGTGGTGAATGTGCGTGTATGTGTGTGTGGTGCGTGTGTGTTTGTGGTGTGTGTGCGGTGTGTGTGTGTGTGTGGTGTGTGTGTGTGGTGGGTATGTCTGGTGCGTGTATGTGTGGTGTGTGTGTGTGTGGTGTGTGTGTGGTGTGTGTGTGGTATGTGTGTGGTGTGTGTGTGATGGTGTGTGTGGTGTGTGTGTGTGTGGTGTGGTGGTGTATGTGGTGTGTGTGTGTGTGTGTGGTGTGTGTGGTGTGTGTGTGTGTGGTGTGGTGGTGTATGTTTTTCGTAAATTGACGTGTGTCTCTTCTTCCAGTAAAATATAGCTACCTCAAAGAGTATTCGTTGTACATGTGCCTACTGTGATCATATTACAATATAATGTCTAATCGTATTCAACTGACAGACCTCGGCGTTTATGCTGTTGTCACTGTATCCATCTAAACAATGTTATTCTGTAGCGATGTGGATTTGTTATTTCCCTACGGCTTAATTACGACACGTGGTTGATTTGGTATCCATATGTACCAGCTAAACTTGAAGTAATTCTACACTAGCCCCTAGACTAACGTAGTATTACAATGAACAATTAATTAAATTTAATTACAAAAGCTATGGTTAAGAATAACTGTTAGGAAGCTTTGGTATTTCGTACGTTATTCTATGAAATAACGACGACGCGATGTTGCGGAAGCGGAGGTCGAGTGAGCCGAAGCCACGGTCTCCACCGTGGTCGTAGCCCAGCCCGGCAACGTCGGCGCGGAAACAAGGCACGACTCGAGATTTGTCCCGAGGCGAGCTCAATCAGAGCAGTCGAAACGATGGCTCTGTGTTCGTGACACGGGTCGAAATGCTACCGGCCAAATTAGATCTGTTTCCATCGCGGTGGATGTTACTGAATAAATTGTGTCTTTTTCTGAGAATGCCCTATAAGCCGAGCGACGGCGACTTTCTCCGTCGTCGTCGTTGTTCGCAGTGCCGTCTTGCGCGGCGTCCTGCCGCCGGTAATCACCTGCTCATACGCGCTCGTCGATACGAAACCGGTGGCAACAGCTCGATTCCAAATTACCGGGGCCGTGTCGTTGCCCCTGGGCCAGAAATACGAGCCTTGCCCCGCGCTATGATTTCATTTTCTTCTCTCGCAGACGCATGGCGTAAAACGAACACGACTTGCTGGAGGCCATGAATACATAAGACATCAGCAGCTTCGCTGGTAGACACGCTCGTCTCCCGCTCCACCGACCGGCTCTCCGTCGTCGACATGTCGTCACTGTCTCCCAGCCCCAACGGCAGCGCCTACGGCAAGATGACTGGCGTACCGTGCTCGGCCACGCCAACCCGGTACACGGCTCCAGTGCACATCGACGTCGGGGGGACCATCTATACGTCAACCCTAGAGATCCTCACCAGGTACGTAGCACGCAGATTAACATCTTATCACGATGCACCGGTCCTCCCGCCGTCTCGCGCCCGCGGCGGCGAATACGTTCGAGGGACGAAAATGTTGTCGCCGCGGGGTAATTCGGCCGACAGTGTGCGCAGCGTGGTTTTATTAGCCCCGAGTGCAACATGAAATATTGGCACGTGTTTCCGATTTGTTGCCCGAAACACGGAACTGGGCGCGAGCAGTTCGGGCGGGCCAAGAAATAACAACTCATGCCAGTCATGGCCGCAGGAGAATATGCTGCCAGACGTCAGTTGCATGCACGACACTGACATGATGCCATCACACTTTTTACCTTCTTACTCCTCATCTAATTCCACCCGTCTCCCACCATATTGTTCGTACACCCGCCTATGTTCTGAGGTGTCAAGTAATTAGGATTCACACCGCGGCCGGAACAGCACCCGCTTGCATTTCTGTACGCTCGGGATGTTCCGAAAAATGTTTGTACAACTGCAAATCCAACTAACTCCAATAGTTCACTGCTGTTTTGTAAAGTTAATTAATTATTTAAAAGCAGCTTATACTCGTGCCTACAACATTCATCTATGAAGATGAAATTCAGTATTCGACGGGGGACTTCTTTCTCGGAATGGTCGTGCACTCGCGGTCATGGATGAGACCAGACCTATCACTTTACAGCGCAACTCGACACGATGCCAGGGGCCGCGACATGTCTGACCAGTACTAGTTATAAGCGACAGATTACATATAATTATCGTTAAGTTTTATCGACGTGCCCGTTTGTCGCACACGTGCTACCGTGCATCCCATCATCCGTACTCAGCCGGGCGATCTTTCATGCACGCGGAGCAGTTGGCGCGAACAGGTCTTTTAGAAATGTTCCTTTTCGCCCGGGGCCAGTCTGGCGGTGTACTAATAATTATAATCTGGGTCTGGTGGAGCTAGGGCGGTCGAGTGTGCGTTACTGCTGGCGGCTCGTGTCGGGTTGGTGGCGAGCGGACCCACTCAGTCGCCGCCTCGCAAAACGCCGCCGGCGAAACGCGTCCTCTGATAAAAGACAAGCGCAGATTATGGCCGACCGACGCGAGCGCCGCCGCCCGGCCACGTGGGGGCGTGCGCCGCACCCGCGGCGACCAACAGAAAACAATCTCGTTGAGTGCTCTACGGAACATCTCCTCCGGTTGGCATGGTAACCGGTACGCCGCCATGATCGGTTCTACCTGAACCCTGGGTCATGTGATCTTAGTTAATGTTAACATTGTCACACCTGTGCATACGCATGTACATTTCGTCGGCGGCACTTGTCGCGTTATCAGATGCGGGCACAGTTTGTAAGGCTTGAACCCTTCAGCTCCGGTGTAGGGCAAGCCTCCCCAAGTCAAGACTGACAAGAGTCTAAAACAGAGACACGGGCCTACCGTTTGAATCTGTTTTAAAGCATGGACTGCAATCGTGTTCTTAGGCGTTTTAATTCAACCAAAACTGGTAGTTAGTTGAATTGAGGATAAACCCAGGTAAAGAAAACCTGGCGTAAATGGTAACTCTACAGCTAGTCTACATTTTGTTCTCTCTCTACGTGGTTAACGGGAAGAACCATTCGGTATAACCTAGATAGGCCTAATCCAGTGGTCATCCAATGGATAGCACCAAACGATTTAGAACCAAGGTAAAACAAAAATAGCATTGCTATGCTTACACATTTTCCTATGTGAGCTTACTTTTAGATTTTGGTATAACCTAAGATGCCTGAACATATAGCCGATCTATGCAAGACAATGCTCCAGTGGACTCGATACACCACTCACCCTCCTCACGTCGGCCAAGGGGATCGACCTCTGCTGGCTCCAACCATCCGTCACCTGTCCCTCATTGGCGTTTGCTTCTCCACTGAATCCTATCCCACCTCTTCAAGTAGAGTGTCAATAAAGACAAAGGTTGACCGGCTTGGCTTGCTCTTCCAAGCGCTGGCTGCCACAAGATTGTCTTTAGGCCGGGATACACTGGCACTTTTCGCCCGACCTGACCAGACCAGATCAGAACAGACCAGACCAGACTCACCCCGACTGCAGCATATCCACTACACCGACTCGGACTGTGCTATACTCGAAGCCGGCGTGACGTCATAATCACGTAAACTTGAGAACTTTCTAATACATCAGACTGACACCGACTAGCCACGACGTTGTCGAACGTTTTCAAGTTTAGTGATTATGACGTCACACCAATTTCGAGTATAATACAGTCTGAGTCGGTGTCAGACGGTGTAGCGTATACACTGCAATTGGGGTGAGTCTGGTCTGGTTTCGTCTGGTCGAGTCGGCCGAAAAAAGTGCCAGTGTATACGGGCCTTTAGATGTCTGTTCATCCTGATGCCTACCATGGTCATGTCCAGAACAGTTCATGTTTCTTTTCTGTATCTACAGCTCTATATTTACTCATATAGCTCTACATTAGTCATATAGCTCTACATTAGTCAGATGTTCTTTCCTGTACCTACAGCTCTATGTTTACCCATATAGCTCTACATTAGTCAGATGTTCTTTCCTGTACCTACAGCTCTATGTTTACCCATATAGCTCTACATTAGTCAGATGTTCTTTCTTGTACCTACAGCTCTATGTTTACCCATATAGCTCTACATTAGTCAGATGTTCGTTCCTGTATCTACAGCTCTATGTTTACCCATATAGCTCTACATTAGTCAGATGTTCGTTCCTGTATCTACAGCTCTATGTTTACCCATATAGCTCTACATTAGTCAGATGTTTTTTCCTGTATCTACAGCTCTATGTTTACCAATATAGCTCTACATTAGTCAGATGTTCTTTCCTGTATCTGCAGCTCTATGTTTACCAATATAGCTCTACATTAGTCAGATATTCTTTCCTGTATCTGCAGCTCTATGTTTACCAATATAGCTCTACATTAGTCAGATGTTCTTTCCTGTATCTACAGCTCTATGTTTACCAATATAGCTCTACACTAGTCAGATGTTCTTTACTGTATCTACAGCTCTGTGTCTACCAGTATAGCTCTACATTAGTCAGATGTTCTTTTCTGTACATAGATAAAAGGGTCGGACTCTCGATAAGCCAAAGGGCTTCCTTGTCCACCTGCCATCTAGAGTTAATTCTCTGGGTGGCAATCTTGTTAAATCTTGTTAAATCTTGTATCTACAGCTCCATGTTTACCAATATAGCTCTACATTAGTCAGATGTTCTTTCCTGTATCTACAGCTCTATGTTTATCCATATAGCTCTCCATTAGTCAGATGTTCTTTCCTGTATCTACAACTCTATGTTTACCAATATAACTCTACATTAGTCAGATGTTCTTTCCAGTCAGCACTGACATTGGATACGATTCGCAGAAGTTATGTTGTTAAAAAATCTAGCCTGATGTTAGAGAGGGGATAAGAAAACACAAAGTAATTGAGTGCAAAGTCTAACCAGGATACCGTGCTTTTTTAAGTGTTCGTTAATTGGCATTCCACAAAAAGTGCGAAAATGTGGGTTCTGTGCGATTGCAGTTTCATTGTCTGTTTGGTCTTTCGGTTGAATATGCTACGTATATGGGACGTGTGTAGGTCCCCATTAGCCTACCATTTGAATTGTGAAACGTAATACAAGATACAAAATCGATACTTTATTGAATTTCTCAATCAAGAACTTTGCTGTGTGGTATGTTATAAGAATAGGCCTACGTAAAATGTAGACAATCATAGTAAAATGAATATAACTCACATTCCCACACATTGATACGCGTTGCATCCAGGTACTCAGACCGTTACCGACGGAAACGGAAACGTTGCAATCAACGCATTCGGCATGGTTTGATTAGGTCTTGGAGACACCGAGGTGTGAATAACACCGGAAGAGAGTTCGAGTATGGGGAAGTCGGTTAGAAGCTCATTGTATTTTGTCGACGAAAGGGGCAATTGTTCATTTCTTTTGGCTGTGTTCCTAATTCAAGTCATTCACAACGTCTGGTGAAATGTAAGGATGACGGTAAGTTATTTTAATTAAACCTCGGTGTCCTGTCGGTAAATTCTTTTAATTACAGCACAGCGTTCTGTCATTAGGATTGCTCAAAGACAGACCTCATGGCAGACCCGTTCATTCGAACACCATCTCGACTTATTTGTGAAGAATTCAGCCACGTTGTTATTATTATACGAAGACTATTCGTTCACATCTATACACCGCTGTTTATAACCAAGTAGTTATTTAAATACAGCTGACTGGGCTAAAGCAACGTCGAGTGAACGTTATTGCCCAAGCTTCGAAACAGTAGCAAACGGATGTTAACCGCGGTTTTCTTGATTGCGAGTCCGATGTTCCAAACGACGCTACCGCGCCTCATCACCGTGAATTGGTGCTGTTCAATTTACGATTTAATTTCGTATTCTAGTAGACCCCAACTTAGTTCGCAAAATAAGTTATATTGTAATAATATAATTTGAAATAGGACAGTACATCTAATTGCGTGCCATCTCTCGTTCGCCTTGGGCGAACAATGCGCTCGCAGACAACGCCTTTAAAGGAAGTGACCGCCATCGGCAACACAAATGGTGATCGCAGCACCGCCAGCGTCACTCGTTAGTGTGACCCAAATAGCTGCTAGGAGCATCTTTGTTATGCGCACACTCTTGCTACTTGGAACACGCTTCTGCAGCATTTCCTCTTGATCGTGGAACAATCCACAGTTTGCCCTGGTGTTAGTGAATCGCTTGATATCTAGAATATAATAATTATTGTATATAAGTAGAATGATTTATTGTATTTCAATCAGTGGCGTATAACTGTACGATTGCTAAAGGGACCAAGGAAACATTAGAGAAATGGGTGCCCGAGGGCAATAATTACTATGCCACTGCTAACAAATTCTCTTTGTGTTCTCGCTAAGGTAGTAGGCTCTACCTACAGAAAACCAATACATGGAATGAATGTAATATTTATATATATATATATATATATGATTTTGTAAGGCAATTTTATTAATAAATAAATTATAATGTTGGTCAATTTTTTAAAATCAATAAATATGCTATAGAAATATGCTAGCATAATTTGCGGAAGATGTGATGCAGCTCTGTCGAAGGACAATCGGGACAGCGTGTAATGTTTGTACCCACACCCACGACGAGGGCGAAATTGGGATTTTCCTGGTGGGGTGCGCTTTTAATCTTCAGAACTTATGAATGATAAAGCTGGGATCGAAAGAAATGAGGGCACTGTCATGTCAGAGAGTAGAAATGCACTTCATTTTTCAGAGCCTAATGCATTCTGTATGACATATTTAGATAGTGCTAACGAACAGCCATTGTAGGTTTTCACAAATATAATTGATTACGATTACCCTTAAACTGTACGGTACGATTACTATTACTTATACAACGAGTGTAATCGATTACGATTACTTTTGCTCATCATCGTTATTACAATCACAATTAAATCAACGGCTTAATCATTATATGTGCATTGTTTATATTTATGTCTGTGGTTGTTACTAGGATAACAAAAAATTATGGAACAGATGCAAATAAATCGTTAATGGAATTGCCACACATTTGACTGCATACACTCTTGTTGCAACGTGGGCAAAATATATAAACCCAAGACACTTGTATTCATTAGTGTCATTGTAATTACGAATATTTTGTCAATGTAGTCTACTACGGTTACTTTGCCTTTTTGATAAATGTAATTGCGTAGGCCCTACGCATATGATCACTCAGACAACTGTAGGGCCTAATCAATGACACAAGGTTACGCTTATTGAGTACGATTCCTCTTGTCTCTGGTTGTCACGTACAGCTTCACCGATCTGCTTAGGTACCCCGAGTCCCGCCTCGGCAAGATGTTCAACGGGAGCGTCCCGATCATCCTGGACAGTCTGAAGCAACACTACTTCATCGACCGCGACGGCAAGATGTTCCGGCACATTCTCAACTTCCTTCGCACATCCAAACTGCTATTGCCGCGGCAGTTCAATGAATTCGACCTGCTTTACGAAGAGGTATGTTACGTCGATTAGTATTGACAGTGGATATATGTAACGTCGATTCTTATTGGCAGTGGAGGTACATTTAAAAGATCGATTTTTATTGGCGATGGGATATGTTAGTCGATTCTTCGCATCAGCAATTACTGAAAATAGCAAAGGATTTGCGCCGAAAAAAAAACAGGTGGTTTATTTCACCAGTATCAGTACAAAGCGTTTATTTGACAGAAAGTTCTACGCTTGTCCTAAAAAAATTATTCCACATTTACATTCCCTCGAATAGCTTAGTCAATGAACAAAGTCTTAGTCAATCGGATAATTTAGTCTTTGGACAAAAACGCAAAAAAATCATCAAACTGCCAACACGATTATCATTGCACGTGGTTGTTCTTCCCGCAGGCTAACCACTACGACATTCAGCCGCTCATCAAGCTGCTCGTGGCCCGGCGACATCGGCATCACGGCGGCTACGGCGGCTGCGAGTGTGTCGCCGTCAGCGTGAGTCCTGACCTCGGGGAGCGCATCTCGCTGAGCGCCGAGAGAGCGCTGCTGGACGAGGTCTTCCCCGAGCTCAACTCGGCACTCGTCGACTCGCGCAACTCTGGCTGGGCCACCGACAACCAATTCGTTATCCGCTTCCCACTCAACGGCTTCTGCAAGCTCAACTCGATGCAGGTGAGAACGGCGGCGGTTAATAATAATAATAATAATTTGTAATACGGTAACTTTTATTGCGCCTAAATCATTGGAAACCAAGTTCAGAGGTGCATCAATACAAAAGGGTTGGTCAATCTCAAAATCAGTAAGCAGTATTCAAGTTGTCAACAGATAGGTGGATACGCCAGAGAGCTATGGTAGATAAACACGGTTATAAAGGCAAGTTTTTAAATGATGGAAGAACTGTGGTATATTTTCAACTGATCTAACGTTAAGAGGGACCATATTCCAAAAAGTTGGTGTAGCAACAGAAAATCCCAAGTTTCAATGTTAGTATTGATTCTAGGAACAAAAAAGAAAGTCGGAACTAGATGACTGAAATTAAATAGGTTTTCTTACAGGAGTAAGCTATGAATGTAGGTGTACAGGTTGTTTAGATGAAAGGGCTTGATAGGTATTTGCTATGGGGTGGTTACGAACTGTGACAAAATGTATGCCTGGATGATGGTTTGGTTGTATCTCGTTGAACATGTATTCACAACAATGTCATATCAGTTGAATTTTGGTGGTACTGACTTTTGTCTTGGAAACCATTTTAGATCGCCCTAAACCGCGCTTTAGTCCTATAGAATATATACCACCTATGTCGGTGGGGTAGTGGCACAACACCTATTTTGGATTTAGCGAATTCATGAGACCACCATTACGCCCTAAATGCGACAAATTGCACCAACTAAAGGCTGAGTTACTAAACTTTGACACTATTATTTTGCAAATTTGTATGCATGTTTTAATAAATTAATCATAGTTTTTGTTTTGAAAAATAACATATTTGGGGTGATGTTTGCGGCAAGAGAAATGCTCCAGCAAAATGTTAGGCCAACAAATGTTTTCGTTTGGTTAGAAAACTGTATTGCTACGGGTTGAAACTAATCATGGGTGTTCCCACGGCGAGACAACAACTATGCATGGCTATCGGTCATTATTAATGTCCGGAACTTACGAGACGTGGGAGAAATGTAATCATACTGATTCCATCAATCAATGTTTGGGCTTCTATATTAATGGTAAGAAACCGCTGTCGAATATGAATGAAAGGTTTGAAGGTTGATGTCCAAATTGCCGTATTGATTGCGCAGTTATTTTTCTATGAATATTATTCTAGAAAGGGACATTTACATATGTGTCTTTAACTTGGAAATCAAATGTCGTCTTGTCGGCAGGTGATCGGGCGATTATTGAGTCACGGCTTCGCCATTGTCGCATCGAACGGCGGCGGTGTGGAGGGGCAACAGTTCAGCGAGTACCTCTTATGTAAGACGTCGTGCGACGACTAGAGACGGACCTGACGCAACGTCCACCGCTCGACAGAAACCATCACCACGTCACGGAACAGTGCAGGCATTGCTGCAACCATTACAGACGTTCCTACGTCACGAGAACGGTCTCTGCGCGGTGTAGTGTCGGACATAGTTGACGTGGTGGTCGTCAACAAAGGCATTAGCTTATTGAGCAAACCATACAGGTTATGTGACTCGCAAATGACCACACTGAGAGGTATTTTATAAGAAAGACAAACGTTGCGCCTGTGTTTGTGAGAATACGGCCAATTCTCTGTGGTTAATCTGTCAGAAAGAGGAACGAAGTTACGTATGTTTGTGTATTAAGTAGCTGCCACGCGGAGAACCTTCGCAGAGCGAAAGGGGGATGCCCCAAGCAGTTTGAGCAGCGGTCCGAATGGTTAGTGTTTAACGGACGGAATGTGCCCTGAAGTGCACTGGACACTGCCTGCAGCACTGACTAATGTCACACCCTCCTACCGCGTCATTTCCGCTCTTCAGCAAATTTTTGGGGAATGAAAACCCCCAGGCATCACCCTGGACTATAACTAGAAACAACCAGTCGGTGGATATTTCATTCTAAGCATCGTTCGATGTCATTTAAAAACAACAGACAGGAAGAGACGAGAAGTCACATGCTAGTGACGCACCGGAAGTGGGTCCGTGTTGGGATTGAGGCTGAATGTCGGGTAGACGGTGAGACGTGAGCCAGTCGTCGTTCGTGCGGGTATCGACGAGAAACTGTACTTTAGACAAACTTACAGTGTATATATATATAGGTATTGATGAATGGTCATACATTAGAATAACATATAATTAAGTCATTTCGTGGCGTAGTGAGTGAACTCTGTGTCGCGACCGGGCTGGGGATTTGTTGTGTATATAAATTACATGTTAACTTGTATTGTCTCGGTCACTGTGACGGTGTCGCCGTGCATCATAAACGAACCCCAGGCCAAATTGTCGGGTCTGGTCAAGCTTATTCGTACATGCGAAGTCTTCGCTGGGTGATTTGTGCACTGTGTTGTAGGTTTAGCTCTGTGACCAATAATACTTGGTCTTGTTCTTTCCTGCTATGTCGCCATTATCAAAATTGGTTCTTTACAAACCAACATCAGTTTATTTTGAAGTAATACAAAGAAACTTACTTGCTTAATTCATCGTATGAGTGTGATTGCTGTCTGTGGCTTGCAGAGCTCATATCTGCGCCGCATGCAAAGCCCTCTAGAATCAGATTTGCTCTCATAAAGACACGAGTTGTAATGCGTATATTTACTCCTGGTATATCGTAAACATCCACATGCTTCGTATGCTCTGGTTTTCTGAGTCGTGTTTGAAACCAATAGACAACAAGTGGAACTTGAAGTGAATTTGTAGACCGGAAAGAAGGTATTTTAAGAATTTTTGTGTGGAAAATGTGCCAATTTTAGTGTCATGTCAGCGAAGGGTGTGTGAACTATGTCTCCTTTCTGGCTGGCACAACTGTTAACAACTGGTAGAACGTCTATGAAAAGAACATACATATCTATAGAGGCAGATCCGTCGAACTTCATTTCTCTTTTGTGTATGGCCACTTGATTTATTGGCAGCTCTACGATCTGGAACATAGTTTGCCGTGGTCATTTGTAAGACATGTTCTAGTGTTCGCAACCTTTGAGGTGGCCGATTTAAGCGCTGGGCGGCTACAGTTACGTGTGACGCCCTCCTTCCATGTCAACAGCTTTTATGTGTGACGTCTTTATTGCTCAGCACTGTTCGTCTGAGTGGCGCAAAGTACAACACCTGTTAAACGAGGCCCACTGGCCACTCCAGCGCAGGAGTGTTTGCTGCAACTGCATGATGCTGCTTCAACCACGTCTAGGCCTACATCGTTAGTCAGTTTAGTTAGTTTTTTGTTTTAAGTAAAACACAATGCTGGTTTGGGTGGCATATCACAGGAAAGTCTTTCATTTGCAGAAGCTACAAATATGGCAGGACCCACTATTTTGCTCCTACATCTTATGAATAAAAAACCAGCCAACTAGATAATTTTATATAGGAAATGATAATTCGAGGCACAATTTAATGACATTTTACTGATTTTATTCACGTTTGTAATGTGCGACGGTTTCAATCCATAACGACTAGCGGTAAAAAAACGCCTACAAAATATTCGTTTAGCAGCATTTATTTTCCACAAAGCGAGAGTTTGCCAACATGTGAAATCCTCTGTGATTAGGTCGCCACGGGAGACTGTATCATCAACTGGCGTCAGAATACAATATAGCCCCACGTCTATCAGGTCTGAACTGGTCTGGTTGTATCGACACTCGTCTTAGATGTACACAATGCTATTGTGAATGTGCAATGTAAATATATATTACGATGTGTATGATTTATAATAAAGAATGCATGCGATGCGTGTGTGCATGAAACAGCTACAGCCTCGATGTGATTGACATTAACAAGTTGGGGGTTCTTAGGTTACTCAACAAAATGCAGTGAGTAGCTGCGACGGGGTTTCTTCCTGCCTAACTGTCACAAGTCCAGTTGTAGTAGGGGTGGCCAATGTGTCACAAATTGTGTAGTTAGTGTTTATTTCGATTTGCTGAAATTTGTGTCAAACTGAAGCTCTGGGATGTCACGCAGCTGGTGCTTTTAGCAACTATAGCGACGCAGTAGCGTAGTCAGAACGTCGGACTCGCTGTCGAGAGCACTAAGGTTCGAATCATCTAGGGTCTACAGCTGTTGCTTCAAAGCTCCGTAAGTTTCGTTCATTCCACGTTGCCCCAGTTCACTCAACCGTACACACGAGTACGTGGACATGTATAGAGGTGGATACATGTGAACGAATATTATTTTGCAGTAATTGCAGCCTGGTTGACTGATTCCCAGAGAACTCCGTGTATGTGTTGGAATGAATAGGTCCGCCAGAGGGTGGATTGCAGAGCGCTTGAGCGGTCCTTGGAACTGGATACCTTACTTTTTGCAGACTAAACTATTTCACTGAAACTAATACTTCCTATTGGAGATCGAACGCGTAATCGCGACCTGCCGGACGACTGCCCGTGAACGATCATCAACCACTCTGCGAAACTTAAAAATTGTCAGGACGTAGACTAAATAGCTGTTGTCCGCAGGTCTTTGTATTATCCTGAACGGCGACGTGGACAACGCCTCGCGGCTACAATTAACTAATAATTCTAGTCGATAACAGTGCCCACACAGACGTCCGTTGTCTAGAAGGCCAAACCCCGGGGCGCACGGCGCAGCACTTTCATGCCCTTCCACTCTAATTAAACCCTGAAACGATCCGCTCCGGCTAGCGCCGAGTTCTTCTTTTGTTCAGCGCCGTGCCCCGAGGCGACGCTGGCGGCGACTGGCGGCGGAGCAAGGTAGTGACAGCCAGGCGTAGTCCCGCGACGGCGTGGGGCAGTCACAGGAAGTGGGGGCCGGGGGAGGTGCGGGGCGGCGCGGGGGAGACGGTTGGGGAGGAGGATATCTCCCACACGCTGTGTTGTGTCGAAGCTGTGACACTCTGAAATCTCTGGAGGACCAATTTGTCGCTGGGTCGGAACGGGGACATTGACCGGAGGTGACAGGGAAGTGTCCGCCATCTGTAACGGTGTCGAAAGAAAACAAGGTTGTCCCCGTACAACGATTTATTTACACCATTTTGTATTTTCCTACCACAATTAATAAAAGTAGCGACGCCGTGCTCACGCGAGCAGCTTTGGTTGAAGGTAAACGGAAGGCCATGCGTTGTGGTAGTAGGCTTAAAGCGAGTAGACACTCTGGTCTACACCACAAAGAACAAACGACATTTTCATGAGCTGGTGCAGGCCCGATTCAGTGTTTTGGATCCTATGGCGTGTGTAAGATGGTCAGAGAATACGAAACATCCCTTAGAAAGGTTTAGTTTCAAGCTAAACTAAATTCCAACACAATATGAAACCTAGCTGAAAAGCAGCAACACGCCGATGTGATTTGACGTGTTGTGCTATACCGTCTCTCTTGGTTCTGCCGTGACCGCCTAAGGCACTTCTATCACCGCAAGAATGTCAACCAGTCGGAGGTCTACCTTCCCAGCGTTTCATGTTTTTGGTGTATCCAGAATGACTCTTCCAACACTTCCTTCTTTTTTACATCGCCACTCGCTCACCCCAACTGTTGTATGCATTTCATTGAAGCGTGGCAGACTATTTATCTTCGCGTCTTTTATAACCTAACAATTCCGGTTACAACCAGGAGCAATATGCATAGGGCATATACAGTCTAAGAACGGATTGCAAGCTTTGTAAATTGACGTGTGATATTCAAAACGCACGTAACACTTTTCCCATGTGATAGACGTTGGTCACTACTTTACCTGAGTCCGAGTGACGGATAACCGCGTTCGATAATAAATAATTAGACGGATTCTATCAAGTTCACATAGATACCGACCGTGTAACGAATGTATACGTTAGATGAGCCATCATCGAAGTCACCAAACAACAAGATCCGCTCTTCAATGCCGTGAAGAGTTTCAGCAAGGTATATGCAGTGAAAGGCGAAAGAAACCGACGCAGAAAAAGATCAAAGAAGTGGTAGGCCAGATAAACAGATGAAGCTGTAGTTGGATATTTTGAGGGTGGTCTTTGACACTGCATTCAGTATTACAGATTATTTCTTTCAGTTCCGACATTTCCTGATATACTCCGCGCTGACGAAACGTCCGCTGTTTGGTCCGGCGGAAGTAGGTGACAACATATTTACCGCATACCTCAAATTGAATAACTTCTTAACCATCTTCGATTCTGCCAAGATCAGACAGTCAATCGCTGCGTTGACAAATTAACTCCCACTGACGCCTGTATTAATACGCAGACAGTGACCGATTGACAATAGTTACTGTGCGCCACGCTGCACAAAATATCATTTGAATTTAATTCAGCAAAGACAGGAGGTAGGCCTATAAGACACTAGTACTCTCAGAGATTAACAAAAACTGTATATTCCTTAATTGATTATGGATTCTTCCACTATGTAATGGCTAACTGCGATTACGTGCCCAGATAACGTTAGTGGCGGCCACATTCTGACCAACAGTTGTCGATTTGTACTGTTGGAAATACGCATAGAATATGGCAGGTATACCGCCAAAACCACTGTTCATTAGTTCTAATTGATACGATAGGTGGCACGACGTCATATACACTCACTCGACAGGTGGCGTATTCGTCAGAAAGAACGTTCCTCGTGGCAGACAGTGACTCTTTTACCGCGATTCCCCACTGAGACGTAAGCTAGAAAATCAAGATAGCCAGCTCCGAAAACAGTTCGAGTAAAACACGTGAGCGCTTGTGTATGATGATTTGTTAAATTCAGCGGTGAACTCTGATAATACAGTTAGTCTTACGGGCATTCCATAAAACAATCTTTTAAGAATGCTAATATCTTTATAATGTACACCATTTTTTTATTTAAGTTTTATTGAATTGTTTTCTTAATCACATATGACCATGACAATATATCGATAAAATAACTCCTCATCCGCGGAGCTTCAAGTTCGCGCCAGCATGTATCTGTCTATGGTTTGAAGTTGCATCATCTTGATAAGCTTTGAGAATCGATGTTTTGTCATAGTTAGTGCACGTCGCAGGTCATCAGTAAGATACAATACATTTCATGTGTTGGTTGTAATGTGGAGCGCAGTAGCGCAGCGGTAAGAGCGCAGCGGTAAGAGCGCAGCGGTAAGAGCGCAGCGGTAAGAGCGCAGCGGTAAGAGCGCAGCGGTAAGAGCGCAGCGGTAAGAGCGCAGCGGTAAGAGCGCAGCGGTAAGAGCGCAGCGGTAAGAACGCAGCGGTAAGAACGCAGCGGTAAGAACGCAGCGGTAAGAACGCAGCAGTAGCGCAGCGGTAACGGACCCTCGACTGAGAGAACGCGGGCTCGAATCCTATGCGGCGGTGTCGAACCTTGGGCTAGTTCTTTTAATCTACATTGCTCCAGTTCACTCAGCTGTATGGATGAGTACCTGGCTATTCGATTGAACAGGTCTTCCATGCAGTAAAGTGTAAAGCGCTTTGAGCAGTCCTGAGGACTGGATATATATATTAGAACTTACCTTTTTTACGTTTTAATGTTGATCCTTGTAGAAATGCCAGTTCACTACAGCGATATATTACATGAGGCCTTCTAGAGCTCAGTCAGAACGAATTGGGTATTCACCACCAACGTTTTGTCGAAAATTTACTAGGTTCGAACCCTGAAAGTCTTCTTTCAGAATGCTACCCTCTTGCAAGCCAAGAAACCAGTCTTTCATCTTTGACGTCTCCATCGTAAACTGAAAAAAGTATCACTATCCATGCATTCTTCTCACAGTGTTCCGGACCAGAGGAATATCCAACTATGTCCTTTCGTGGAAAGATGTGGGCATGAGATCATCTGCAAACGGACAAAGCTCTTCGTTTTCATCAAGTGGCGTTGACAATTTATAGAACATGGAAACCTCATTTGCCTGAACTTCGTGTTGGCAAAACTGAATTTGTGAATGGAGTTGTCAAACTTGTCTTGAGCTATGAGAATATTAACCAGAATACATTCTTGTGAGAATTTCAGCTGACTAAGCTCACCAAAATATTGTAATATAACCCACCTTTACAATAAATGTATGGTCTGACATCGTCAGCTGACATTTTGGCCTGTTGCGATTCTCCCCCTTCGAAGAACACAACTGCATTTCTCTTAATTAGAACAAACGATGAAATGTTGTCCCCATGATAGCCAGTGATCCTCCACGCGGAAGGAGGACACTGAAATCGGCTCCAACATTCTCACTGACAATGCTGGGGTTCGTGGCCCATCACGGTAATCAGTTAAGAGAACAGACAGTCCTCTTTTACAGAGTCGCCATTCTGAATGCTTCCCAGAGTAGTCGAGACGGTGATCGAATGAACAGATCTGCCAGGGAGTAAAGTGTAAAGCGCTTTGAGCAGTCATGGAGGAATGGATGCGGCGCTATAAAAGAACTTACCTTTAGTTTACTTTAGTTTATGTACAAGCAATTGTGCGCAATATATCCTATAACATGTTGATTCTTTCAATTGAAGCGCGAAACTTTTAAGAATTTGCTAACATTTTTGCAACTATTCGTGTCAGATATTCAGTTTTCAAGGATGTGTCCTAAAGTTATATATTAGGTATATGGTTCATCTGTATCCCTTGTACCGCGGTAATTAAACATGCTTGATTAGATCTGTATCTATATAGTATACTTGCAAAATGTTCTAAGGACACATCATGCCAGTGCGCATGGTGGCTCATATGGTTACCTTTTTAGATATTTTACGAGATTATTCAGAAATGATTTAAGTGATGCTTGGAGGTTGAGAATCCCAGTCTTTTATTGTGGTTGGGAGAAACTATTTCCAAATATGTTTGTTGAGTGCCTGATTTGCCGGAACTGATTATTGTGTTTGCGTGAGCATCTAGTATTGCGTTTGATATATTGTTCAAGTGGGATATCTATAACTTATAATAGGCCTTGAGCCAGGACCCAAAATTTGGGCAACCGGTACATTTTTAGGGACGAATGTTCATAGTGATTTTTGGCTAGCATCCTAGAGATGGAAAATAGGTGATAGCATTGCAGCATTCCCAGCTTTCTGTGAGAAATCACTCTTTTTCATACTATCCCCATATTCGCGACAACAAGTTTTCTATGAAATTGCTAATAGGGTGCCCATACACAAACCACTATGGAATATTTACTATACATCACAGTAAAACAAAAATTGGACACCATGTGGTTTAAATGTCATGCTTTCCATACATATCAACATTATTTTCATATCTTGAGAATTGCGCATGTTGTGGTATTTTATCTACCACATCTCAAAATACAATCCACGGCATTCAGGTTTTCAACAAAAAATCACTTAAAATTCTGGCTATTAACCACATGTATCTTCATTCGAGGTTCTTATTGCGCCAGAATGTTGGCTTACATCCCTAGATATGGAAGATATGTGATAGCATTGCAGTACATACGTTCTTTTGTGTGAAATTACTCTTTTTAATCCTTTCCCCATTTCCGCGAAAACTATTTTTCTATGGAAATTGCTGAAGGGGTGGTCACACACAAACTAGTATACAATAGTTATTATACATATTATGGGTATGATAATTATACATAATATGGTTGAAGTGTCACGTGTCATACACATGTGAAAATTGTTTCAATACCTTGAGAAATGTGGATTTTATGGCATTTTATCTACCGCCTCTCAACATGCGATCCACGCCATTCAGGCATTCAACAAAAGAAATCATTTAAATGTCTGGTTAGTAACCTTGTGTATCCACATTCAAGGTTCTTGTTGCAACAGAATAGTCACTAGACTTCAGTTTTTATTATGTAAACACAGTATGTACATTTTATTGCAGTTATATGTATTATTACGACATTTAAATTTGCAGTTGTTGTCATTGAGATAAATTACATTTTCTTGTGTTAGTCACCTAAAGGCCATGCGTTGTGGTAGTAGGCTTAAAGCGAGTAGACACTCTGGTCTACACCACAAAGAACAAACGACATTTTCATGAGCTGGTGCAGGCCCGATTCAGTGTTTTGGATCCTATGGCGTGTGTAAGATGGTCAGAGAATACGAAACATCCCTTAGAAAGGTTTAGTTTCAAGCTAAACTAAATTCCAACACAATATGAAACCTAGCTGAAAAGCAGCAACACGCCGATGTGATTTGACGTGTTGTGCTATACCGTCTCTCTTGGTTCTGCCGTGACCGCCTAAGGCACTTCTATCACCGCAAGAATGTCAACCAGTCGGAGGTCTACCTTCCCAGCGTTTCATGTTTTTGGTGTATCCAGAATGACTCTTCCAACACTTCCTTCTTTTTTACATCGCCACTCGCTCACCCCAACAGTTGTATGCATTTCATTGAAGCGTGGCAGACTATTTATCTTCGCGTCTTTTATAACCTAACAATTCCGGTTACAACCAGGAGCAATATGCATAGGGCATATACAGTCTAAGAACGGATTGCAAGCTTTGTAAATTGACGTGTGATATTCAAAACGCACGTAACACTTTTCCCATGTGATAGACGTTGGTCACTACTTTACCTGAGTCCGAGTGACGGATAACCGCGTTCGATAATAAATAATTAGACGGATTCTATCAAGTTCACATAGATACCGACCGTGTAACGAATGTATACGTTAGATGAGCCATCATCGAAGTCACCAAACAACAAGATCCGCTCTTCAATGCCGTGAAGAGTTTCAGCAAGGTATATGCAGTGAAAGGCGAAAGAAACCGACGCAGAAAAAGATCAAAGAAGTGGTAGGCCAGATAAACAGATGAAGCTGTAGTTGGATATTTTGAGGGTGGTCTTTGACACTGCATTCAGTATTACAGATTATTTCTTTCAGTTCCGACATTTCCTGATATACTCCGCGCTGACGAAACGTCCGCTGTTTGGTCCGGCGGAAGTAGGTGACAACATATTTACCGCATACCTCAAATTGAATAACTTCTTAACCATCTTCGATTCTGCCAAGATCAGACAGTCAATCGCTGCGTTGACAAATTAACTCCCACTGACGCCTGTATTAATACGCAGACAGTGACCGATTGACAATAGTTACTGTGCGCCACGCTGCACAAAACATCATTTGAATTTAATTCAGCAAAGACAGGAGGTAGGCCTATAAGACACTAGTACTCTCAGAGATTAAAAAAAACTGTATATTCCTTAATTGATTATGGATTCTTCCACTATGTAATGGCTAACTGCGATTACGTGCCCAGATAACGTTAGTGGCGGCCACATTCTGACCAACAGTTGTCGATTTGTACTGTTGGAAATACGCATAGAATATGGCAGGTATACCGCCAAAACCACTGTTCATTAGTTCTAATTGATACGATAGGTGGCACGACGTCATATACACTCACTCGACAGGTGGCGTATTCGTCAGAAAGAACGTTCCTCGTGGCAGACAGTGACTCTTTTACCGCGATTCCCCACTGAGACGTAAGCTAGAAAATCAAGATAGCCAGCTCCGAAAACAGTTCGAGTAAAACACGTGAGCGCTTGTGTATGATGATTTGTTAAATTCAGCGGTGAACTCTGATAATACAGTTAGTCTTACGGGCATTCCATAAAACAATCTTTTAAGAATGCTAATATCTTTATAATGTACACCATTTTTTAATTTAAGTTTTATTGAATTGTTTTCTTAATCACATATGACCATGACAATATATCGATAAAATAACTCCTCATCCGCGGAGCTTCAAGTTCGCGCCAGCATGTATCTGTCTATGGTTTGAAGTTGCATCATCTTGATAAGCTTTGAGAATCGATGTTTTGTCATAGTTAGTGCACGTCGCAGGTCATCAGTAAGATACAATACATTTCATGTGTTGGTTGTAATGTGGAGCGCAGTAGCGCAGCGGTAAGAGCGCAGCGGTAAGAGCGCAGCGGTAAGAGCGCAGCGGTAAGAGCGCAGCGGTAAGAGCGCAGCGGTAAGAGCGCAGCGGTAAGAACGCAGCGGTAAGAACGCAGCGGTAAGAACGCAGCAGTAGCGCAGCGGTAACGGACCCTCGACTGAGAGAACGCGGGCTCGAATCCTATGCGGCGGTGTCGAACCTTGGGCTAGTTCTTTTAATCTACATTGCTCCAGTTCACTCAGCTGTATGGATGAGTACCTGGCTATTCGATTGAACAGGTCTTCCATGCAGTAAAGTGTAAAGCGCTTTGAGCAGTCCTGAGGACTGGATATATATATTAGAACTTACCTTTTTTACGTTTTAATGTTGATCCTTGTAGAAATGCCAGTTCACTACAGCGATATATTACATGAGGCCTTCTAGAGCTCAGTCAGAACGAATTGGGTATTCACCACCAACGTTTTGTCGAAAATTTACTAGGTTCGAACCGTGAAAGTCTTCTTTCAGAATGCTACCCTCTTGCAAGCCAAGAAACCAGTCTTTCATCTTTGACGTCTCCATCGTAAACTGAAAAAAGTATCACTATCCATGCATTCTTCTCACAGTGTTCCGGACCAGAGGAATATCCAACTATGTCCTTTCGTGGAAAGATGTGGGCATGAGATCATCTGCAAACGGACAAAGCTCTTCGTTTTCATCAAGTGGCGTTGACAATTTATAGAACATGGAAACCTCATTTGCCTGAACTTCGTGTTGGCAAAACTGAATTTGTGAATGGAGTTGTCAAACTTGTCTTGAGCTATGAGAATATTAACCAGAATACATTCTTGTGAGAATTTCAGCTGACTAAGCTCACCAAAATATTGTAATATAACCCACCTTTACAATAAATGTATGGTCTGACATCGTCAGCTGACATTTTGGCCTGTTGCGATTCTCCCCCTTCGAAGAACACAACTGCATTTCTCTTAATTAGAACAAACGATGAAATGTTGTCCCCATGATAGCCAGTGATCCTCCACGCGGAAGGAGGACACTGAAATCGGCTCCAACATTCTCACTGACAATGCTGGGGTTCGTGGCCCATCACGGTAATCAGTTAAGAGAACAGACAGTCCTCTTTTACAGAGTCGCCATTCTGAATGCTTCCCAGAGTAGTCGAGACGGTGATCGAATGAACAGATCTGCCAGGGAGTAAAGTGTAAAGCGCTTTGAGCAGTCATGGAGGAATGGATGCGGCGCTATAAAAGAACTTACCTTTAGTTTACTTTAGTTTATGTACAAGCAATTGTGCGCAATATATCCTATAACATGTTGATTCTTTCAATTGAAGCGCGAAACTTTTAAGAATTTGCTAACATTTTTGCAACTATTCGTGTCAGATATTCAGTTTTCAAGGATGTGTCCTAAAGTTATATATTAGGTATATGGTTCATCTGTATCCCTTGTACCGCGGTAATTAAACATGCTTGATTAGATCTGTATCTATATAGTATACTTGCAAAATGTTCTAAGGACACATCATGCCAGTGCGCATGGTGGCTCATATGGTTACCTTTTTAGATATTTTACGAGATTATTCAGAAATGAATTAAGTGATGCTTGGAGGTTGAGAATCCCAGTCTTTTATTGTGGTTGGGAGAAACTATTTCCAAATATGTTTGTTGAGTGCCTGATTTGCCGGAACTGATTATTGTGTTTGCGTGAGCATCTAGTATTGCGTTTGATATATTGTTCAAGTGGGATATCTATAACTTATAATAGGCCTTGAGCCAGGACCCAAAATTTGGGCAACCGGTACATTTTTAGGGACGAATGTTCATAGTGATTTTTGGCTAGCATCCTAGAGATGGAAAATAGGTGATAGCATTGCAGCATTCCCAGCTTTCTGTGAGAAATCACTCTTTTTCATACTATCCCCATATTCGCGACAACAAGTTTTCTATGAAATTGCTAATAGGGTGCCCATACACAAACCACTATGGAATATTTACTATACATCACAGTAAAACAAAAATTGGACACCATGTGGTTTAAATGTCATGCTTTCCATACATATCAACATTATTTTCATATCTTGAGAATTGCGCATGTTGTGGTATTTTATCTACCACATCTCAAAATACAATCCACGGCATTCAGGTTTTCAACAAAAAATCACTTAAAATTCTGGCTATTAACCACATGTATCTTCGTTCGAGGTTCTTATTGCGCCAGAATGTTGGCTTACATCCCTAGATATGGAAGATATGTGATAGCATTGCAGTACATACGTTCTTTTGTGTGAAATTACTCTTTTTAATCCTTTCCCCATTTCCGCGAAAACTATTTTTCTATGGAAATTGCTGAAGGGGTGGTCACACACAAACTAGTATACAATAGTTATTATACATATTATGGGTATGATAATTATACATAATATGGTTGAAGTGTCACGTGTCATACACATGTGAAAATTGTTTCAATACCTTGAGAAATGTGGATTTTATGGCATTTTATCTACCGCCTCTCAACATGCGATCCACGCCATTCAGGCATTCAACAAAAGAAATCATTTAAATGTCTGGTTAGTAACCTTGTGTATCCACATTCAAGGTTCTTGTTGCAACAGAATAGTCACTAGACTTCAGTTTTTATTATGTAAACACAGTATGTACATTTTATTGCAGTTATATGTATTATTACGACATTTAAATTTGCAGTTGTTGTCATTGAGATAAATTACATTTTCTTGTGTTAGTCACCTAAAGTTCTGACTGTGACACTAACCTACATACAATGGACTTGTTCTAGACATTCAAATTATACAGGTACACAGTATTGACTGGTAGCTGTAGTGATGCACACTATGCACTGTGAACATTTCATATGCTTAATTCATTATGTCCTTAGTTGAGGTTGGAGACAGTGTTTAGTAATCACTGCCATCACCCAGTTCATCCTCAGCTACATTTTCATCATTGTCAGCATTAGATACCTGATTGTCATAGTCTGCACATGTCAATACACCTGAGTCCACTTGAAAATCAGACACACTTTGACAGTTCACACTTTCTCGGACAACTGCATGCTAGTAGATCCAACAAGGCCTCAGGTGCTGGCTGACCTTCCATCCAGTGTACAACCAGTTGCTCGGTCCCATCTTCTCTTTTCAACTTCCAGTCTCTGCCAACTGGGGTTGGAGTCCTTGGGTCCTGCTCCAAACATCTTCTCCATATTGCAGCCTGGTAGTTTGCGCGTTGTGCATGTTTCAACAAACAGTATCTCTGTGGTGGCATTTGATGACTCTATCTATCTCACCTTTCTTTGCACAGAACAAGTGGTATCTCAGATCATTGACGTTCACAGCAGAATATTTTGGAGCGTAAAGAAGGCATACCTCTAGTTTGTCCATGAGATCTGGAGAGAGATCCCATTCCTGGCCCAGCATCCTGAATGAGTCCTGTGATTCTTTGTTGCTAGTCATGAGTTTCAAAGCACTTGCCTTACCTTTTCCAGCAATCCAGTGCAATCCAATGAGAGCTTTACAAACATATCTACCAACAGTGGCTGCTATAATTCCAATATGAAGGATTCTTGTTCGGGTTCTATTACCACATTTCTGGAACAATGTGGCTCTAATGTTCTTGTTGAGTGCCAGGCACATGATGAATACATCATTGTAATGGCACAAGGACGCAATCTCAAGATGACGAATATCCTTTCCCATCCCCTCGGACCTTTGCCATGTGCTTTGTCAACACCAGATGGGTTGTTAAGAAAGACAAACAAAGCCACGTTAGCTACTTGTCTGCATGAAAATGTCACAGTAACAAAGTAGCTACCAGATCATTCTGCAACTGTTGTTGATGGCATGAACCTTGTCCAGCGAGTAAGAGGTGATCAAACTACGTTTGGTGAGGTGGTCAAATCAGTCCTGTCTATGGCACTGAGGGATGGATGTCAGAGTAAAAGGATTGATGTTATGTTTGACACATGCAAGGAACTCTCTATCAAGAACAGTGAACGATCAGTAAGAGGGGAAGCGCATGGACATAGGCTACAGAGTATCACAGCCTCACACATTGTTAGACATTGAAGGAACTTTCTGAGCCAAGTCAATAATAAGACCAGTCTGATCACTTTCCTGGTCAACGAATGGAAGAAGGCCGAGTACACAGAGCAGCTACAGGACAAGGTGCTCTTTGCTACCATTGAAGACAAATGCTACAAGATTACTCCTGAAGGCAGTGAGGAGGTTCCATCTCTACGGTGTACGCAAGAGGAAGCCGATGGACGCTTACTGCCGTATGCTGCCCATGCTGCCAGACAGGGCTATGAAGCCGTCGTAATCAGCTCAGAAAACACAGATATATTCATCATGTGCCTGACACTCAAAGAGAACATTAGAGCCACGCTGTTCCAGAAATGTGGTACTAGAACCCGAACAAGAATCCTTCATATTGGAAATATAGCAGCCACTGTTGGCAGAGATGTTTGTAAAGCTCTCATTGGATTGCACGCATACACTGGATGTGACACTGTCAGTGCATTTTCTGGAAAAGGTAAGGCAAGTGCTCTGAAACTCTTGACTAGCAACAAAGAATCACAGGACTCATTCAGGATGCTGGGCCAGGAATGGGATCTCACTCCAGATCTCATGGACAAACTAGAAGCATTTACATGCCTTCTTTATGCACCAGAATATTCTGCTGTGAACGTCAATGATCTGAGATACCACCTGTTCTGTGCAAAGAAAGGTGAGATAGAGAGTCACCAACTGCCACCATGCAGAGACTGTTTGTTGAAACATGCACAACGCGCAAACTACCAGGCTGCAATATGGAGAAGATGTTTGGAGCAGGACCCAAGGACTCCGACCCCAGTTGGCAGAGGGTGGAAGTTGGAAAGAGAAGATGGGACTGAGATTCTGGTTGAACACTGGATGGAAGGTCAGCCAGCACCCGAGGCCGTGTTGGATCTGCTAGCATGCAGTTGTCCGAGGAAGTGTGACTGCCAAAGTGTGTCTGCTTGTCAAATGGACTCAGATGTACTGATATGTGAAGACTCCAAGGCTGTGACAATCAGGTGTCTAGTGCTGACAATGATGAAAGTGTAGCTGAGGATGAACTGGGTGATGGCTGTGATTACTAAACACTGTCTCCAACCTCAACTAAGGACATAGTGAATTAAGCATGTGAAATGTTCACAGTGCATAGTGTGCATTATTACAGCTACAAGTCAATACTGTGTACCTGTATAATTTGAATGTCTAGAACAAGTCCATTGTATGTAGGTTAGTGTCACAGTCAGAACTTTAGGTGGCTAACATAAGAAAATAACTATTGTGTAATGGTTTATGTGTGACCACCCCTTTCAGCAATTTCCATAAAAAAATAGTTTTCGGAGAAATGAGCAAAGGATTAAAAAGAGTGATTTCACACAAAAGACGCATTCGTCCCTAACAATGTACCGACAAACCCTCTGGCTCATGGCCTATAAGGTGGTGTTCCATTTTATACAACATGCTTAGTCTTTTGATTTTCCTTCTTGTTTAGAGGGTGTCCCACTGGAGGTCTTTAAGGAGTTGTGTTATTGTTCCTGGCTCTCTAGAGTAGTTGTGCTTACACAATCTGACGGCTTGTCTTCGTGTTCTTTCTATAACTTTGATATTCTTTAGGCAATGTGGATCCCATGATGCTGACGCGTATTCAAGTATTGGGCGGACTAGGGTTGTGTAAGCCACGGATTAGATGTGAGTTGGGCATTATTAAAATTTCTCCTAGTAATTCCCAGTATCTGTTGTGCTTTGTTTGTGATTGAATTGCATTGTACTGTCCAGTTTAATGTATTTTATATTTGTATGCCAAGATAACAGTGTGATTCAACGATGTTCCTGCTGTTTCGTTGCATGTACATCTGTGTGACTTGTGATCAAAGACACAATTTGATTTAATCTGCAAATTTCTAAATTGCAAAATTATATTTGCAACTATTTTCCGGTCCATTATTATTCATCATGAATATTAAAAGTAAACACGTTACATGATGTATACCAATATTTTAGTGATGCTGATATGAACGCTTTTATTAATAACAAATAATTATGATGATGATAGGAATGAGACAATTGTTTTCCTTGCTATTTGTTTTATAATGTTGCAAAAACTGTTTATGTTTAATATGGTATATATATATATATATATATATAACATATATATATATGTATATATATAACATAAAACACTGCTGTAAAATGTTGACATCAGTTTGTCATTGAAGATGCTACTCAACCAGGAACACGACCAATGCAAAGCCAGGAAATGTTGCCACAAAAAGTCATAATAAACATCTGACAATATTTTGTTCAACCTCTATGAACTTCAATATTAACAAAGTTCTGTATTTTACAAACGAAGATAGTATTCAATTGATCATCAGCAAACAAACGCATATTTTTACTAAATGTTATATTACCATTTCAATGATGATAAAACAGTTTTAACGGTGCCCGAATTACATTTACCAGGCGGAATATAATTTATAGATTTAGTTACTTAGTTACGTCGTAACGTTGCTGCCGCGCGCAGACCGCCGCAGTTGGCGGAAGCCGACACACACACGACAACATTGAAACGCGCGCGATTGCTAGCGAACTTCATTTACGTTTGAATTTCCACAAATAAAAAGTTTGCAATGTTGCACGCGTCACTATTTACTGTACATTTTCACTTGTCCACCGGATAACCATGTATAGTCATTTTATTTGTCCGGGCCAAAAATCACTTGTCCCGGACAAACGGACAAGTGTTATTTCGAACGCTGCCCAG
Organism: Paraescarpia echinospica; assembly: GCA_020002185.1. Lineage (NCBI taxonomy): Eukaryota > Metazoa > Annelida > Polychaeta > Sabellida > Siboglinidae > Paraescarpia > Paraescarpia echinospica. The sequence continues at coordinate 69,011,276 of CM034537.1, read as the reverse complement.
TATAGTTCAATTACCAGGGGTAACACAAACTTGTTTCAACAAATGTTAAGAATATGCTGTAAAACACAATCCAAACATGATGAGCATAAGAAAGCATACATTTTATTATGTACTCCTATTTTGCAATATAATTATGGAATGTTGTGCATTTGGATGCACAAGTCGATCGATTGCACAAATCCATTTGAAACCTGTAGCTATGTACATATTCCCAGCAGAAGCCACACGAAACTAATGTGGCGGAACAAAGTCAGGCATGTTCTTCACTACTGTGTCAGTTAACAATTTTGTCCAATTAATAGCACTGCGATGCATTTTGATACACAAAGCTATCAGATGCACACATCCATTTGAAACGGTGATGTACAACTTCCCAGTAGATGTCGCACAGAACAGAATGGGACAGAACACAGTCAGGCACCATCTTATGTCAGGTGACCCATTGTTCATTTAATGGCACTGCTGAGTTGAGCTCTTAAATTTCCTCTTTCCATCAGCTCGGTTTGCTTGCTAGCTACACGGCATAACATTCTTGGTATCAGTAATAATATTAATGACAACATTTATTTTAAATGTTCATTACATTATTTACAAGCACCCATTTTTAGTTTTACATGTATTGTATGATTCAATAATGTAAAGATTTTCAGAAATTAAATGGCATGTAATATATAACATTTATCTAACAAAATTAGATAATTTGAAATAGATTACTGTGATTTTCTATGTTGTAATTCATACAATATTACCACGCTTCAGAGCAGTGGAGTTCATTGTGGTCCAGTGATGTGTGGCAGGTTCAAATCCTGCTGATGTTTGAATTTTGCATCCAAAACAGTACTGGTTGTGCACATCCACTGATTGCATTAATTGCCTTAATTGCCTTCAGCATGTGTAATTTATATGTTATGTGGTCCATACCTACTTTTTTTAGTCCTTTGGGCCGAAGGTCCAACGGACTATTGCCATCACTGTGCGTCCGCCGTTAGCTGCCGTATCTCAGAAACCGTTCAGCAACTTTTTCTCAAATTTTGCATGGACATTTCATGTGGTTGTGCCACTATACACAGGAAATCTGTATTTGATTGAATCATTCTAAGGGCACCAAAGGTCCCCTAAAATACTAAATTTGCTAACTAAATTGTCTACTGCGGTAGTTGTAATCGGTCACTGGCAGAAGCTTGTGTCAACAGACAGCATTAACCCATTAAACCCCTGTAAAACTGGACAGTTGCATGTAGTTTTTAAGCTGTGTCAAACAATGGGCTGTACCTAATGTGTAACGGGAATCCCTACTGCACTGGTAGAACCTGAAGAACTTTAAAACAGCAGTATACATAATTATCAATGTAATATAAAGATATGACCTAGGATTAAAATAAAACAACTTAGGTATAAAACAATATATAAAGTAAAATAACATAGATATACTCAAAAAGGTTAAATCAAATTTAGCGAAAAATTATAAGGAATATTATTCAGATGTTTTACTATACATGTTGCAGATATTCCGTCACTCCAGTTATATTAGTATTATGTTGTTACTACTTTTTTTAAAGTCAAAATGCATGCTATGCATATGTACCTTGTTAACAAATAAAGTTTTATCATAGCTCATCTTTTTCTGGGGAGGGTGGTAGGGGCGAAATGAGAACAGATAATGCGTGTGCATTTTCTTAAACAATGTTTTACTGTGCTACAAGCGAGATTGCAGCTCACCAACTCTCCTGCAAGGTTTCTACAACCACTGGAAATTGGCCTAAATAGCAGAATAACGGGATAAAATCCGACAGTAATTGTTAATAACACATTAACTAATATATAAAATATTCACGAAATGGTCTACTCGAATACTTTATTTCCAGGTGTATCTTCACTACCATGCATATAGTCTAGAGAGCTACTAAACATATCAACACTTCCATCATAATTCTTAATGATCTATGACTATGAGTCACACAAAAACACATTTCATTAATAAATTACAATAAATTATAAACTCTCAATATAGTCCAAAGGACGTCAGGGCCTCCTGGCCCATTTTTATCTGAAGTGATATATTAATTTTATGTGATTCAATAAACAACACACTCACAAATCAATCATATACAGTGTTTGAAGATTTAAGTTGAACACTGAAGAGATTGTATCAGGGTTTTTTATTCCTTATTCAATATCACTCCTAGGACAGTCAAAATGTATATCTTGCATAACAAATGCCTACATACTTATATGAACATGCAATTCATGTTTTATTTCTCCATTCAATGCAGGAAAATTACATCATGAAAAACACACATATTGCGTTGACTATGATCGTGACATTTGATGATGATCCAAAATTGTTTCTCTTCTCCTTCAGGTTAGGCAGCTGCTGTCAAACAGTTTCCGTGAACTCATTATCAGTGTAATGCAAATTAAACAATACTAGTAATGTAGGTGGTCTACGAGTTACGCTGGATTGGACTGGAGCAAGATCCCTATCTTTTAACATGGGATTTCCACCGAAGGCGCGCCTGGGTTAAAGGATAGGGAGTGGAAAAGTAGTTCCGGTCCCATTAAAGGATAGGAAAAAAGGATAGGCGCTATTATCGTAAAGGTATTCGACGACTTTTTTGAAAAAAATAAAACATACCGAACAGCATTTGAATATGTCACACACGAGATTGCTTGGCCCGTAGGTAGTACCTAAATTCGTGTCTCTTATAAAACCCGTACTCGAGACGTGTCTGGACATGTTTGTTTGTTGCGAGCGTGAGCGTGCGCATCCTGTATGACGTCATCAAACTGCTACGCGCAGTAATTTTGTACGCGAGGTGAGTTGGTCAAACATGTAGTGATTTGGTTAGACCTTGTTTCGAACTTGTCCACTTGAATGTAATTCCATCATGTGACGTCATGATGCAGTGACATCATTAAACTATAAACTGCTACGCGCAGTAATTCTATACGCGAGGTGAGTTGGTTATACAGGTAGTGATTTGGTTAGCCATCGTTTTGAACTTGCGCGTATGTAATGTAATCCCACCATGTGACGTCACGATGCAGTGACATCATTAAACTATAAACTGTTACGCGCAGTAATTTTGTATGCGAAGTGAGTTGGTTATACAGGTAGTGATTTGGTTAGCCATCGTTTTGAACTTGCGCGCTTTAATATAATTCCATTATGTGACATCATCAACAGTAACGTCATTGTACGCGCAGTAATTTTGTGCGCGAGGTGAGTTGGTTATACAGGTAGTGATTTGGTTAGACCTTGTTTTGAACTTGCGCGTATGTAATGTAATCCCATCATGTGACGTTATGATGCTGTGACATCATTAAACTATAAACTGCTACGTGCAGTAATTCTATACGCGAGATGAGTTGGTTATACAGGTAGTGATTTGGTTAGACCTTGTTTTGAACTTGCGCGTATGTAATGTAATCCCATCATGTGACATCATTAAACTATAAACTGCTACGCGCATCATAGGTCAAACATATTGGCTAGTGTTATTAGATAGTGGTTAAATTCGTGTCTTTTATAAAACCCGTACTCGAGACGTGTCTGGACATGTTTGTTTGTTGCTAGCGTGAGCGTGCGCACCCTGTATGACGTCATCAAACTGCTACGCGCAGTAATTTTGTACGCGAGGTGATTTGGTCAAACAGGTAGTGATTTGGTTAGCTTTCGTTTTGAACTTGCGCGCTTGAATATAATCCCACCATGTGACGTCATGGTCAGTGACGTCATGGTACGCGCAGTAATTCTATACGCGTGTCAATTAGGTCGTAATAATAGTGATTTGGTTAGTCATTGTTTTGAACTTTCGCGCAGAAAGGTAATCCCATCATGTGATGTCATCAACAGTGGCGTCATATCCCCTGTAAAATTTCATTCTAGAAGTTTCTTTGCTAATTTTGTCAACACACTACAAAACCGACGCTACTGTGTGCTAATGTGTCCTGGAGACGTGTCTGGACTTGTTTGTTTGTTGCGGGCGCGAGCGCACACTCCCTGTATTACGTCAAAGCTATCATTGTGATTTGGTTAGCCAACATTTGTAAGAACTATATTGAACTCATGGTGTAAACTGGTATAAACTGGTATTGAACGCTCTGTGTGTTGGAAGAACAGCCGGGTATCGACATATAACATTTATACTTACCAGCCGTATCTCACTTGAGCGTCGCTTGAAAACTGATTGCAAACTGGTTCCAAACTGTTTTGAAGTGGTATTCCCTGTTCAAGTCTCATCTGTGTTTCATCTGCATCTAGAGATCAACAGTATTGTTTCAACCTTTTATCATGCTATCATTCTTAATCTACACGTATGTACGTATGTAAAGAAGTAAACACAAGCGATGCGCTATGCGTGATGCGCTATGCGCGAGACACGATGTCAACTTGGTGGCCTTGACACCAAACTTACCGAATAAAGAATTGGTTGCAAATCTGTTTTTCGAATCAGATGCGTAACAAAGTGAAGCGTTATGATAGAACAGTACAGGTGTACAGGAACATAATAACCTTTCAGATAAGATGCACCATTATTTATATAGTTTACCGTATTAAGGGTCAAGTGTACAAATGCCCATTATAACGTTTTTTTAATCTTTATTCCATACTGTAGTGTTTAATGTCGTGCGTCTTCGGTAAACCTTTCAAACTTGCTTCTGTTGTAAAACACCTAACCTGGTATTGGTAACCGAAAATGGACCCATAGAGATATACATAGATACATACATATATAGACGAATATAGAGGCATACATAGATGGAGGTCATTAATTCAACTGCAGTGGTGAAAGACTGTTTGAGTGTTTTGTTAGACGCAGGTGTGAAGCTATCCGACGTATCAGTCGAACAGTTGTGTAATATCAATACTTGGTTGCAAGAATCCGTTTCGAAACAGTGGTGAAACACTACGAAACAAATGGTTCTGACAGTAATGGAGGGTGACCTGTAAATAACTTTCTTTTGTCTTGTATACGATTAAACTTTGCAAGACTGTATCAATGTCTAATCTCTGGTTCTTGTAGTTATGGAGTGTGACATGTAAATACGTTTGTGTTGTACACGACTAAAAGGTGCAAACCTCATCTTGTGTCTTTTTCATAGTGTAATGCAAAGCATATGTTGGGAACCTTACTAATAGCCTTACACTTCACAACTAAAGAGACTATCCGTATTGTCAACAGCAAGGATACCAAGGGCAGTGATCATAGGGACAGGTATAGAGACATACATATACATAGATACATACATTCTGGACTTGTTTGTTTGTCGCGGGCGTGAGCGCGCGCACCCTGTATGACATCTTTAAACTGCTACACGCAGTAATTTTGTGCGCGAGGTGAGTTGGTTATACAGGTAGTGGTTTGGTTAGACCTTGTTTTGAACTTGCGCGTATGTAATGTAATCCCATCGTGTGACGTCATGGTATGCGCAGTAATTTTGTACGCGAGGTGAGTTGGTTAAACAGGTAGTGCTTTGAGGTTATCGCGTGGCATCCCTCCTCTTTCAGGCAAATAGACGGGTTATCGCGTGGCATAATAGACACGAGTTGCACAAACGAAACACTAAACTTAGCCCAACAGGTTGCACGAATTGAACTTAGACCAACTAGTGGGACAAATGAAACACTAATCTTAGACCAACACGTTGCACGAACCAACCTATAGACACGAGTTGCACAAACGAAACACTAAACTTAGCCCAACAGGTTGCACGAATCAAACTATAGACACGAATTGCACAAACGAAACACTAAACTTAGCCCAACAGGTTGCACGAATCAAACTATAGACACAAGTTGCACAAACGAAACACTAAACTTAGCCCAACAAGTTGCACGAATCAAACTATAGACACGAGTTGCACAAACGAAACACTAAACTTAGTCCAACAGGTTGCACGAATCAAACTATAGACACGAGTTGCACAAACGAAACACTAAACTTAGCCCAACAGGTTGCACGAATTGAACTTAGACCAACTAGTTGCACAAACGAAACACTAAACTTAGCCCAACAGGTTGCACGAATCAAACTATAGACCCGAGTTGCACAAACGAAACACCAAACACTTAGATCAACGAGTGACAAGAAACAAACTTGTCGGACAAACGAAACACCAAACACTTAGATCAACGAGTGACAAGAACCAAACTAGTGGGACAAACGAAACACCAAGCACTTAGACCAACGAGTGACAAGAACTAAACTACGAGACAAGAGACGAGACAACGGACGAGATATTGCACGAGACTATGGATGAAACATTACTTGAGAGTACGGACGAAACAACGGACGAGATATCACGCGAGACTATGTATGAAACATCACATGAGACTACGGACGAAACAAGAGACGAGACAACGGACGAGATATTGCACGAGACTGCGACTTGTCGGACAAACGAAACACCAAACACTTAGACCAACGAGTGACAATTCGACAGGTTATCGCGTCAAATCCCACCTCTTTCAGGCAATTCGACAGTTTATCGCGTCAAATCCCACCAGCTTTAACACATGCATTTTGTTACACAGACCTTTGTGGGTAGTCAATGAGTAATTGCTATGCAAGGAAGACATACCTCAACATTGAATACATATTACATAGTAACATTTTTGTGGTGTGATATGTGTGTTATGTTTACCATTGCTCTCTACCGGTACTTGGTAGTTTTCGTGACTGTGGCCCATACTAAACTAACCCAGTTGCATGGACGACACATAGCAGTGATGCTACACATTATCTGTAATAAACTGGCACACTTTTAAGCATAGGTCAATCCCAAGGTCAGGAGATTCACACAACGGATCTACCGTTTGTTGCAATCTTAGCACTGCTTGCGCCGAGATTGGACATGACACTTCACTTACGTCCACAGTCCCAGAAGCAGACTCGTTCCACTCGATGCCATCCACTCCTGAGGTAGACACACTGTCTGCCTCTCGGAAGATGTTCATGGCTGTCAGGTCTGTGTTGGCGAGCTCCAGACAGCGCCCCACAAACAGTTGTACAGGCGTTTGATAGGGCTCAGTTCTCAGGCCGTGATTGTTCCATTGGGCAACAAAGGCCTGCAATTCCCGATTAATACGGGGCAGAAATACGTAGTGCAGTGCCCACATGTGGTTCTGATTGTTTATATCAAGGTAACCTTGATGTTCTAGGAAATGAAACAGGTCATAGTAGAGATTGGTGGCCCCATTCCAGATGTCCACCCACACACGTTCAATGCGCTGGTTCTGCACACTGGTGCCTCTGATTGCAGATCCTCTTCCTCTTCCTTGTAGCAACTCCATTAGATCACAGATATCATTATTTTCGCCACCATGGTCAACTCGCACCCTTGATGGTAAACCATAGATGCTCGTGGCTGCGAGAAAATGCCTCAGTACAGTGGATTTCATGTTGTTGGGGGATGCTTGCAGAAAAACAAGCAACTGACTAAATCCATCAATTCCTCCGTGAATCACAAATTTCCACCTGCAAAAGACATTTTGTGTCTTTCACCAAGAATTAACACAGTATTTACTAGATTTAGTGTTGGCATTGTACCAGTGCATTCTGTTCATGGCCACTAACATTGCCACTGTTTCTTTAGTAATATTACTTATGGAATAAATTGTAGTTATGCATTCACAACTATGAGTTATGATGATGATAATGTAACAATGCCAGATTTATGCAACAAGGCCTTGACTAATACAACACTATTATCATTACATAACTTTAATAATTTCCTGTGATTTACATAACCTAGAATACACATTATTTATTTGGATTAGTTTACGTTATCTACGTTGTTGTCATGCAAGGTTTATTTTTCAAAGTTTATAGTTTGTACACGCACCTGATTAGCTTATGGCTGCCGTCTATGTGCCAGATAGAGTTAGGGCCAGCAACAGTGTATGTGCGACGCTGAATGATCATTGCAGCCCTGAGAGCAATGCCTCCTTGATCCACCCGCATCATGCTATTTCGCACCCGCCACCTCTGCACATTGATGCCCTGTGAGAATAGTCTTGCTTTTACAGCATTTGGACCAATTCGTTGATTCTCACCAATGCAGTTCTTCACAGTCCTGTCAAGCTCGTCATCAGGCATGCGAGTGAATCCTCCCCTCAGGTTCAAGCCACACGTCCTGCAATTGTTGAATGTTTTTTAATAGACAATAATTATTTAGTCACCATGTAATTAGGAGGTCATTGAATGACTTTTAAGATGCATGAAACATTGTTTGAATGCTATACATGATAAATGTATAACATTAGTGAGGTCTGAACTGTTTCATACCGTCTTTTTTTTGTTTTAATAAACACCATTGGTATCGTAGTTGTTGAGTGGTCAGACATAATTTATAATTAATATTAATTCCTCACTTTTGTATGACATACTATTTATTTATAATGAAATCATGAGAAAAGCACACATATTTGGTTATTTCTCTATGTGTATATAGTTATTAATTTATGATTGTCACATGAATGCATATATCTGCTTTATTTCATTGTTAACATGGCAAGAACAGGAAATATGTGTGCGTGCATGCGTGTGTGTCCAAAAGATACCATATAATAAAATTTTATTCAGAAACCACGTATATGTATAATGCATTCATATTGACCGGGAAAATGAGTAGTTTTTACAGTAGTTATTTTGAAACAGGTTCACTGCTAGATTAAATTTAATGTAAAATACAAAAAATAAAGGATCTGAATAAGTTAATTTGTTAGTGACATAAATATTTCTTCACATGATTACCTTAACTCCGTTTAGCAGTCCTTACAGAGACGCCGAGCAGCTGGCTCATGCGTGGTGCAGTAAACCCACATTGGAACAAGAAACGAAGCTGTTGATTACTAATAGCAAATCTTGGGGCACCTCGCATTGATCTTGGTCTCTCGGTCCTTTCAGAATGGTAACCGCTCCGCACTGCAAAATGCATGCATAGCAGGAGACGACCAACCACACTAAGACATTCATAGCTAAATGAGTCTTTATTGGTTGATACGTTAACGCGTTAACTTCTTCGATTCCTTATTGGATGCTAAGTTAACGCATTAACTTATCCGAGTCTTCATTGGTTGCTAAGTTAACGCGTTAAGTTATATCGCGTTCTCATTGGTTGTTAAGTTAGCGCGTTAACTTGTTCCCGTTCTCATTGGCTGCTAAGTTAACGCGTTAAGTTATTCGCGTTCTCATTGGTTGCTACGTTAGCGCGTTAAGTTATATCGCGTTCTCATTGGTTGTTAAGTTAGCGCGTTAACTTGTTCGCGTTCTCATTGGTTGCTAAGTTAACGCGTTAAGTTATTCGCGTTCTCGTTGGTTGCTAAGTTACCGCGTTAACTTCTTTGCGTTCTCATTGGTTCCACCAATTTGAGCGTGCAGAGAGAGAGGCTGACATTTACTTCAAACAGCTGGTCTTGGAGCGCATACTGAAGTACTTCTTCCTCGCTGGACACGTGCAGTACGCCCGCTATCGCACTCAGTACCTCACTGCTGTGCTCACTGCTGAGACCAAGGCGGACCTTGTGTCCGGCGCTTTTGTCTGTCGACACCATGTGGGATACTGGAATGCTGTCTCTGGTGATCAGTTTTGGCGAGCAGACTGCTATCAAGATCAGAAAGGGAGCTCTCAAGGGCTCAAGATCACCGCCCTCATCTGTACAATCACGTCACCGGCCAAGTTGCTCCTGCTGACGTGAATGTGGCTGATTCGATTGTGCTTGGAGAAAAGATGCAGAGCAAGTACATCGCCAGTCTTCCCGATGGGTTCTATGACATAATCAGTAGTCCCATCAAGACGATGGACGTTCTAAAGAAGCAGGACAAAGGCAACATGGGCAGGCCAGTCATCGATCTTGAGAACATTTTTCTCCGGCTCTTGATGATTGGTTAGCGGCGGCAGATGGAGATTGAGCCTCTATTCAACTACGTGCTGTGTGCAGTGCCTCCATCGCTCTTCGACGAGCATGGTTGTCTCCGCAAAACCAACAAGTCGGGACTGGTCAAGCGCCTTGGTGTGCTCGAGATCTCGCCAACAGCTGCTGAAATTGTCATCGTAGCTTGTGGCCACATGGCGGCAGTCCCTCAGATCTGATCGCATCCATCCTGGGTCGTCTGAGTCACTATCCAGATGGTACTGAGAAAACTATTGTCTTCAACAGGTAGCAAGATGTATCTGCCAAGGATCACGAGAGAATACGGCGGGCTGGTGAAATTACCCTCATCTACGAGCTCTCCATCACCAGTCCTCTGCCCAAAAGAGATGCAATCCTGAAGAGCAAGAACAACAAGCGGGGCCTGGAGAGCGTGCTGTCTACCTTCAGTGCAAGAGAGAATGTGACGATGGAGACTCATGACGATGGTGCGTTTGGTCATGATGAGGCGAACATCACCATGATCTCCTATGACATTGAAGCTGCCAACTCTGGAAAAAGCGTGATCCGTGTACTTAGCGACGAAACAGACGTGTTTGTCTTACTAGTCTATTGGGTGTATCGGGAGGAGATGGTATGCAAGGTGCAAATGGAGCGGTGGGATGGGACAGTGCTGGATATCAAGGCCACATGCGCTGACATAGGGCCACAGTGTATGCAGCTGCTTGGCATGCACGCCCTCACCGGGTGCGACATGACCTCATATCCGTATGCCAAAGGCAAGATCAATGCACTAAACACCTTGCTCACTGGGGACTTCCCAGGTTTGAATGATGTGCTGAGGAAAGTGGGCGCCACGCAGGCGGATCTGTTGGAGACGGCGAAAACCTTCTTCATCGCTCTGTATGGTCAGCCACTGAGGACATCCATTGGAGTCTGCACGCTTCACACTCTTCACCAAGAAGAAAAAAGTCCCAAAGTCAAGGCCCTGCCTCCAACATCCGCCAACATGTTCCTGCATGTGCTGCGGGCCCATCTGCAGGTCATGCTGTGGAAAGCGGCAAACCAGCAAGCCCCACCCGATGAGTCAGCCGACATCACTCACTTCGGGTGGGAGATCCGGGATGGCGTCCCCTCTCCTGTTATTGCTCAGGGTGACCTAGGTCCACCACACCTGTGTGATGTGATTCTTTGTGTTTGTGAGTGTAGGACACAGGGCAAGAAGTGCAGCACGGAGGTTCGTGGCTGCCACAAAGAACATCTTTCGTGCACGTCATACTGCAACTGCTCTGGCGAAGAGGGCTGCTGTAATCCGTACACTAAGACAGAAGAGTATGTGTTTCAGATATGACTGATTACTGTTTTTTCACACGAACAAATGTGTCAAATATTGTAAGATTATCCATTTATTTATTGTGCATGAATAAACCAAAATATAAATTAGTAGAAGTTTCCATTCATTGTCCACGAGAAATCAAACATTTGACCTTCACCTGACCTTCAGCGTCTGATATTGTCCTTGAATTGAAGAAATAACATCAGAAATGGATTCTACGCACCCAACACCCCTTAAAAGAGGTATTATAATTCATTCTAGGACAAGTAGTTCAAAGGTTACATTTTCAAGATATCTCCCAGTGGCCATTGTCACGGATTAGTGAGGTCTCCGTACACTAGATGGCTCAGTCTAGTAGGGTTCTTATATATCAAGGTCAACGCATATGAGAAAGAACGGTTATCGTGAACAAGCAACAAAGAACTAGGAAAATTTAATAAACTTTATTACAAGGTATCTTCCTTTTGGTAAATATCTCGATTAACAAAATAAACAGAATAAAGAAATCCCGTAACCAAATCTTAATAGAACATAATAAACAATAGCACAGAAATCTTTCGATTATCAAATTCCACTTCCTTTCTAAGGTGTTATTCCAAGTGTTATCTAAGAATAACTCCCATAAAATAAATACACAGTATAAGCTAGTCCTCGCGGACTCTTATCACAGTAATCTGTTACAACACACACACACACGCACGCACGCACGCACGCACACACACACACACACACACACACATATATATGTGTGAATACTTCAAGGGTAATAATACCTCACTTCAAAACCACATATAACTACTAATCATAATACAGCAAATAATAGATACGTTCAATCAGAAAATATACATTTATATTGGGCTAGTCCCATCCCGAATATATACGAACGTTTGTTGAAGTCAACACGCCGAGCTCAGAACACAATTAGAACGTTGTATCTCGGCCGCACGAGTGATGATGCCGGGCGCTTGACGATTGCCGTCGTACGCCGCGAATTCTCGAGTCGCGTCCGTTCAATGATCGCACGGTCGCAAACGATTGCGAAGTCAGTTGAATATGTTCAACTGAAAGATGAAGCCCGGCAGAAGACGCTTACCGCCGGCCGCTACGAATTCGATCGAGAGGTCTTGCCCTGTCGCAAACGATCGAGAAGTCGCATGAACGGGTTCGCGTGAATGACGACGCCTGGCAGTATACGTTTACCGCCGGCCGCTGCGAGTCGCTTTCGGTCAAGCTTTCTGACGATGTCGCTGTGAGACCGCTGTTCGAAGATGGCCCGAGCTGGGTGAGCGCGTCGCGATTATCGCTCATCGACGCAAATACGTTGGGGCCGACCGGAACGTTGTCTCAATATGCGGCTGACGTTGCGGCATGGATTCTTCGAAACTCGATCGAACAGTCACTCTGGACACTGAATATTACACACACACAAAAGCTTGGGAACGTAACCCACGTTAACGATTCCCACCACGTTTTACGACTTGACTTGCCATTCTCTTGGCAGCAGGGCAACCTGTCTCGTTCAACCCTGGATCTGTCCCAGTCCTTCGCCAGCGCCCAGATGGCGAAATGCGTACAACAAACGTTTATATAAGCAGTCCTAATTACAAGATTTAACAATATTTAACAAGATTGCCATCCAGAGAAATAACTCTAAATGGCAGGTGGACAAGGAAGCCCTTTGGCTTATCGAGAGTCCAACCCTTTTATTTACACATATCCAGCCCTTCTGAGGTATGTGTCGATTTTATTTTTAAACATATTCACACTACTAGCACCCACACAATCTTCAGATAATCTGTTCCATACATTCACAGTCCTTTGTGAAAATGAAAACTTTCTTACGTCTAATCTACACTGTTCCTTTACTAATGTAACTTCATGTCCTCTAGTCTTTCTATCTTTCTTAACTGAAAAAAACATATTTCTATCAATATTTTCATAACCATTCAATATTTTAAACACTTCTATCTGATCTCCTCTCAATCTCCTGGTCTCTAGTGTTGTTAAACCACATTCTTTTAGGCGTTTTTCATAACTAAGATCCCTCAGTTTTGGTATCATTTTAGTCGCTCTCCTCTGTACTCTTTCTAGCATATCTATGTCCTTCTTGCGGTATGGCCTCCACGCTTGTATACAATATTCTAAATGAGGCCTAACTATTGTTTTGTACAGCGGTATTATTAGTTCTTTTTCTTTATATGCTATATTTCGCCTAATCAATCCAAGGATTTGATTTCCTTTTGAAGCTGCAATTCCACACTGCTCTGAAACCTTCATGTCAGCACTAATTGTCAGCCCTAAGTCTTTTTCTTTTACAGTAGTATTTAGTACAGTTCCCCCCATTGTATATTCTACATATTCGTTCCCATGTCCTGTGTGAAGGCATTTACATTTCCCAAAATTGAACAACATTTGCCACTTTTCAGACCATTTGATCAACCTGTCAAGATCATCTTGTAAATGCTGTCTATCTCCATCACTTTTAATCCTTCTAAACACTTTTGTATCATCTGCAAATTTCAACACCTTGCTAGCTATATCATCGTCCAAATCGTTTATATATATTAAGAATAATATAGGTCCCAGTACTGATCCCTGTGGAACCCCACTCAAAACTGATTTCCAGTTTGAAGCCTCCCCATCAACAACTACCCGCTGTCTTCTGTCAATCAGCCATTTTTCTATCCAGTTAATTATACCATTTCCTATGCCATGGGCCTTTAGTTTAAGCAGTAATCTCTGATGTGGCACTTTGTCGAAAGCTTTTTGAAAATCTAAGTAGATGATATCTACTGGTGATCCATCATCTACCCACTTAGTGATATCTTCCAAAAAACATAACATATTTGTTAAGCATGACCTCGCTTTTAGATACCCATGTTGAGATGGGTTTATCAAGTTATGTTTAACAAGAAAATCCACCATGTGATCTTTAATTAGTCTTTCTAATAATTTACAAATCATCGATGTTAAACTAACTGGTCTATAATTATTTGACTTGTTTCTCGAACCTTTTTTGAATAACGGTATAATGTTTGCTTCTTTCCATTCTAAAGGAACCACTCCCTCTTCTAATGACAAGTTGAAAACTGTTGCAAGCGGTATGCTAATTTGTTCTACAATTTCCAATAGTAGTTTGGGTGGAATACCATCCACTCCAGGTGATTTATTATCCTTCATAGCCCTGATTTTCTTAGCTACCATTTCTGGGGTTACAATTAACTGTCTTAAATAGTCTGATTCTGCCCCCTTGAACTTAGCCTCTGGTACTGGCAGTGAACTAGTGTCTTCTCTGGTAAACACTGAACTAAAATACTCATTCAGGTCTTCTGCCATTAAGAATCCTTCTGATATTATATTTCCAGCACTATCTTCTAGAGGACCGACCTTATCCTGAACTTTCTGTTTGCTTCGAACATATGCATAAAAACTCTTGCTGTCATGTTTTATATTACAAGCTAATTTATGTTCATAGCTTCTCTTTGAATTTCTAATTTCAGCTGTAGCTTGGTTAAGTGCTTCTTTATAAATGTTGTAGTCTTCGTCATTTTCAGTACGTCTATATGACTTCCACATCATTTGTTTATACTTAATTTTTATAAAGGCTTCTTTCGATAAGTGTTTCTTTTTGGACCGTTTCCCGTGTTTTTTTGACGATGATGCATTCAATTTCACTCTTTAAGATATTCCAGCATTCTGTTGCTGTCTTATTCTTCAGTGTGTTATTCCAGTCTATCTTTGCTAAATATTTCCTTATGTCCTTATATTTTCCTTTGTAAAAATTTCTCCTGTACTGCTTTTTACTATTCCTTTCTGATTTTACTTTGATGGTAAAATGTATCTGGTTGTGATCACTATTCCCCAGTGGCTCACATACCCTGACATTGTCAACTAATTCATTCTGTGAGGACAAAACTATGTCTAACACATTCTCTCCCCTGGTTGGTTCTAGCACATGTTGAGAAAGGAAACTATCTTGTACTAAAACTAAAAACTTGTGGTCCTCACTACCCATACCCTGTAGAGATTTCCATTTTATATGCCCATGGTTGAAATCACCCATAATAACACAGTCCCGTTTGCTCACTTCCCTTATAGCGTTTTGTATTTTTTCATTCTCTTCTATGCTTATGTTTGGACTTCGATAAACTAATCCAACCGTTAACGTTGACTTTCCTGTAACTATGTTACACCAAACAGCTTCTTCGCAATCTGCTTCTCTGTCTAATTTTATTTCATAAGCCTGGATAGATTCTTTAATATATAAAATAACTCCACCTCCCCTTCTTCCTATTCTATCTTTCCTAAACATTACATATCCTGTCAGTCCCAATTCGGCATCTGATACATCGGTGGTTGCCCATGATTCGGTTATACCTATTATGTGAGGGTCAATATCTTCTACCATAATGTTTAGTTCATTTCTTTTGTTTACTATACTCCTTGCATTTAAACAAACACATTTATATCCAGCTTCAGAACAGTTTTCCAGACTGTTCTTTGCTGAATTATTTTTGCTGTCTTTATCTATGCCTCCAGTTTCAGGCTTCTCTGCGAGTCCCCCCTGCGAATTTAGTTTAAATAGATGCAACCTGTCCCACTGTCAACAGATCTCAGCAGATTCTCTGAGAATACTGCTGCCCCCTTTCCACTTAGATGGAGGCCATCTCTCATGTACATATCTTCTCTCCCAACAAAGTACCCCCATAAATCTATGAATCCCACGCCCTCTTCTTCACACATCTGCTCAACTAGTGCGTTGATCGCCATCCTCTTACAGTTTCTGTATGATGCCCCCCTTCCTCCCATTACTGGCAAAATTCCTGAGAGAACAACCTGTTCCACTCTTGTCTTCTTTAGCTTCCTTACTAGATGTCTGTACTTTTGAACTATCCCAGTTGTTCCCTCCTTGTCTGCATTGTTTGTCCCAACGTGTACTAGTATAGACCCTCCCTTGCCATGCCCCAATACCTTCTCCACCCTTTCAATCACATGCTCTATTCTAGCCCCCGGTAGAAATACAACAACGTCCTTCCCCTCGCATATAGTCTTGTCTGTTTTTCTCAGAATTGAATCGCCCATAAACACTCTCTCTTTTCTCCTAGCCCCATCAATCACTGCCTCGGAGTAGCTCCTCCTGTTTGTATATGTCTGGTTGTTGTCTTTTCCTCTTGCCATCTTCTCTCCTGTCACATTCTCTTCCATTTCCTTCTTTCCTGTCGCGTTTTTCTTGTCCCCTTTCCTCCTGTCATCTTCTCTTCTAGCACATTTACTCTCACTTCCTTTCGTCCCTTCATCATTCCTCCCATCACATTTTCTTCTCTCCTCTCCCGTCCCTTTTCCCCGGCTACCTCCTTCACTACAGTCACTTTTTCCCCTGTCACCTTCACGCCTGTCATGTTTTCTGTTTTTTGCTGAACACTTTGTCTTCTTCCATCAGTCTTCTGTCTCACAGTCTTACTAACTGCCTCTGTGGTATCTACCTCTTCACCACCTGTATCGCTGTCGCGTCTCCCCTCGTTCTCTACAGTCTGACTACCTGTTGATCTATCCCCACTGACCCGTTTTCTTTTCCTCTGCCGAACACTTTTCCTCCGTCCCTCTGTCTTCTAAATTTCTTGTTCCTTCAAACCGGTCACCTTCCCTCCTCTCAGTCTCCTTTCTTCAGTCTCTGTGTCACAACTCAGCTCCTTCTGTGTTGTAGAATTCTCGACTCTCTCTGCGTCATCCCTCTCTGCTCCATATATTTCTATGTTGAGTCTCACCTCCATCTCCTTCACTATATCCGTCAACTTACACACCTCCTTCATCAGACATTCCACCCTCAAACACCCCATACACCGAAAGGTGAATCCATCATCTTTGGTCTCTGCCCATGATTTTGGACAGCCAGACAACGCAAAATCCACCCAGCTCTGGCAGTCGTTGCAAACTAAGTGTCGTTTTGCCCTGAGCTGCCGCTTGCAAGGTGCCATATCAGAATTTATTTATGTTCAAAATAGTTTTATATAGTCTTTGAAAAGACTTTTCTGTGTACAATTTACACCAGATTGTTTAGGTTATAGTTAGTTATATTTGTTAACACACAATGACACACCGTGCCTTTCCTAGTTACGATGTCGATGACAATGTATTCAAGTTAGGCTTAGATACAAGGTAGTCTTTACAAAGACTGTTTCCTGTGTACCAATATACACTTTAAGAGGTTGTTATTTCAGGTTTTAATTACTCATCTAACTACATCGATTATCTCAAATAACGCTATTCTATTGTCGTTCACGTTACGTTAACTTCGCCAGTGACCTACTTTGTAAACAACGTTCCGATTACATTAACGTCCCCAATTATCGCTCGCAAATCGCCTACTTTTAATCTACCCTAGATTACTCCCTCTAGCTAACTTTTAACAAAAAATATTGCTTAATATATATCTATAATTACGTTATGTATCCTATACACTCAATAATATCACTTATCTTGATCAAATATCCTTATATTTTCGCAAGTTTGCTGCACCAAATTCAAATAAATTTACCACCGGAAGTTCCCCTAGCGAGTTCTTATTACACATCATATGACAGGTTTCCATCATTTCTATTGGCTAATGCAATATACAATTCAAACTAGGCATTGTGGAACACCCTCTCTAACATTACAGTGAAACCACCTGCTTGCCTAGAAACACTAGCAACAGAATACCACGCTTCACTGAGCACATCTGCAACCGAATTGCTGTAATTACGTAACTAAGGCGGATGGTTAACAATATGTCTATCTACTGGCTTGCCCTTCCTCATTTATAAAATTAAACCTCAGGAAAGTAGATTTAAACATCCAGAAATAGCAGAAATGCTACAGCCATCTTGGATTTATGCAAATTAACAGACTTTCCCAAAGTTACCGTTTGGGCAACCAAGCTGAAGTTGTTTTAGGACCCCATATGAGTACAAATCAACAAAAAAGTTCATAGAATAGAACATTTCTAGGTCATGGAATGACAAATGGACTAGTTGCGTTTCACGTTAAAATAAATTGAGCAATATCGAACGTAAAACACATTTTTGTAAATAGCGCCTTCAGGGCACCAGTCTTGACAATACGCTTATGCGTACTGCTGTAGAACGTTGTATAATATCCCCCAAACAGTAGGCGGTCACCAGTAACACAACACAAGTTACTGACCCAACGGCAAAGTAAGTGGTCTGTGACCACCAGGTCGCTGGTTTCTGGTTGCTCCGCGGACGACTTTTGATTACTGAACATTCTTCAGGATAGTTCGTTTTCAAATTAGAAACTTTCATTTTTCATATCCAAGAATCATGTTAAATTACCTGGTAGAGGCTTTCGTTGACGTGTCACGCCGACTTCATCAGTACCTATGACGCTGAATGACGTCATCGTACACGTGAGGCAGTTCGTAATTGCAGTTCGTAATCTTAGGACAAAGTATGGACAAGAATGTGTCAAAGACGTGAGGAAACTCGAACAATTGACCAGAAAGGTTTCGCGCCATAGAAATCACCTTGTATTTACACCACGTTGCAAAGACATCAATGTAACACCTCCCAGTCTGAGTCTGAAATGCCCGATAAACACGACGAATGCGAGGAGAATAGTGGACAAAGCCAGGAAGGAACTAGTGAGAGAGAGAATACGTGTCATAAACAACAAATTGGACACGTTTAAAGAGAAGAAACTCGCCCTAGAAACGAAGCTGTTTACTTCGTTGTCAAGGGAAGAACAACAAAACGTCACGCGCCACACCGCGCATGTCCGCGAGAGTACGCATGAGAAAACAAAATGGCGCCATCAACAACAAATTCGGCGCTTGGAAGCGAAGAGAGACAGAACAAACGAAGTTGACCTTACCGGAACACAGCTAAAAAGGTGGGTGATAAATCTGTCGAAATACAAACTGTCCGGGGCCCAGAATAAGATATTAGCGAAGGGACTAAATTACGCGGTAACGCCAAAAAAAGTACCAATCGAGGAGTTCGTCGTAGCGGCAGAACAAGCGACATGGAAACTACCACAAGAACAAAAAGACAAACTTCGTGCAGATATCGCGGGAGTTCTGAAATCAGCAAAAGTTCCAAAACAGAACCTAACCAGACAAGAAAGAACAGCTTTGAAAGAGCTGCAGAAGGAGAAGTCCATCACCATACTCCCAGCGGACAAGGGAAAGGCCACAGTCATCATGGAAACGAAAGAATACCAGGAAAAAATGAAAGAAATGCTAAGTGACGAAGCGACATATGAGAAGTTAAAGAAGGATCCGACCAAGAAATATAAGGCAGAACTCATCAGAATGGTAAATTCCTTGGAGAAGGAGGGGAAGATCACCAAAGATCAGTACTGGTACTTATATCCTACGCTAGAAAAAGTACCACGGATGTATGGATCACCAAAAATCCACAAGGAGAAGGTGCCACTCAGACCAATTGTCGACTACACACAGACAATAGCATACAGAGTATCCAGAGAATTGGCCAACATACTACAACCACTTGTTGGAAAAACAGAACACCATACGGAAAATTCACAAGAATTGGTGAAAGAAATGACAAAGCTGAGAATGGAAGAAGGAGAATCATTTGTGTCATATGACGTTGTGTCACTGTTCACGAAGACCCCAATCAGAGAAGCTTGCAAAGTCATCAGAAAAAGACTAGAGAATGACAAGACACTAAAGAAGAGAACAAATATAAACGTAGACGACATCATGGAGTTGTTGAAATTTGTCTTGGAGACGACATACTTCAGATTTGGAGGAGAAATTTACCAACAGAAGTTTGGGGTAGCCATGGGCAGTCCAGTGTCCCCCATTGTTGTGAACCTGTACATGGAGGACCTGGAGCAGAAAATCATAGCCACAGCACCAGTCGATTGCCAACCGAGAAACTGGAAGCGATATGTGGACGATGTAATTTGCCTGGTACACACAGGAAAGGCAAAGAAATTACAACAACACATGAACACTGTAGACCCCACAGGTAGCATCATTTTCACGCGGGAAGACGAAGAGAACAACAGCATGCCCTTCTTGGATGCAAAGTTCACCAGAAAGGAAGATGGCAGTGTGAAGTCCACAGTGTACAGGAAGAAGACGCACACTGACCAATACCTGAATTTTGCATCCCACCACCCCAAACATCAGAAGTTGGGAGTTGTCAGAACCCTTATGAACAGGTGTGAGACAATAACTTCGGAGGAGGGGGACAAGAAAGAAGAGATGGAACACCTGAGAGGAGCTCTAAGAGTATGTGGCTATCCGTCGTGGGCCTTAAAAAAGGTGACAGATAGCAGTAAGAGGAAAAAGACCAACAAAAAGACTAAGGACAAAAACTATCGGAGCCAAGTAGTCATTCCATACATAGAGGGGGTCTCAGAGAGAGTACATCGAGTACTGAAAAAGTATGGAGTAGCAACGGCCATGCGTCCCCACACCACCCTCAGGCACCTGTTGGTACATCCCAAGGACAAGGTACAACTAGAAGAACAGGGCGAACTGGTGTACCAAATACTATGCAAGAATTGTGGTGGGGAATACATTGGGGAGAGAGGAAGACTACTCAAAACAAGACTGGAGGAACACAGAAAGGACGTAGACAACACGAAAAATGAGAAATACACAAGGAGCGGGGAAAAAAGATTGATGTCTATCATCAATAAATCCGCCCTTTCAGACCATACGACAACTGAAAACCATATCATAGACTGGGAGGGAGTGAAAATTGTAGACAAAGAAACCAACAGAAGAATTCGGCATATCAAAGAAGCCATCTGGATCAGAAAAACCTAAACACCCATCAACAGAGACGAGGGTAATTACGAACTGCCTCACGTGTACGATGACGTCATTCAGCGTCATAGGTACTGATGAAGTCGGCGTGACACGTCAACGAAAGCCTCTACCAGGTAATTTAACATGATTCTTGGATATGAAAAATGAAAGTTTATAAAAAAAAATCCGCGGACGACAAATAGAATACGGCCTGACCACGCCCACGAGCAGTGCGTACCAGCAATATCACATTATTATCCGACTATACAGTATGATACTACTGACGTAATATTGTTATATAATATTATTGTTGTTTTTACTATACAGTATAAATATATTATAACGCATTCGATGCATGCAGTAGGGAAATGGTTCCGAATGGTCGGGCTGTTAGCATTTCCCCCTAGGAAAGGCTAAAAGCCCAAGTTTTCGTGAACAGTGACACAAAGTAATGGCCCGCACGCACGGCAGAATGTGACAATTATGTATAGCGTGCCTAATACAAGTGGTACATTACTTCTTGATTACTTCAGTAAGTTATTTCAGAAAGGCCTACAGAACGAGTGGAACAATCGTTGTCCATACATGTGTGTGTTGTCAACCTGTGACCTTCAAAATTACGGAGTTTTTAGAGAATGGACTTCACTCCCTGAACGAGAAGGCCCAGCCGACTGCTTCGTAACTGGGCGCATGACACGCACGCACGCACGCAATAAAGTATATATAAGGCATATGGTGCACAGACTACAAAAGTGGTCCCGAATGCTCCGGCTTTTAGCATTTCCCCTTAGCAAAGGCTAAAAGAACGAGTTTTTGGGACCAGTGACACATCGGAACGACAATATGTTATATCTACTCTTGTTGGATAATAAAAAATACGTTAGTATCCTTATGTAGCATTTTTATTACTTCTAAGTATAAGGCCTAATATGGATGTACTAGAAAAGTGGTTTCGAATGGTCGGGCTTTTAGCCTCTCCTCCTTGGAAAGGCTAAAAGACCGAGTGTTCGGGAACAGTGACACCTGGGAATGAGCCGCACGACAGAATAACGTACATATGTATAGCGTGCTTAATGCAAAATGTCTTAAATAACTGTTTTGTTAGTTTATTATGGATGTGATACATGTCACACATATAGGCATTTTACGAGAGCTAGAAGCATGCAATTATTTTTTTAATCTATCAGCATGTCAATGAGATGATGATAACAGCAGGTGAGAAGTTTAAGACATTTTGTAGGTCTTGTTTTCTTATAATCAGACAAAACGTTAACATGGTCGGCAATGGGAAAACCAACTGTGTATTGACCCCTTCTCTGTATTCGTATAACTTCTACTTCGGGAGGAATGTTGTAGTAATCGTTGGAAGAAGTCGTTAGAAGAATGTGACAATTATGTATAGCGTGCCTAATACAAGTGGTACATTACTTCTTGATTACTTCAGTAAGTTATTTCAGAAAGGCCTACAGAACGAGTGGAACAATCGTTGTCCATACATGTGTGTGTTGTCAACCTGTGACCTTCAAAATTACGGAGTTTTTAGAGAATGGACTTCACTCCCTGAACGAGAAGGCCCAGCCGACTGCTTCGTAACTGGGCGCATGACACGCACGCACGCACACACGCACGCAATAAAGTATATATAAAGCATATGGTGCACAGACTACAAAAGTGGTCCCGAATGCTCCGGCTTTTAGCATTTCCCCTTAGCAAAGGCTAAAAGAACGAGTTTTTGGGACCAGTGACACATCGGAACGACAATATGTTATATCTACTCTTGTTGGATAATAAAAAATACGTTAGTATCCTTATGTAGCATTTTTATTACTTCTAAGTATAAGGCCTAATATGGATGTACTAGAAAAGTGGTTTCGAATGGTCGGGCTTTTAGCCTCTCCTCCTTGGAAAGGCTAAAAGACCGAGTGTTCGGGAACAGTGACACCTGGGAATGAGCCGCACGACAGAATAACGTACATATGTATAGCGTGCTTAATGCAAAATGTCTTAAATAACTGTTTTGTTAGTTTATTATGGATGTGATACATGTCACACATATAGGCATTTTACGAGAGCTAGAAGCATGCAATTATTTTTTTAATCTATCAGCATGTCAATGAGATGATGATAACAGCAGGTGAGAAGTTTAAGACATTTTGTAGGTCTTGTTTTCTTATAATCAGACAAAACGTTAACATGGTCGGCAATGGGAAAACCAACTGTGTATTGACCCCTTCTCTGTATTCGTATAACTTCTACTTCGGGAGGAATGTTGTAGTAATCGTTGGAAGAAGTCGTTAGAAGAAGGCCGTCAGCAAAGCAAACACGCCACGCAGCGGTATCAAGAAGCACCGTCGACGAAGGAATGAGACCTACGGAATCTACATCTACAAAGTTCTCAAGCAGGTCCACACTGACACCGGTATCTCGAGCAAGGCAATGAGCATCATGGATTTGTTCGTGAACGACATCTTCGAACGCAGCGCTGCCGAGTCTTCCCGTCTCGCTCACTACAACAAGCGTCATGGAATTGGCAACATGGAGTAGACGTTGACACAATAAACGTATGTCTACAGTCATGCCAGTAGACGTTGACACAATAAACGTATGTCTACAGTCATGCCAACAGCATAGTAACACAATCATTATTTGACAAGTCTACTCTATAACGACTACGGCTTATCGGTGGACGTGAACTTTTGAAAATTTTAAATAAACAACGAGTATCTGCGATCGCGTTATGGTGTTTACGTAACATTTGGTAAACATTACTATCACCACTATCAACTATCGAGGCATCCCATTAGGTGACTGGCATGTTAGTTAGTTCGTATATTGCACTATTAAATAATTAGTTAGTTTATCATGACGATGTATTGTGTTCTTTTTGCACGAATTATGATCTATATTCAATTATGACATGAATAAGGAACACGAGAAATGTGTTGATTCAGTCCAGTTGTTAGATAATGTATCCGTATATGTTTCCTAGTATTACTTCTGAACTGACCAGTGTGTAACAATGGAGATTAGTACAACAGCGAAAGGAATAGACTCTGAATAGAACCTTAGGTACCTAAACATTAATTGAATCACACCGATCCATACAATTCAGCACAATAGCACGTAATGTCAATTAATTATGACTAGACCTCTACCCTAACATGTTAGTCCACTTAGACCTCAATTCTCACATAAGAGCGAAACGCAAGGATACCCCATTCGTTGATGTCACCATCGTACACGATGGACAGCAAAGAGAGAAGGGTCGTCGTCCCCGCCGAAAGGAGCCGTGGCATAGCGCTTACACGTCCACCCAAGTCGACAGCGACTGTACAACTGGTTGTCACGTAGCAGCAAGACTAATACTGCGTTCCAATGGGCACGTTTATATCGTAAACAGAGGTGACTGGAACGCAGCATAATAGTTGTCGTTGTTGCCATGCCAACGCGTTCTCTAACGCATGACGTCATGCATTAAAGAACGCTTTGGCAAGACAACAGCAATTCGAAGAGAACGGAGACTTTGAAATCGCCAGTCAGACTGTTGGATCATTACTGCAATGACATTGTGCTAGTAAGTGTGAACTGAATACTGGAAACAAGGTCTGGTTAGGAGTTTGGCCGCTGCTGCGACGAAATTACCTGATCTATCAACCCTTCAATGCTTCATATTGGTACTTCTCCTCACTTCACTTTCCCATAACCCGTAAGGATCGTTGGGGCATCACTGACGACTTTTTAACCAGTTTTCTCCACGTTACCCTGTTCTCCCAAGCCCTCTGTTAGTCGGCGAACTCCAGTCCTGTCCACTCTTTGATGTTGTCTTCCCACCTCTTTTTTTGTCTACTTCTTCTCCCCCTCTCACGGTACCTTGCAAGATGGTCTTTGCAAGGCCAGATGATCGTGAAATGTGGCCGTACCACTTCAGTTTGCGCTTCTTGACCGTTGTAAGGAGGTCTTTGTATGGTCCGATGGCGTATTTGATCTTGTTGCGAACGCCTGCATTACTAACATGGCTTTTGTATGGTATGCACAAAATATTCCGAAAGCACCTCATTTCCATGGCTTGTATCCTCTTCTATAGATTTGCAGAGAGGGTCCATGTTTCACAAGCGTATAGAAAGATGGACAGGATAAGGGAGCCGCATCAGCCTTATTTTCGAACTGACATTGACGTTCCATACGGGTTTCAACCTTGTAAGTGCTGCATATTGTTTATCTCAAGATAATGCAATGGAAACAAAAAGCAACTTGCTGATGTTCTACACCTGCGTGAGTTCATTTAAATTAACCATTTGCAACAGCGCTCGACATTTTCACGTGACTGTTTTATTCAGAATGTGGCCACATAGAAGTTGTGCCTGTTATTGAAGCTGCTATCCAGCTAGTTCTAAACTTATTTTGTTGTCATCAGAAGAATCGGAATATCCATAAAGGCATGACGTCTTGTCTAAGCACACAACCTTGTTATCAGTGCATGTATTATTTAAGTAACCACAGTGCCATCTCATCCATCGGAAGTGCGGAAAACTAAAAAAGATAGCGACAGGGGGGTCATTATCAGATGGCGTATTTGATCTTGTTGCGAACGCCTGCATTACTAACATGGCTTTTGTATGGTATGCACAAAATATTCCGAAAGCACCTCATTTCCATGGCTTGTATCCTCTTCTATAGATTTGCAGAGAGGGTCCATGTTTCACAAGCGTATAGAAAGATGGACAGGATAAGGGAGCCGCATCAGCCTTATTTTCGAACTGACATTGACGTTCCATACGGGTTTCAACCTTGTAAGTGCTGCATATTGTTTATCTCAAGATAATGCAATGGAAACAAAAAGCAACTTGCTGATGTTCTACACCTGCGTGAGTTCATTTAAATTAACCATTTGCAACAGCGCTCGACATTTTCACGTGACTGTTTTATTCAGAATGTGGCCACATAGAAGTTGTGCCTGTTATTGAAGCTGCTATCCAGCTAGTTCTAAACTTATTTTGTTGTCATCAGAAGAATCGGAATATCCATAAAGGCATGACGTCTTGTCTAAGCACACAACCTTGTTATCAGTGCATGTATTATTTAAGTAACCACAGTGCCATCTCATCCATCGGAAGTGCGGAAAACTAAAAAAGATAGCGACAGGGGGGTCATTATCAGATGGCGTATTTGATCTTGTTGCGAACGCCTGCATTACTAACATGGCTTTTGTATGGTATGCACAAAATATTCCGAAAGCACCTCATTTCCATGGCTTGTATCCTCTTCTATAGATTTGCAGAGAGGGTCCATGTTTCACAAGCGTATAGAAAGATGGACAGGATAAGGGAGCCGCATCAGCCTTATTTTCGAACTGACATTGACGTTCCATACGGGTTTCAACCTTGTAAGTGCTGCATATTGTTTATCTCAAGATAATGCAATGGAAACAAAAAGCAACTTGCTGATGTTCTACACCTGCGTGAGTTCATTTAAATTAACCATTTGCAACAGCGCTCGACATTTTCACGTGACTGTTTTATTCAGAATGTGGCCATATAGAAGTTGTGCCTGTTATTGAAGCTGCTATCCAGCTAGTTCTAAACTTATTTTGTTGTCATCAGAAGAATCGGAATATCCATAAAGGCATGACGTCTTGTCTAAGCACACAACCTTGTTATCAGTGCATGTATTATTTAAGTAACCACAGTGCCATCTCATCCATCGGAAGTGCGGAAAACTAAAAAAGATAGCGACAGGGGGGTCATTATCAGTCATAGTTAAACTATGACTGATAATGACCCCTCTGTCGCTATCCCCACCTCTCTTCATGTTGTAGGTGTATATTTGAATGGTAGGCTTATGACATATTTGACTAAATTAAAATGAAGTAATCAATACACACCTCCACACAATTTCACGGCGTGTGGGTTATGTTTTAGCCAAAAGAGACCGAGGTAGGAAGTTCGGCGGCAGAGCGTCAGAGGACAGTATGAGGAGTGCAACTAAGAACACCGCACATTACATCTGGAAGAAATAAATTGAATACACAAACTATACACACACAACCTCCACACACACACACACACACACACACACACACACACACACACACAATAATGAAATCCCAAAAATTAAGACAACACGTTAATGAGCAGCGTCAGAAATTCTGAAAGTACGTTATTGAAATTTTGAATACACCGTTTGACCGTGTCAGTACATCGCGCAGGACTTCATAACCACGATATTCCATATATTAATTTAAATGTGCTTAATCTTTACAATACAATTTACTAAGCGTCACGCATAGCCCAAGGCGCCGTAGGTAATTAGGTGTGTGCATGTAAACAATAGTACACATTGAAAAATATGAAGTATTGGACTGTAGTTAATTTTAATGATCGTTATGTTCTTACGTATTTTTAATAGAATGAAAACCTGCGAATCTTGCAAACAGTGCGGAGTATACATTTATGACATGTGTTTCTTGAGCGAACTGGCAAACTCCTTCGGAAAGATGTGTGTTGAGATGGCGAATCAGCTTTACTACGTGAGGAAAGTTTACGATAAGGTGAGGTACGATAATTCAACACGATAACCTACCAAATGTATTTGTTAACTGCTGACGAAATTAAGCAAGTCACCTTAATCAGAAAATAAACAAGCATAGGCGCGGGAACGGGGGCAGGGGGCAGCTACCCCCTGGAATTTATCCGCTCGTCTCGTCGGTCTGCAGACGCCCGTCCTCGGTACGCTTCGCTTGCCACGAATCTTCGACACGCGCTCGCTACGTCCCCGCCTTTCTCGTCCCGCCACGCAGAGCTGTCGCTGTGATACTTCGCCATTACAGCCCCGTATCTCTTCTAAATTTCTCCACGTGCTTCGATCTTTGCAAGACTCTTTTGGGCACCGGGGTGAGACCCAGCCATTACAGCCCCGTTATCTCTTCCAAATTCGCACGTGCCCGGTCTCTGCCAAAGGTGATATTTCTTACCAGTCATTGACTTTTATAGCTAGACATGTGGTTCTGCCCCCCCCCCCCCACATTAAATGTCAGCGTGAATGTTTGTTTTTGTGGCGAGCAATGGCGGGTGGAAATGTAAATTTTATGAAACGACTAATGTGTATTTTTGTCGACTGTGCAATTGGAGGGCAGACGTATGGTTTTCTGCCCCCTCCCAGTAAAAGAAGAGAAGCTGGATAAGGTAAATTGACAGCAGTGGCGCGACGTAAAATTTAATTTTCAACAGCACTGTTCCCCCCGTGTTCGGCTATCATGAGTTCACAGCCGAGACGCCCCCCTCCCGTCTTCCGATGTCACAGTCAAGCCAACCCAGACCGCCACAAGGTGAAGGAAGATGTGAAAATATGCGGCGGTGCGGCGGCGAAAATTGTTCAGTGGTGCTGAAGCTCCGGTAGCCCCCCCTAATATGAATTTCGTTCCCGCGCTACTGTAAACAAGTCACCTTCAATCATGCTTCTGAAAGTCTACGATTCTCAGGAGTACGACGATTCGACACGCTAGCCTATGAAGTTCATACTCTAACTTTTAAAGAAATTAAATTAGTCCCCTCAGTCCTGCCCACATATATCATACATTCGGATATTGCTATCTTCAGATGGTGAATAAATCTAATTATGTGAATAATATCTACCACACTCAGCGGTATTATTCTAATAGGTTCAAATGAAAGATACCTTTCTTTTATCAGGAACCTTCCTTTGGACGATACTATATAGTACCTAACGTCTCTATAGAGGCACTCCATGGAGACACTACGTGGGCGATAATACCCACAATAACCATCCAACTGATTCACTGACTCGCTGATTCACTGGCTCGCGAGTCACTAACTCACAGACTTACTCAGACACACTGACTCTCTCATTGCATGATTTACACATTCACCTACAATACCAAGAAAGTAGCCTGCAATACCAAGAAAGAAGGATTGTAATCGGACAGGATAATAACATTTGAACGGCGGTCCTTAGAACAGAGAACAGCGTCGAACCAGTGTTTCGTAGACTTCTTGTTACCGTCGTGGCTTTGGATGTTTTCTCTGCGTGAAATTTTGATATTAAGTCAAATTAGCATTTAGAAAAAACCTGCCTTTGCACGCATGGTAACAATGAACGCTGTGATAATGGATTTCTTCTTTCCACCGTTGTGATCTTTAAAGATCATAATTGATTTCTTCTTCATTTAATAGTTACTTCGGAGGAAGCATCCCCGCGAAAATAAGAGGTACGTTTTAGATTCAACCTTATATATATATATAGGCATGCATACCTAACCTATATGGTTATACACCCGATGATATTATTCCAAATGACGTGATTTTATTTCATGTACATGTGTCAAGTCAAGTGGCAGCCTCGTGTCATGCACTGCTTTTGTGGTTGTTGTGTTTGCAATTGTTACTGTAATAGGACAATTTTTTACTAAAATAGTAAAAATCAACAACAAAGACAACATCATGGACAACAACAACAACAACGATAGAAACGCTGGTGGTGATGACGACGACGACAATGGCACAAACTCAACTTTGCTGACACACACACGCGCACACACACACACCCTTGCCGAAACATGTAGGCAAAAGCGGTCGTGTTGCAACATTTGGCCGAGTGTTCCTGCTGTCTGCCTACTTCTCTGTCGAATGCTGTTTGAAGTGTTCTTTATTATCTTTCTGGTCGGCTTTCTACCCGCCTTCTCCACACAACTTCCAAGCTAAACAAGCTTCTCTCAGCTCCTAGATGACTTTCTGCCCCCCTAATGGTTGGTACCAACGTGTACCTTCCGAATGTACACGTTTACGGATGATTCGCCGTAAATTACCATTCTGTTGAGATGGCATGGCCCTTGTACCCGGCATGTTGCCTTCTAAATGTTAATACTTGGTATCGTTGTTACGAGCCCACGCATGGATGCGGCATGACTACTTCTTCTAAGCCGTTTGGTGGATCTGTAGCTAAACAAATACGATTCCGAAGATAATCAACAATAACGGATGAATTTCGGACACTGTGGTGTTTTAACTTTATTTCCTGAAACGATGAAAATAAATAGCAGAGGTTGAACAATGTCCCAAGAACATTTCTCCTGTAGTGCTCTTGTAGTTTGGCATTGTTGGTTGTGTACTTGTTTCATCGTGCAAGGGGCAAACAACCACATTCCTTTTCACCGGTTGTCTATTTAATTGCACTTGCGATCGCAGTGATGGAGACGATAAACATTGCTATTGTTGGCCATTCCTTTGTTCGCCGCCTTGCGGCTTTCGCGTTGACGCATCGGTCCATGAACCTCGCTTTGGACGAGAGTTATCATGTTACCTTAATTTCGAGAGGGGGTTTGAAAGTGCGGCAACTATACACACTAACGCATGATATTTTAAATGCCAGTAGGGACGAACGATTTAATGAATTGTGGACATATTGAAGTTGGCGATAAAGTGTTGGCTTTCGCAACGTATTTAACCGTAATGGCAGGGATCCGTTGCGTTGTAATCTCGCAAATGTTGTACCGTGATGCTACCGCATCTGTTTCTCCAGTGGATGCCAATTTTAATACCAGGGTTTTTCTATATAATAAGTATATGCACGAGGCCACCAAATGTTTTGACACTGTTGATTTCTGGTCGCATTGTGGCGTGTGGTCTGACTGGATGCAGTACCTACTTGATGGTGTACATTTTAATGACGAGGGAAATAGAAAGTATTTCAACAGTGTTCGAGGGGCAGTTGTTGCCGCGGCGAATAAGTTGTAAAGTTGTTAATGCCGGAGGTGTTTTGGGCATATAAAGTTTGACAATTTCTGACAATTGGTTTGGATTTACTAATGCCTAACACATTTTTGATGGTGTGGCCGTGTAAATGTTCTGCCACTAGGCCTAGGGCTGTGCCCTTGTGAGCCGTGTACATGTTCTGCCATTATGGCTGTGCCCTTGTGGGCCGTGTAAATGTTCTGCCATTATGGCTGTGCCCTTGTGGGCCGTGTAAATGTTCTGCCACTGGCTGTGCCCTTGTGGGCCGTGTGAATGTTCTGCCATTATGGCTGTGCCCTTGGGGACCGTGTAAATGTTATGCCATTCTGGCTGTGTGCCCTTGGTGGCAGTGTAAATGTTCTGCCATTATGGCTGTGCCTCTGGCGGCCGTGTAAATGTTTTGCCATTCTGGCTGTGTGCCCTTGGTGGCTGTGTAACTGTTCGGCCATTCTGGAGATACCCTCGGTGGCTTTGTAATTATTTGTTCCGTTGCAATTCCTTAGTTACAGAGGTTGGCATTATTACCCATATGCTTTTGTGACTATCCTGGTTGTGGTTTTATGGTACAGAATATACTGTTGGAGGCAGTACATATTAATGCAACTACAGTGTGTAACGTTTGTATATTTGTGTTTCTTTCCTACTTTTGGCCTGCTTCCATATATTGAATTTACCTAGCGGTATGGGTTCATTATAATTTGACCCAGTGTCTGTCCGGTTTTCCTTTCTCAATGTTTCAGAACGCCTCCAAAACGTAAACGTTCTACAAAAGCGCCAGCTCGTTATCGTGAGACAGTCGTGGGACGTCCTCGCAAACGAGCCAGGACGGTTGATGGGGACCAGGCCGAGGAAAGGACATCCACAGCCATGGCGATGGTTCCACCAGCTTCAGTGTTGTCGGCACCTCCTCCACCTGGCGAGATTGGCATCCTACGTGACCAGATGCGGTCTATGCAAGAACAGGTGGAATCAATTCGGGAGGCGGTCATGGGGATGGCTGCATCCTCTCAGGTAGCGAGGGAGGCGACCCCAGTGGCAGCTGCATTAGCAACACCAGCAGCGGCCGGGTCAGCAGCAGCGGCTGAGTCAGCGGCAATGGTCACTGAGTCGAGCATGGGTGAGCTATGTGAGGAATTACCTCAATACCCCTCTAACATGAGGGCATTGGCGGCGGTACCACTTGGTAGCCTGGTGGACCAAAAGATTAAAGACAGAATTTGGTCCAACCAATATATTGTTTTGGCTTTACTAATTAGTGAAGCAGCGCATGAAACAACATATATGTCTCCCAATCTCACCTTTGACCTACCTCAGTCGCAGGTCATAAAGAAAATTGCTAACAACGAGCAGTGGTCAGATGCTTTCCTCATTTTCATGGCCATATATACACAACACTGCCCATTAGAGACACAGGCTGTCATGAAATATCTGCAGATCATCCGGACCATGGCTTCCAATTCACCCCCAAGGTTTTTCTTACACATGACAGGGACTTTAGGAAGTTGAGGGCACACTTCACCATGCCGTGGTGTACATTACATCAGGAACTCCTACATTCGGCTAGCAAGACCATAGGAAATCAGAGTCGTCCCTTTCCCCAGTGGAGACAGCCCATAGTCAGATGACAGCCCTTTCCCACCGGCTACTGCTTCGCCTACTGCAGTGATGGGCGTTGCACCAATCAGAAATGTACCTTCGCACACCGATGCCCATCTTGCAATGGATAGCATGCAGTGTCGCAGTGCCATGGTAGTCGTCCGGCCACCCCATTCAAAAGCCCTGCCACCCTCTTCCATCGCCCTGCCACCCCCTTCAAACGGCCTGCTTTCACCGGCATCCAACCTCCCAACACCAATCCACGCCGCCCGGCTATGGCAGCTTCTACAGGAAAGTAGGTATGAACCAGCCTTGACGAAGGAAATTTGCCAAGGATTTACCCATGGATTTCCACTTTCTTTTCAAGGCGATCTTAGCCACAGGACAGTGCCGTGCAACCACCCATCTCTCCTAGCAAACCTTTCAGTGGCAAGGGACATGATTATCAAAGAATGTACTTTAGGTCGTATTGCAGGCACCTTCGAATTAATCCCAATTTTTAACTTGGTTATATCACCATTAGGGCTTATTCCAAAGGCGGAGCAAGGCAAGTTTCGGATAATTCACGACTTATCATTCCCAAAGGGAAATTCAGTTAATTTTGGAATCCCAAAAGAGTGTTGCTCTGTAACATATGAGGATTATGACTACTTTGTTTCATTGCTGACATCAGTGGGTCGTGGTTGTTTTATTGCCAAAGCTGATATTGAATCTGCATTTCAGATTATTCCGGTTCAACCTAGCGATTATCATCTGCTTGGTTTTTCATTTGAAGGTCAATATTATTATGATAAATGCCTTCCAATGGGTTGCTCCATTTCGTGCAACAAAAAAAAATTTAGCTGTGCCTTGCAGTGGATTCTACAAACAAATTTTCATGTTATGCATATGTCTCACATCCTGGACGATTACATTTTTCTCTCGCCATCTAGGTCGATTTGCAACTTCTATTTGCAGCAATTTTTTTTTATGTCTAATTGGTTGTCAATTCCGATCAAGCATAACAAAACTATGTTGCCATCTACTTGTGTGGTTGTTCATGGTATAGAAGTAGACACTGTAAAAATGGAGGCTAGGCTCCCACAGGACAAACTTGAAGCAGCGATTAAGTTAGTCAAGTCCTTTAGTCACCGTAAAAAGGTTACCTTGCGAGAACTACAAAGTCTCCTTGGAACTTTACAATTCTGTTGTAAAGTAATAATTTCCGGCAGACCATTTCTCCGAAGGTTGCATGACTTAACCCAGGGCAAAGTTAAGCCTCATTTTCACATACGCCTGGGTAAGGAGGCACGGCTAGACTTAGCTGCGTGGTCTATTTTTCTGGAGAACTTTAATGGGTCATCACTTCTCATTAATGATCAGTGGCTGTCTTCAGAAAAGCTTGAATTATTCACAGACGCTTCAGGTTTGGGTTTTGCTGGTCTATTGGAAAGCCAATGGTTTCAAGGTCATTGGCCTTTGTCATGGCAGAACTTCAATATTGCCATAAAGGAATTATTTCCTATCGTACTTGCCTTGTACTTGTGGCCGCAAGTGCTGAAAGATAGGAGACTGCTTGTGCTATGTGACAATGAAGCAGTGGTACATGTTATCAATAACCAAACGAGTAAAGACAACCAACTGATGTCACTTATCCGTAAGTTGACTGTAGCGCTCATGAAAAACAACTTGATTTTAAGAGCAAAACATGTCCCAGGTAAACAATAGAATCGCTGATGCGCTGTCTCGGTTTCAGGACACGCCGGAACTGCGCAGGCAGTATGGCCTCGAGCCAGTGCAGTCGGTCATCCCGCCGGATCTCCTGCCTTGGTAACTGTCATTCAACACTTGTTAGATGCTTCCTTGTCTGATCTCACCACAGGCTTATAAAAAAGTGTTACAATGTTTCACCAGTTCTGCCAATCTGAACTTCATCTCACACACTGGTTTCCAGCTAAAACACCAGCAATAATTTCTTTTATAGCATTTGATTTTCAAAAAGGTTATGCGCCATCATCCATTACCAGTGTGATTTCAGCAATTTCATACGTGCATAAAATGCACACTTTTGCAGATCCAGCTGCTACATTTGTTGTTCGAAAATTATTGCAAAATTGAGGTCATCAGGTGATCAGCGGGCACCAGTCACAAAATCGGTCTTGCACAAGTTGGTGTGTTCTACACCACACATCTCATGTTGCTATTATAACAACATTTTAACTTCGGCCATGTATTTACTAGCCTTTCATGCCTTCCTTCGAATAAGGGAAATTGCAGTGACTTCTACTAAAAAAATCGGTCAAGTCTTGCAGGTGAGCCAGCTGGCAGTGACGACTAATGGCTGTACAGTGGTGTTTTATGCATACAAGCATTATCAAGGCCCGCCTGTGACTTTAGCTATTCCAGCACATATAGAGTCACCATGTTGTCCAGTCAAAGCTATGCGATCATATTTGGCATTACGAGGCATTTACGAGGCGCCAGGTCCGCTCTTTATTTTTCCAGGAGGAGCTCCAGTTACAAAATCGTTCTTTACTACTCAGCTAAAAAAGTCTCTTACATGGGCAGGTCTCTCGACTTTATGCTATAAAGGTCATAGTTTTCGGATAGGCGCTGCAACAGCAGCTGCAATGCAGGGGATCTCGGACGACGAAATCCAGCGCATGGGACGGTGGAAATCCCAAGCTTTAAAAAAATATATTCGAATTCCAATGTTGCAGTTGCAGTGACCTCTTTTTGTTTTGCAGTGGTTATGCTCACATAAGGCGGCAGGTGCACAAAATATGCTTTCTACTTAAGTGGGGCATATGAGGCAGCAATGCTTGTATTCATTCATTTCGAACAAAAAAAAAGGAAAAATGTTGTATGAATGTTTTCTACTGAGGTGGGGCATTCCATGTAATGTAAGCACCATTTCGGCTACACAGTTAATATGTCAACTTAAACCGGTAAATATCAGTGTTGTGTTACACTACTGGTAGAGAAATACTCCTTATTTTGGCTATGTTTCACGGGTGCTTTCTGCTTAGGTGGGGCATTCCGTGTGAAATAGAAATGTTTTATATACCCTCTCGGTGGTTAATATAGAACAATACTGTGTAGCACTTCAGTTACCGAAATGTGTGGATTCCTAATGTGTTAGGCGGGGTATTACATTTAGCCTTCACAATTGTTGTTTCCAAACCGATGGTTATGTTAATTATACGCATAATGTGTAATGCTTCAGGTACAAAATCATTGTAGGATTAATATGTTGTGGCGCGTGCTTTCTGCTGAGGTGGGGCATTCCATGTAGCATAAAAATTTTGTTTACACACATGATGGATATTATATAGCAATAATGTTTAGCACTTAAGGTGCCGGTATATACTTTCGTGTGGTTTTCATGTATAGCATGAATGCTTTCTGCTTAGGTGAGGCATTCTAAGTGGCAGTAACAATGTTCGCAGTAACACAGGTTATCTAAGTTCGCGCTAATTGCCATTGGAAACACATATGGACTAATGTGTTGTTACATTGGATACCAATGTTTTTACACAAAAGCTCATAGTCTTAGTAGGTAACATCCATACTTTCTACTGAGGTGGGGCATGATAGGTACTGTTTTGATGAATAGTTGTTACATTCTGAGTGTAATTGCTGTAATTTTGTTTAGTGACACGGAATCCTGTGGGGTGGGGAGCCATTCTGAAAATTAGTTATTACAGAATTGGCCTGGTGTGGTTGGTTCCCCCACCTTTGCTGTCAATTTTGTGTATTTGTTATGACATGTATAACTAGGTATCGACATTGTATATTATTGTAGTTATGTAATCTAGTTATACATAAAGAGTTGGCTTACTATTAAGCACTTATACAAACATACATCTGACTTGTGTTATCAGCAAACAAGCCACGTTTCCGAGTCACGGAGTCACAACTTTATTTGGTAGTGTTGTCCCGCATAAATGCTAAAACTGGTTAGTTAAACAAATTATAATAAAAAACAGATATATATATATATATATATTCCTAACGACAATATGCGCTGATCAGATAGGTATATAGAAGACAGAATATTGATTCACTTGAAACTGTTCAGCTGCCTCGGTGGTATATTAGCTTTCATACTCTTTAGTTGAAGTTTCTTTGGGAAACGGTCTACAAAATAAGTCACCGTTTGATTGACATCAACAGGAACAACGTAGTGGATGTGTATCAGTGCAAGCGAGGAGAGACGTTCTTGGCCCATGCTGACCCGCATGAAGGTTTTCAGGTGTCGTAGAGCGCTGACACTTCTTTCGCATTCGCATGACGTTACGGGAATTGTACAGGCCAATTGGAACAACACATGTATGTTGGGGAATGATTCTCACTGGCATCCCTTCATTGCCTTTGCACAGCTGTTTGGGCAGTCCTTTGGCTCTTTGCCGCCATGACGCTGCTCCCATCGATGCAACTCTTCTGGTAGCACGTTCGGAGATGGCAGATCACCTTTGTACATGGCGATTGCTTCTGCAAGTTCAGACTTCTGCTTGCACAACACGGCTGGGACCAGGCCTAGGAGTGAAGTACTTCTCTGGGATAATGCCGAAATCCTCCCTCCAAAAAATAATCGTATCTGCAGATTTTAATTCTATGCAAATTTCATTGGCCTCCACTCTTGTATACAATATTCTAAATGAGGCCTAACTATTGTTTTGTACAGCGGTATTATTTGTTCTTTTTCCTTATGTGTTATATTTCGCCTAATTAATCCAAGGATTTTATTTCCCTTTGAAAGTGAGCATTCTTCCTATTCTATCTTTCCTAAACATTACATAGCCTGTCAGTCCCAATTCGGCATTTGATATATCAGTGATGGCCCATGGTTCGGTTATACCTATTATGTGAGGGTCAATATCTTCTACCACAATGTTCAGTTCACTTCTTTTGTTTACTATGCTCCTTGCATTTAAACAAACGCATTTATATCCAGCTTCAGAAGAGTTTTCCAGGCTGTTCTTTGCTGATTTATTTGTGCTGTCTTTATCTATGCCTCCTGTTTCAGGCTTCTCTGTGAATCCCCCCGGCGCATCTAATTTAAATAAATGCAACCTGTCTGAGGTGGCTCCTGTGCTAGCGATATTATATATCTTAATGGGAGTCTCCCGACCTTATCTATTACTTACGTTATTCATTGTACATGTATCGTATTCATAGGTCAAATAATATTATTGATTCTGAGTTCTGTCCCACTGTCAAACAGATCGCAGCAGGTTCTCTGAGAAAACTGCTGCCCCTTTTCCTCAGTCTTCGTGCCACTACTCTGCTCCTTCAGTCTCACAGTATTCCCAACTCTCTCCATGTCGTATCTCTCCATTCCACCTGTCTCCTTGCTAATTCTCATCTCCATCCCCTTCACAGTATCTGTCAACCTAACTACCTCCTTCTGCAGATATTTCACCTTCCCACGTGCTGAAAGGTGACTCCCTCTTCCTTGGTATCTGCCCATGACTTCCCACAGCCGGACAAGAAAAAATCACCCAGCTGTGGCAGTCATCGCACACCAAGTGTCGCTTTGCCTTGACTTGCCGCTTGCGAGGCGTCATATCTGAATGTATTTAATAATAATGATAATAATCTAATTAGCTATTCAAAATAGTTTAGTCAACTATGGTTACACTATTCAGTATGTAGTCTTTAAGAAGACGTTTTACTGTAAACAAACGTTACACCTTATGCTAGATTGCCTTGGACACAAGCCATCATCAACAAACTCGATTTCCCCCGACTATCGCCCACCGAAGCTTCGGGTATGGCCTACGACCACTGATCTGTATTTATACGACTAACTTCCTCAAATACACTTTTTCTGACTACTGTTTACCTACAGCTGTTTCTTAATATATGTCTATGGATAGTTTACGAATACTATTTACGTAATAACAATACTTATCTCTTCAATCTTTCCACGTATTTTCTGAAATTTCTGCACCGATATCCACAATGAACCGAGCCCAAGATTTCCCGCCAGTGGAATGCATTCGACGTCTCGTGTCTTTCCTTCGAAATTCGCGAACAATATTCCTCTGACCCTGTCGCTCGCTGCTTTGCATGACGTCATGCGTTAAAGAATGCTTTGCATGACAACAGCAATTCGAAGACAACGGACACTTTAAAATCGCCAATCAGACTGTTGGACCATTGCTGCAATGATGTTGTGCTACGTAAGTGTTAATATGACCGTGCGTACAAAACCTTTTCAAACAGAAATATGTTGTTAAAAAATACTCAATAAGTGCAACGATGACATGAAAATAGTTAGCAGAAGGGGAAACTAATGGAACAATTCCATCATTATTTCATGCATGCTTCTACGATCTAACATTAATAAATATATACATAATATTGGAATGGTCATATATATGTGTGTGTGTGTGTGTGTGTGTGTGTGTGTGTGTGTGTGTGTGTGTGTGTGTGTGTGTGTGTGTGTGTGTGTGTGTGTGTGTGTGTGTGTGTGTATACAGGGGTTTACGGGACGCAAGATCCTGCATTCTATAAGCATAGAAACAGTATCCGGACGCGTGAAAAATAATCGTTGCGTTCCATTTGTATCAGTGACATAAAACATAAATATATATTGAATATGAATACCTTTAACTTGGTAGTTTATTACTGAATCAATTCGTTTGGTATTTCTTTTCACGAGTCCTTCCAAATAATCATTCCCGTAGGCGTATGTTTTCCGATTCCGACTAGATTCCGATGGGTGCCGGCCTAAAAATCAGAAAGGAATACTAAAAAGCAGTATAGGAGAAATTTCCACAAAGGAAGGTGCAAGGACATGTGGAAATATTTAGCAAAGCTAGACTGGAATAATACACTGAAAAATAAGACAGCAGCAGAATGCTGGAATATATTAAAGAGTGAAATTAAGTGCACAGTCGATACATTTGTACCCTTCAAAAAACAAGGGAAACGGTCCAAAAGGAAACACTTATCGAAAGAAGCCATTAGAAAAATTAAATATAAACAAATGATGTGGAAGTCATATAGATGTACTGGAAATGATGAAGACTACAACATTGATAAAGAAGCACTTAACCAAGCTACAGCTGAAATTAGAAATTCAAAGAGAAGCTATGAACAACAATTAGCTAGTAATATAAAACATGACAGTAAGAGTTGTTATGCGTATATTCGAAGCAAACAGAAAGTTCAGGATAAGGTCGGTCCTCTAGAAGATAGTGCTGGAAATACAATATCAGAGGGATTCTTAATGGCAGAAGACCTGAATGAGTATTTTAGTTCAGTGTTTACCAGGGAAGATATTAGTTCACTGCCAGTACCAGAGGCTAAGTTCAAGGGGGCAGATTCAGACTATTTAGGACAGTTAGTTGTAACCTCGGAAATGGTAGCTAAGAAAATAAGGGCTATGAAGGATAATAAATCACCTGGAGTGGACGGGATTCCGCCCAAACTACTATTGGAAATTGTAGAACAAATTAGCGTACCGCTTGCAACAGTTTTCAACTTGTCATTAGAAGAGGGAGTGGTTCCTTTAGAATGGAAAGAAGCAAACATTATACCGTTATTTAAAAGAGGTTCGAGAAACAAGTCAGAGAACTATAGACCAGTCAGTTTAACATCGGTGATTTGCAAATTATTAGAAAGACTAATTAAAGATCACATGGTGGATTTTCTTGTTAAACATAACTTGATAAACTCATCTCAACATGGGTTTCTAAAAGCGAGGTCATGTTTAACAAATATGTTATGTTTTTTGTAAGACATCACTAAGTGGGTAAATGAGGGATCACCAGTTGATATAATCTACTTAGATTTTCAGATAGCTGTCGACAAAGTGCCACATCAAAGATTACTGCTTAAACTAAAGGCCCATGACATAGGAAATGGTATAATAAACTGGATAGAAAAATGGCTGATTGACAACGTGTAGTAGTTGATGGGAGGCTTCAAACTGGAAATCAGTTTTGAGTGGGGTACCACAGGGATCAGTACTGGGACCGATATTATTCTTAATATATATCAATGATTTGGACGATGATATAACAAGCAAGGTGTTGAAATTTGCGGATGATACAACATTGTTTAGAAGGATTAAACGTGATGAAGATAGACAGCATTTACAAGATGATCTTGACAGATTGATAAAATGGTCTGAAAAATGGCAAATGTTGTTCAATTTTGAGAAATGTAAATGCCTCCACACAGGACATGAGAACGAAGATGCACATTATACAATGGGAGGTTCAGTACTAAGCACTACTGTAAAAGACAAGGACTTAGGGTTAACCATTGGTGCTGATATGAAGGTTTCAGAGCAGTGCGGAATTGCAGCTTCAAAGGGAAATCAAATCCTTGGCTTAATTAGACGAAACATAACGTATAAGGAAAAAAAAACTAATAATACCACTGTACAAAACAATAGTTAGGCGTCATTTAGAATATTGTATTCAAGCGTGGAGGCCATATCGCAGGAAGGACATAAATATGCTAGAAAGTGTGTAGAGGAGAGCAACTAAAATCATACCAAAACTGAGGGATCTTAGTTACGAAATACGCCTAAAAATGTGGTTTAACAACACTAGAGACCAGGAGATTGAGAGGAGATCAGATAGAAATAAAACATTGAATGGTTATGAAAATAAGGATAGAAATATTTTTTCTCAGTTACGAAAGATAGAAGGACTAGAGGACATTAAGTTACATTAGTAAAGGAACAGTGTACATTAGATATAAGAAAGTTCCCATTCTCACAAAGGACTGTAAATGAATGGAACAAATTATCTCCTGATTGTGTTGGTGCTAGTAGCGTGAATGTGTTTAAAAATAAAATCGACACATACCTTAAAAGAGCGAGGTACACCTAGATAGAAAGTATTGGACTTTCGAAAAGCCAAAAGGCTTCCTTGTCCACCTACCATCTAGAGTTAATTTTCTGGATGGCAATCTTGTTAAATCTTGTTATATGTTTTCAAGAGAACCCGCAAACTGCTGATTGTGTGAGTGCAAGCAGTGTGAATATATTTAAAAACAAAGTTGATATATATACCTCAGAAGGGCGGGATACACATATATAAAAATGGTTGGACTCTCGATAAGACGAAGGCTTCCTTGTTCACTTGCCATCTAGAGTTAATTCTGTGGATGGCAATCTTGTTAAATCTTGTTAATTTTTTTAAACTTCATGATAAAATAAATGCTGCACGTTTATTGGTTGCTTATTGGACAAGCCCCCGCCTCATGAACAAGTTGGTAATCTTCAGTATATCGGAGACCTGTAGCATTACAATCTTCCACTTTAAGACCACATTCTGAATAAACCACTCACGTGAAAACGTCGAGTGTAGTTGCAAATGGTTAATTTATATTAACTGTTTCCCTTGTCTTATCTTGTGGTATAACGGTTTTACACATTCGGTTATTTCGTCGCATCAGTGGCCAAACTCCTAATCCTGCCTCCTTTTCAGGTATTCCGCTAAATGATGCACACATGGAATATCGTGATTATGAATCCTCCACCACATGTGTGTGTGTGTGTGTGTGTGTGTGTGTGTGTGTGTGTGTGTGTGTGTGTGTGTGTGTGTGTGTGTGTGTGTGTGTGTGTGTGTGTGTGTGTGTGTATATGTGTGTGCGTTCGGGCTTGCGTGCGGGCGGGCATGCGTGTGTGCATCGGTTGTGTATTCACTTTATCTTTTCAGACGAAATGTACGATTTTCATAGTCGCACTCCTTATACTGCCCACTGCCCCTATACCGCCTTTGGTTCCGCCTGCGACTCCAAAACCAGTTAAAAGACTCACAGTCCATCAAATTGGGATGATGTGAGTATGGAATACTCAGTTAGTTTATGGAATACTCAGTTAGTTTAGTTAAATGTGCAATAAGTATAGTACGCAAACATACACATACAAGGAGAGGTGGGGGACCATGAGGAGATCGAAGTGTTATACTTATACATATCACAGTTTCACTGTATTAAATGTGCTTAAAGCTTTGCAATAGCGTCATGCGTTACCCAAGGCGCACGCCGTAGGTAATTTAGTGTGTCCATGTAAACAATAATATAAATTGAAAAATATTAAACATTGATATGCAGTTAATTTAACTGATCGTATAGTTGTAAATGTTTGTTGCGTATTTCCAACAGACTAAAAAACTGCGAAGTTTGCATGCCGTGCGGAGAAGACATTTACGACATGTGTTTGATGTGCGACCTGGCCGACTCCTTCAGAAAGATATGTGTTGAGATGGCGAATCACCCGTTTTTCTTGAGGAAAGTCTACGACATTCAGAAGTACGATGATTCGTCACGCTAGCCTATAAAGTTTATATTCTAACTATTAAAGACATTAAACTGGTCCCCTTCAACCAGTGCCCGTGTACAGAAAAACTT
The DNA here is from genome assembly GCA_020002185.1 of Paraescarpia echinospica. Taxonomy (NCBI): domain Eukaryota; kingdom Metazoa; phylum Annelida; class Polychaeta; order Sabellida; family Siboglinidae; genus Paraescarpia; species Paraescarpia echinospica. Next base: position 68,968,578 of record CM034537.1, on the reverse strand, counting down.
GTATATCATAGATAGGGATAATACTCTCTCACGATTGCGAATAACCCTGACTACTTGAATAAGGTCTACGACACTCAGAAGGAAAGATTAATTTCCTATCCCAGGAATCATCCATTGGACAATAATAGAGACACTAGGTAGGCAACACCACCCACTACTTATATATGGCCACTTTTTTTTTAAACCGGACAAATTAAACAGAAAAATAAAATGTTGTGAAACTCTAACATGTCGTTTGTTTTCAGTCAGCTAATATAGTGCTGTTAAACTATCGTGAATAATTGAGCCGCAACATAGGGCCAAAACGCCCACCCATGTCAACGTCAACTGTCAGGTAGCAGCAGGAACTAATAGTTTCACAGGCATATATCGCTGTTGGTATTACGATTGACATGTAAAGACGTAGTTTTATGTCCTTTCTGATGGTGTTACTGGGCCCTATTGGACGTAGTCTTTGGAACACTGCTGGTGCCTTGCCTATCCTTGCTCGTACATCTACTTCCGCGTCGCCTTTCCTAGAGATGTAGCTTCCGAGGTAAGGGAAGTTCTCGACGCATTGCAACTCTTCCTGACCGATCACAATGTGGGGGTCAGATCCATCACCAGCTGACAATGTTTTTGTCTTCCCATAGCTGATTCGTAATCCGACCATCTCTCCATTTTCGTTTAAAGTATTGGTCATCTCTTATAGGATCTCCGGCGTGTGCAGTGCAATATCATCGGCAAAGTCAAGGTCTGTCAACCTATTATTTATCCATTTAATACCAAAGTTCGGATCTTTCATCGTTTTCCTCATGATGAAGTCGATAACAACAACAAAGAGGAAAGGGGACAGGATGCATCCTTGACGTACACTTGTCTCTATATCGAACATGTCTGTGTAGCCATCGTTGGTCTTGATGCAGCAGTTGGTGTTTCGGAATAGCGATTTGAAAATGTCTATATATTTGCTTGGTATGCCGTATAGCTTCAGGATTTGCCATAGCGAATCTCTGTGGACACTGTCGAAAACCTTCTTAAAGTCAATGAAATTGACTAAAAGAGGTATCTGGAACTCTCTGCTTTGTTCGATGATGTTTCGCAATGTGAAGATCTGCTCACAGCATGACCTTCCTCTTCGAAAACCAGCTTGTTCCTCCCGGAGGTGCTGGTCAATTGCTGTCTTCAGCCGGTTTAGGATCACACTGCAGAACACTTTTCCAGGTACTGACATCAATGTTATTCCTCGCCAGTTATTGCAATTGCTCAGGCACCCCTTCTTTGGTAACGTCATGATCACTCCTCGTCTCCAATCATCAGGAACTTCCTCCTCAGACCAGATCAGATTGAACAAGTAGGTTAACTCGTCTACAACCCCGCCCTTGCCATGTTTCAATAGTTCTGCCGATACTTCATCAAGGCCCGCTGCCTTGTTGTTCTTGAGGCTTTCGATGGCTTTGGAAACTTCTGCCCTGGTGATGTCATTGGTGATGACATCAAGCTCGTTTGTGTTTGGTTCCTGTTCGAAGTTGAAGAGTGTGGTTGGTGTTGGTTGATTTAGTACTTCTCGGAAGTGTTCAATCCACCTCGTGGCTTGTTCCTCGTTTGTTAGAAGCACTCTGCCATCTTTGTCTTTTATTGGTATGTTGGAATTGCTTTTCGCGCTAGTTAGCTCTCTCACAATCCTATACAGCGTTTTCGAGTCATTCCGTTCTGCTGCTGTTTGTGCTTCTTTACCTTTCTCTTCTAACCATTTCCTCTTATCTGTCCTACAGCTCTTTTTTACTTCTTTGTCCAGTTTCCTGTATTCTTCATCTGATGATCTCCATTGTTGGATGTTTTTAGCTGCTTGATCTCTTCTGATCTTCATATCCTTCCTTTTATTAATCAGTTTCCACGAGTCTCCAGTAATCCACTGTTCTCTGTTTGACCCTCTTCTCCTTCCTAACACTACATTCGCGCTCTCCTTTACGGCTTGAAGGAATAGCTGCAATTGTTCTTCTAAGTCGGTTGAGTGTTGTAGCGCTTGGAATCTGTTCTTAGTTTCCTCGTAGAATTGTTTTGATGTGTCTGTGTTCTTTAAGTTATCTGTCGCATATGGCCTGACCGTCTTCACCGTCTTGACTCTCTTTAACTTCAATCGGATCTTACCAATCACAAGGTTGTGGTCAGAGCCAACATATGCCCCTCTGAAGGTTCGGACGTCCTGTAGAGATGTACGCCATCTACTACTAATGCAGATGTAATCAATCTCATTCGATGTATTGCCATCTGGTGAGATCCAGGTTTCTTGTGAATGCGTTTATGTTTGAAGAAGGTATTGCCAATGCTGATACCACTGGCGGTGCTCATCGAGAACAATCGTTCACCGTTATCATTCGTATTTCCAGCTGAACCGTGAGGTCCAACCGTAGTATATATTTCTCTTCTGTCTCCATCCAGTTTCGCGTTAAAGTCTCCTACCACCACTTTTATGTCAAAGCTTGGTATCTCGTCAAGCACGTTCTGGAGTTGGTCGTAAAGGGTATCCTTTTCCTCGTCTGTGGCGACTTCGGTTGGGGCATATACTTGCACTACGGTGACTTTGACATGTCTGGTGTTGAACTTCGCTGTGATGATGCGTTCACTAACTGGCTTCCACCCTATCAGTGCTTTTGTAGTATCCTTATTCAAGATGATGCCAACTCCATGGACGTGGTGATCTTCATTTCCGGAGTAAAGTACAGTTTTATATCCGCTGTTGAAGCGTCCCTGTCCTGTCCATCGCATCTCGCTTACACCTAGCATATCTAGATAGTAAGCCTTCATTTCCTTCAGCACTTGCTCCATCCGCCCGCTCTGAAAGAGCGTTCGAACGTTCCATGTGCCTACTCTGGTGTTAGTTTTGGCGTTAAAGATATGGCTCGTCGGGGGTCGAGCTTCCTGACGGCTTTCATTCAACCCTGTCATAGATACATCTGTAGGTGTAGATACATCTGTAGATGCAGATGCATCCACATTTATGGATGTGCCTTCTCTTCTTCCCCTTGAAAGTGTACCGGAATGGCAACTTCTCGTCGTTTCTGTAGTAGGAATTGTTTTTACGGGGTAGGGTTACTGGCCCTACGCCCAACCCTCCTCCTTTTTCAACCTGGCTTGGGACAGGCTATGGCGGAGGTATACTAAGCACTTCAATAAAAATGTCATGATAGAACAGTGGCAACTGACTTAAATTAAAGATGACAGCTAAATGAACTAATGTCTAAGACCTATTTACATTATTAATCCTTATTGTAATATGTAATAATATACAATAATTAACTCCAAGGGTATTATTACAATATATTTTATATAAAGCATACATTTTTGTGTGTATTTGTATGTGTGTGTGGGTGTGTGTGTGTGTGTGTGTGTGTGTGTGTGTGTGTGTGTGTGTGTGTGTGTGTGTGTGTGTGTGTGTGTGTGTGTGTGTGTGTGTGTGTGTATATATATATGTTATGAATATGCATCATCCTGTCATTTATCATAAAAATAACTCAATTAATTAGTTAATATTAACTAATTAACAAGCAAACTCAACATGCTCATACTTTAACTTCCAAGATTAAACTATATTTGTATATTTCTGCAGAGCCTGGGCTTTAGACACAACCCTTAGATCCCTACCAAATAATAATACATCTAGACACAACCCTTAAATCCCTACTAAATAATAATACATCTAGACACAACCCTTAGATCCTTACCAAATAATAATACATCTAGACACAACCCTTAGATCCTTACCAAATAATAATACATCTAGACACAACCCTTAAATCCCTACCAAATAATAATACATCTAGACACAACCCTTAGATCCCTACCAAATAATAATACATATACATGCTGTAAACATAATCTTCCATAGTGACTATGGATGGTGAAAGAATTATTGGATAAGTCTATATCATTTACGTAGGCTGGTGTCCCTTGAGTGCTAAAAGTTTTTATAAAGAACAAACAATGTTACAGGAGACTGTGCACAAAATTACACAATTTATTACACATTCTGAGATACTTGTAATTTCCTGCATGCACAGTTAAGCAGAATTAAATACAGTTTACTGTATCCTAACTGGTTAACAGCACACGTGTGCATGTTCAGCACTGCAATATTAAAACATCTGTTTCATAAAATATTATCCAGCACTTCAACATGAAGTACGAGGTAATCTTTATAGAATATTCACTTGTGTTAAATGCAAGACTGCTGACAGGTTCTACATTACTCCCTCTGTGCGCAAAGCATATGATCATTATTCACAATATATTTCAGGCATAGACGCACATAGTCAGTCAACTAAGTAATATTCACTGTTCACTGCCTCACAATGCCAATGTAGTGCGTCAAAGTTCGCATAATCCTGCAGGCTCAAGACAACAATGTTTTAATGTTTCATCAACATGAAATCATATACAAATTGGTCACAGAACAATGTAAATTCTTCTGGTTACAATGTCCACCGTTTGCTGTCCCTCTGTATAATATTATATTCATGCTTACGCAGTGTGTCGACCGTCATAAAATGTTGTACCTTCAGTGTCATACATATGTGCACTTGTCTGTCTCCACTCTCCGGTAGATCGATCCAGGTTGTTTGACCTGAAATCAAACGTATTATGTTAAAGTACTATGCAAGCAATTTATGGAAACCTAATATTACACATTTTGTTAATGCATTATGCACATGACAGCTGCCATATGATATACATATATCCGGAGTAATTATGTCAGTTCTAGTTAATTACAATAACAATGTAATTGTACAAAACTAACAATATCTTTTATAAGATAATAATATATATATATTTAATCAATCCTATACACAAACAAATGGAAGTCACTCATTGGGTAGCAGTAATTTTGTAAAAAGCTATAATTTTAGGAAATTATGTAATTTTGCCTCACATTGTGTATTGTTTTTTATATTCTATGTTATTAGTTTTGATTATTTGTAGAGGCAATAAACTAGACATAGAAATAATAGGTTGTTGCGATTAAATATATGATTCGCCGTGGCAGATCACATATTTTGTTTGGACAGGTGTATTGAGGGTTTTTTATATTATGATGATGTATATGATGGGTAATTGACAGTTCTAACTGTACCCAGCCATATAGAGGTCCGTAGCCGGGGAGTTTGTATTCCATGTTTCTCAAAAGCAGTAATCTCCCTCCTAAAACCTGCTGGATACTGTTCAAACATTACAACTATATAGTACAATGAATGCCTGATTTGTACATATGTTAAAGGGAGAACCCTTATCTATTAAGTGATCATCACTGAATGTAAGGGAGCCTGGCTGAGGGGTCTGTTTCCAATGCCATGTGTGAAAAGGGCAGTCACTAGAGGAATGTGAGCTAAAGGACCATTGCATCCAATTAGCCATGCAGAAGGACTTCACACTATCCCAGTGTATCCTGTTATGTAAACGAATGGGGTAACAAATACACAAAAAGCCAGTTTTACACCAACCGTAAAATTATGAGTCCTAATTGTAGTCACTCAGAGGTGATGGATGCAGACAAAATACTGGTGAATGAACGGGGTGTCGATGATTTAACAACTATGAGCAGGTAAGTTAAGCCATATAAAATAATTCATGGTTTCTCATCAGAACGTTGTTAAAAAGTAAACGAGAGGTGCGGCTTTTTATTTTTAGTATGTTGATTAAGGTAACTACTGACTGTTAAAGAGGCTATTCTCAACAATCAACAACTTAACATGTGTAGCGAGTGTATTTCTTACAAGCTGAAAACCCGGTAGACAAACTCATCTGGCTTAACACAAATCATCATTTTCAACTATAGCAATGGAATGCGAATAATTGCATTTAACCAATACACAATAAAGTTTAGCTTCACCTATTTTAAGATGCGCATGCTGATGAGAAATCGTATAATTGTGTGGCTGTATGGTTGCCGAAATACTGTGGTTGCTAGTTGCATGCTTGCATATGTCAGAAACGGGAGCCCTATCGCTGATGAGGAGGCAAATGTGTAAAGAGCCTTTATTATGAATTATTATTTTAATTTGGTGTTCCGTGTAGTTATAAAATACAGTTAGCGTTTCTTGGAGTCAGTGTTGTGTAGAGGGTATGGTACGTGACTGTTTGACACCTAGAATTTAAATCAAATTCCACAAGAGGACAATAATCGTTCTAATCTTCTATTTACAGGGCATGTTTTATAAAGATTTGTTAATTTACTAACTTAATTATGTTTATAATAAATTTTGGAACTTTTGCACACCAGATCAGATAAATATAATGTATTAATTGAGTGAAAACCAGATGGTAAATGTCACACTTTAACTGTTTATTCTGAAAAATAACTTGGGCACACCCACTCTCCTCGGTGCTTCGTTTATTATATTAACATGAACATATTCAAAACAATTTCACACATGGTGAAAGGTTTCGAGTAAATAATTCAGTTATATTAACAATATACTACAACTGCGTGTTGGCTTTATGAATTTGGGTGTAAATTAGGCTTAATCAGGCAACAAAATGGGACCAATCTCCACAGACCACATAAGAATCCCACTTTGTCTGAAAATACCCCCCCAAAAGAAACACCCGACCACTTTATGGGTTGGCTAATTTGGTGTTTGTATATAAGATGTAAGAATATAAAACGAAACCACATGGTCCACCAATCTCACACCCATTTCATTGTTCTTCCAGTTAGAAATGTAACCTTCTGCATTATGAGTCCTCGCGTGAACATGTGGGTGCCTTCTGCATTGTGAAAGAATATAACCCCACATGAACTTGTGACGCCCCTGGCGTCTGAATTTGTAAAATATGAACCTCCCATTGTGGAAAGCTGGCTACGTACTGGCTGCTGTATATTATCCCTCGGTGACGTCATGCGTTAAAGAACGCTTTGGCATGACAACAGCAATTCGAAGACAAGGGAATCTTTGAAATCGCCAACCACACTGTTGGATCATTATTGCAATGATGTTGTGCTACGTAAGTGTTAATATGAACGTGTATACAAACATTGTTGTCAAACAGGAACGTGTCCTTCAAACACTTTACACATTAAACGCAGAGATGACAATGAAAATAGTTGGCAGAAGGGAAACTAATGGAGCCATTCCCTCATTGGTTCATGCTTTCTTGGTTAATGGAGCCATTCCCTCATTGGTTCATGCTTTCATGGTTAATGGAGCCATTCCCTCATTGGTTCATGCTTTCATGGTTAATGGAGCCATTCCCTCATTGGTTCATGCTTTCATGGTTAATGGAGCCATTCCCTCATTGGTTCATGCTTTCATGGTTAATGGAGCCATTCCCTCATTGGTTCATGCTTTCATGGTTAATGGAGCCATTCCCTCATTGGTTCATGCTTTCATGGTTAATGGAGCCATTCCCTCATTGGTTCATGCTTTCATGGTTAATGGAGCCATTCCCTCATTGGTTCATGCTTTCATGGTTAATGGAGCCATTCCCTCATTGGTTCATGCTTTCATGGTTAATGGAGCCATTCCCTCATTGGTTCATGCTTTCATGGTTAATGGAGCCATTCCCTCATTGGTTCATGCTTTCATGGTTAATGGAGCCATTCCCTCATTGGTTCATGCTTTCATGGTTAATGGAGCCATTCCCTCATTGGTTCATGCTTTCATGGTTAATGGAGCCATTCCCTCATTGGTTCATGCTTTCATGGTTAATGGAGCCATTCCCTCATTGGTTCATGCTTTCATGGTTAATGGAGCCATTCCCTCATTGGTTCATGCTTTCATGGTTAATGGAGCCATTCCCTCATTGGTTCATGCTTTCATGGTTAATGGAGCCATTCCCTCATTGGTTCATGCTTTCATGGTTAATGGAGCCATTCCCTCATTGGTTCATGCTTTCATGGTTAATGGAGCCATTCCCTCATTGGTTCATGCTTTCATGGTTAATGGAGCCATTCCCTCATTGGTTCATGCTTTCATGGTTAATGGAGCCATTCCCTCATTGGTTCATGCTTTCATGGTTAATGGAGCCATTCCCTCATTGGTTCATGCTTTCATGGTTAATGGAGCCATTCCCTCATTGGTTCATGCTTTCATGGTTAATGGAGCCATTCCCTCATTGGTTCATGCTTTCATGGTTAATGGAACCATTCCCTCATTGGTTCATGCTTTCATGGTTAATGGAACCATTCCCTCATTGGTTCATGCTTTCTTCTATAACCTAATATTAATAAAAATATACACAATATCGGAATGGTCAAATAGGTACGTATTTGTTATCAAGAGAACCCACAGAGTGATACCTAAAACGCCACGAGTTAGATGTAGGCGCATAACGTCGTGACGCAAAACACATACAACGTATTGACAATTTTATTTTGTATTGACATCACGCAGATGGTTTATTAAAACAGATTGTTGAATACACAGCAACCGTATTTCACGGACGGCGCCATTGATGTCCACAAACCATATGTATATATTAGGTGCCTACTAATCTTTACAAGTAGTTTTTTTTATACTTTCGACATATGAAATGGCGCTAAGCTTACCGAAATAATGCACGAATTGATAGCTTGGATGTGTGTTTAGACAAGATGGCATGCCGTTGTGGATATTCCGATTCTTTTTATGATGTCAGTTGGTGCTGCTTGCAGTGCAGGTTTTAGTGACGCGTCAAGTGTGGTAGCGACTAGTCGTGCTTGTCACCTCTTGCTTTCAGCTTTCATCGCTGGCTGGTCTCGGCGAAAAGACAAGCCGAGTGCGCAAGTCTTGTCTGCCTGTACCTCTAAAACAAGACTCCCATCATAACCTCCATCACAAAATATCCTGGATGCACCCCAGATCCAAGACATGGCATCAACTAGACCTTGTTCTGGTTCGACGATGCAACTTGAACGATGTCACCAAGACTAGATCATACCACAGTGCAGACTGCGACACGGATCATACCACAGTGGAGACTGCGACACGGATCATACCACAGTGAAGACTGCGACACGGATCATACCACAGTGGCGACTGCGACACGGATCATACCACAGTGCAGACCGAGACACGGACCATGGCCTTGCCATTTCAAATATGAAACTAACACAGTGGAAAGAAACATGGTCAACCAAAGGTCAACCAAAACTTGTATCCACCAACTGACAACGGATTACAAGCCAATCCTCAGAAACCAAATCGATCAACTAGATGAAAACGGGAATGCAAATGATTATTGGCGACTTCTCAAACAAATAATTCACAAATCAGCCTTGGACACCTTATATGTTGTCCCATTCTATTCAAAAAGCTATGCAAAACGAACACATTGCTCATGGAGTGGGTCCGAGGACCAGGCTTGACGCAAACATCTACTCAACGTCACGCTCGAAGGCCGAGCCAAAAACAACAACACTTCACGTGTGCGAGGCCCTCTATGCTGATAATGCTGCCTTCTGTTCCCATTCCGAGGAACATTTACAACTAATCTTGAACAGCTTCACAAATACTTGCACAGCTTTTGGCCTCAAAATCAACGTCAAAAAGATTGTCACCATGATCCACGGGAATCAAAGAACAAAGATCACTGTTAATGGTGAACCCATCGAAACTGTGGAGAATTTCTCCTACTTAGGCTCTATAATGTCTAAGAACTTTACACTTGACAAAGAATTGAACACAAACATGACAAAACAGCCTCATCCTGTGGAAAACTCACGAATCGTGTCTGGTCCAACAAGAGCCTAACATTGCACACCAAGCTGAAAGTGTACCGTGTTTGTGTTGTCAGAATGGAAACACCACAGTTTTCATTTTCTGTGCTGCGAACAATCCTTGGCGTAAAATGACAGAATAAAATTATTAATCTCGAGATCCTGCAGCGATGCAAGTCAACGCCACTACGCAACATCCTTAAACACAGACGCCATCGATGGGTTGGACACATACAGCGTATGCCCAGTAACCGCCTCCCAAAGACCATCCTCTATGAGGAGTTGACTGAGGGCAAAAGTCCAGCAGGCAGACACAAAAGATTCAAAGATGTGGTCAAGAGAGATCTACAAGACTACGGCATTGACCCTCTACGTTGGCAGACTTTTGCTGAGGACAGAGTCATCTGGCGAGCCTGTCTCACTGGTGGTTCAGCAAATGACATCGAAGCATACCAGATAAACCGGGAAACCAAGCGTGCGAAACGTCATGCCAGAAATCCAAGTCAACCTACCTGATGCAGCTCAACAAGCATTGTCTCTCGAGCCTCTACTTATGATGACAACAAAATAAGTATAAAAAAACGCGACCAAAATGTGCTTCGAACGAGATGACAGACTGGGTTAAAATGATTTGAACAGTATGACACCATTGTAGAGTATATTTAAATTTAAGTCAGATTGGAAATAAAAAAAGGTTCAGGTCATTTAGTCTTTAAGGAAACTTCGCGGTAAAGTAAATGTTGCACGTTTATTTAATTATCTTGAGATATGACGGTTTTATATTATATACCCGGTAATTACAAACAATACTAAACGCTATTATATGTCTGTATGTCGTTCTTTTGATAATTTCTCAGACAGTTCCTTAACGTGTGTGTGTGTGTGTGTGTGTGTGTGTGTGTGTGTGTGTGTGTGTGTGTGTGTGTGTGTGTGTGTGTGTGTGTGTGTGTGTGTGTGTGTGAGACTGTGTGTGTGCGCGCGTGCGTGTGTGTGTGTGTGTGTGTGTGCGAGCGCGTGTGAATTCGCGTACGCATTAGCATGCGCTTGCTACAAAAACTGAACATGTGTGTGCATTGGTTCACTGATTGCATTCAATTATCTTTTCCAGACGAAATGTCCGGTTTTTTAGTCGCTCTTCTTATACTGCCCTCTGCCACTCTACCGCGTGGCCGCATTGCGCCGCCAACGATCAAACCGACTCCAAAACCGGTTAAAAGAAGACTCACACTTGAGCAAATTAAAATGATGTGAGTATCGATTCCTTAATTTAGTTTAGTTAAATGTGCGACAGGCCTACTACTCTACACCTACAACGAGAAGAAAGCTGGGGGATAGTGACGGGGGGTTATACTAATGCATATCATAGTTTCGCTGTATTCTGTAAAATGTGCTTATACTTTGCTATAATCTTTACTAAGCGTCATGCATTGCTTAAGCCGCCGTAGGTAATTTGTTGTGCATGTAAGCAATAGCATTGATAAATATGAAAAATTTATGTGTAGTAAATTTAACTGATCGTATAGTAATGTGCCTTGCGTATTTCCTCCAGACTAAAAAACTGCAAGTCGTGCGGAATAGACATTTATGATATGTGTTTGATGTGCGAACTGGCGGACTCCCTCGCAAAGTTGTGTGTGGAGATGGCGAATCACCTTTACTACGTGAGGAAAATCTACAACATTCAGCACTATGGCGATTCCACACGATAGCCTATGACGTCTATATTCTAACTCTTAAAGAAATTAAACTATTCCCCTTTCATCAGAACCCGTCTACAGAAAAGCATGCTTACGTATATCTTTGATTTTTTTATAATACTTTCTTGAGATTGTGAATAACCCTTACTACATGAAGGATGTCCACGAAACTCAGAAGTGTGCTCTTAATAGGCTCAAATGCAGAGATGACACTAAAAATAGTTGACAGAAGGAGAAATCTAATGGAACCATTCCTTCAGTGTTTCATGCGTTCTTCTACGACTTAACATTAATAAAGATAGTTTGGTTGAAATTCTCGCCGTAAGTATTTTTTCTTTATAGCAAAACACAAAGCAAAGTTGCTCAAACGAGAACTGCTTATTTAGTAGATACGAAGCCACACTAATAAAATAATGTACATAACAGTGATTCATAGGCGCGTCAAGAGGGCCTGGGGAGCACCTGTAAGCCTGCGCTAGAGTGGCGAGCCCCTTCCTTTGGAATGTGCCCCCGTTACGTGCCCCTTGTGAACGTCGCCGCGCCGCGCCGCGCCGCGCCGCAAAAATTTTCAATGCACACCCCGTCTTCCGATGTCATAATACGACAGCGCAACAGCGGTGTTTTTGGACGCCAGTGGAGGTTTTTAGTGAGCCTCAAGGGGTGCAATTGCAGGTTATTGGCCCTCCAGACTACCCTCTTTGGAACTTCCCTGAAGATTGGTTGCACCCCCCCCGATCTCGATTTCCTTCCCGATTCCGAATGCGCTCTAATCGACTGTTTACGAAAGGAACTGATCGGTATATGGAAGTGAGTCGAGATTGTGACGCTTGCAAACAGCAAGTCCATACGTTAGCTATTTGTTTCATTTGTATAGCAGCGGGGATATGTTTTAAAACAAAATTAACAAATTCTCTGAAGGGTGGGTTACACATAGATACACAATATGTTGGCTCTCGGTAAGCCAAAGATGGCCTTGTCCATTTGCCGTTAGGCATTCTGGAAAAGTAGGGTATAATCTTCACCCGCCATTACCGTCAACATTGAAATACGTTAGGTATGTGATTGCGTTAACGCAATGTGTCGATTACACGAGTTTCACATTTTAATTAAGGCTCATTGTGCTATAAAAGTAAAAAGGAAATTGTCGAAAATGTAATTGTCACACGAGCACTGATCACGAACACAGTCGACGGCGAACACCGTCGCACACTGACATTCTGCGACCTTTGAAGTTTGAACATGTGTGGTTTATGTACATGTAGTTGGGAATTAAGTTTCAACTGGACTTGTAATCAAACTGACCACAGCTGAGCCACAGCCAGTGTGAATTCGGTCATCTGATATCAACATGTCGTCAGTTAATCCGGCGAGATAGTTCTGCTATCAGTGTCTCTTGGGGGTCGCCGTATCGTCCGCGGGAACAGTCAGCTGCAACGTTCAGGCCTTCCTTCCACAGTGTTTGTTTGTGTGTGTGTGTGTGTGTGTGTGTGTGTGTGTGTGTGTGTGTGTGTGTGTGTGTGTGTTTGTGTGTGTGTGTGTGTGTGTGTGTGGGTGGGTGCGTGTGTGTGTGGGTGGGTGCGTGTGTGCGTGCGTGCGTGTATATACATGGCGTCACTCGATCCGCCTATTGATATATGATATTTCAAAACACCTTACTTTGTTTTTGTGGAATAAAAAGCACAATGATATGAGCTTGACATACAAGTTAGACTTATATAATTAGTTTATTAAATTCAAATTTGAATTAACAAAAAACATCTAATTTTACTCCGCTATATAAATTATTCGGTTGAACTTAGTAAAACGTACGGTGTTACCTGTGTGAACGTTCAGTAAATCACAGATTGTGAAAAATAAATATAGTTGTATACTTTTGTTCATCGTGTCCACGTGAACACATTGCATAATCTCCACACTTCAGATGCCCATAAAATATGTCTAGACCCCGAACATGTGTTCATACGTTTAGAATCTATGTCAATTTTGATAGCGAGATGTCAAATTGGCCTACGCATTTAAGTCAAATAAGTCAAGTCAATTTTGACTCAGTTATAAGTCTCGTCTGAATAATCATCAATGAAAATGTAAGAATAATAACAGATGTGTAAATTCTCTTTCGTAACTCAATGGAAAGACGTTTAATGAACAAGATTTCACCGTGCTACGAAAGTTGTTGACAGAGGTGTAAAGGTAGAGGTAAGTTCTTATACAACGCAGTATCCAGTCCTCAGGACTGCTCAAAGCGCTTTACACTTTACTCCCTGGCAGACCTGTTCAATCCAACACCATCTCGACTTCTCTGAGAAGCATCCAGATACGCTGCAATTAATGCGCGAAGACTATTCGTACATAGGTATCCACCATTGCCTATAGTCAGGTACACATTCATACAGCTGAGTGAACTGGAGCAACGTAGAGAGAACGAACTTGCCATATGTCCGACACCGCAGCACAGGATTCGAACCCGGGTTCTCTCGGTTGAGAGTCCGATGCTCTTACCACTGCCCAACTGTGCTCTACTCCCAGGTGTCTTAAGTCTTAACACATACTTTCAGCCATGTTTATCCGAAACGAAGCCGACGACTGTTATTTTGTTAGTTGGTTGTATATTTTGGTTAGCAATATCACAAATGGAATAGAGAGCTCGTGAAAATAAGTGATAATGCACGGCAAACAGTGTCACATAGGCGTTGTTACATGGGCGTTGTTACATAGGCGTTGTTACATAGGCGTTGTTACATAGGCGTTGTTACATGGGCGTTGTTACATGGGCGTTGTTACATGGGCGTTGTTACATAGGCGTTGTTACATGGGCGTTGTTACATGGGCGTTGTTACATGGGCGTTGTTACATAGGCGTTGTAACATAGGCGTGGTTACATGGGCGTTGTTACATAGGCGTTGTCACATAGGCGTTGTTACATGGGCGTTGTTACATAGGCGTTATTACATAGGCGTTGTTATATAGGCGTCGGAACCGGGGGCTTGTGGGGCTGAGCCCCTAATATTTCTGGCGGCTAGAAATAGGATTAACCCTCCCCCATATTTCTGGAGAGGATGTGCATTCTAGGGTGGAAATTGTTTTGGTGGGGGCAGGAGATGGGATTAGCATCCCAGTATTTAGAGAAGGGGCTGCAATTTTGGATGGAATGAGGGTGCCAATCGAGATTTTTGAGAGCCTCAGCTCCACAATATTCACCACGTAAAATTTATGTTTTTACAGCGACTGAATGCTACCAATACCGCGCGGCAGATACCATATGTAGGCCCTAAGCCTAAATTACCCGCTGCATCGGTAGACTCTGGACTTCCGTATCTGCTGATCGCCTTCCGTCTGCCCGTAGTTACGCTTACACAAGAGTATACCATGTCCGATGTCACGTGTAGGCCCAGAATAACAACCTGCTTGCAGAAAAGGTGCACTTCGATTAACCCTAACGACAACTGTGGAAATCGTCACGAACCTTGGATGCGATTGTGGTTGTTTCAAAATTTACCTGGCATACGTGTGGTATGCCTAAGGTCGTTAACTATCCGGACTCAGGGCGGTTGGTCATTCGATCGTCGGTGGTCAACTTAGCACACGACTTGTTGAAGGTTTCAACTTTCCTGTCATGTCCGTAAGTAAGTCTATATATGTATATAGCTAGACTCTTCAGAAGCCATATAGACTAGATCTGCCAATATAGGCAATATAACGGCCTACGACGGATGGTTCCTTCAAGTTAACCTACTGACTAGTAATGTAGAATCTAGCAATATGGATCCAGGACTAGTGCTCTGGGAATTACCTCGAATATAACACCAACACCAATAAATCATTACATTAACGTATTCACAGACACCGGCACAGTGGAGGAAACCGGGACGAAAATGTATAGAAATTGGTCTAAAAGTTAAAAATCAATTCCATTCCTTGTAACTGATATGTTTAGGATATACAACGTGTAAAATGTACCCTATAAAAGCCAACCACGCAAACCACGCTAAAAACGAACGAAAGCGGAACGAAGAAGATACCGTGATATGATCTTTTATTTTGTGAATTATAATTATCAGTAACCATGCCCGTCTCCTAATGGAATAACTTGGTAGTTCATTCGAGATTGCAATATTTACCGAATGGTAGAAAACACACAGCTAGCATCCATGGGCGTAGCTAGCCGTACGCACGTATACAAGTGCTTCCACATCAAATCGACAAACAAAACATTCCATTTAAGGCAGTGGCCGCTGGAAGCCCTACTACCGTTGTACCCCTTGGTAAAACAATTGTATTGTCATCCTTAACTTGTAACAATTTATCAATACTTTGATGATACAGGATGAAGTTACTTGAAGCAGGCAGCCTTTCTACGAAGTTGCTGCCGCCGATATACGGCCGACAGGCATGCCGGTGTGTAGGCAAAGCATCTAATTTATGTCATCATTCACTTGTAACAATTTATCAATGTTTGACTACCTCTATTGGGCGAAGTTAACAGAAGCAAGCAGACACACTGAAGTCAGTAAGGCGATAGCGTATATGCGTTGGCGTTGACGTAGCCTCACATCGGCAAGGGAAATCGACAAGTTAGGTTTTTTTAAATACCTGGTAATCTAAATTATCAAATAACTGTTAATGCAGCTGATATTGTCATTGTTAATGATTAGATAGCTGGCGCGTAAGTGGGATAAGTGGTGGTCAAGTGGGAGAAGAGGTGGTCAAGTGGGAGAAGTGGTGGTCAAGTGGGAGAAGTGGTGGTCAAGTGGGAGAAGAGATGGTCAAGTGGGAGAAGTGGTGGTCAAGGGTGAAGAACATGGGAAAGCCATTGACGAAGAAGAGTAGGCTTTCTCACTGTTACTTTCGAGAATGACACTTAGCTTACCTACCTAGATCTAGCTTTAGAAAACTGGAAAGCATCTGCTATGCTTTTCGTATCCCCAGTGAATGTCTTGGACTTGTTGAAGCCGCCAGCGAAGTGTACAGTTCCACGAGAAGAATATGGAGTTTTGATGACAAAGATATGCACTCAGTGATATAAAGGAGCTGTCAAAATGGCACCCAGCATGGAGTGCATGTTGCATTCGCTTTGTGAAACAAAATGGGTCGGTCGTACAAATGCAATATACATTTTGAAGTCTGCATTATATGCTGTCGTCTCTGTCCTGGAATATTTGGAAGATGCGTTGGGGCGACAAACAAAAAAGTTAATTATTTATCAATAAATTTGACTTCATCGTAACACTAGTGACCATATTGTGAGCATGTCCACCATAGTCTGGTTCCTCAGTCTACTACTGGTCAACCAGTGTGTCCTTGTAAAGGCAGCCAATGGTGCAGCCTCTGTCGTCTCACAGCTACAGCAGGATATGGAATAGGTTGTTTGATAGTAGAGTTACCTTACCTTACCTTTCCTCTTCGAGCATTGTGACCCATACGGCTGCTGTGCGACTCCATCCCGCTCTGTAAACGGCTATGTGTCTTGCTTTGCTCCTAGTTGCCCAGCCCAGTTGTTTTCCTTCTTTTTCCACTGTGGTTCTCCACGTTATTTTTGGCCGACCAACTTTTCTTGTTCCTTCCGCCAATGTCAGTGCTGGCAGATAGTGGTTATAGTTCTTCTTTCTCAGCGAATGCCCGATCCGATTCTTCTGTGTACTTCTGTGCTGATCATTTCTTCTGCTGTTATATGTTCAATGTCTTTGTTCGAAATTACTACTGGCCACCTAATTTTAACATTCTTTTGAGACAGTTGAAAATGTCACGTTTTTTGTTGTCGCTTTTGTTTACTTTCCATGTTTCACATCCATATAATAACACTGATTTGGCCAGAGTATTGTATAATCTGAGTTTAGTTTTTAATGTGTATACATTTGAGCACCATATCTTGAGTTTCATGAATGATGTCCTTGCTTTTCGTATTCTGTTGACAATAGCATCACCCCCCTCTTCCTTGCTTGCTGACGTTTGCGCCCAGGTATGTATACTTCTCTACTTCATTCAGTTGTTGTTCATCAATCTGTATTCTGTCGTTGCATTTGCTGTTTATCCTCAGTACTTCGGTTTTCTTTTTATTGATTTTAGACGGTTTTTGATACAAATGCATTCATATTGGTTGCCTTTGCTTGCATGTGTCTGTAACTTGATAGCATCATTAAGCGCAATGTCATTTGCGAAGTCCAAGTCCTCAAGTTTTGACATAAATCTCCATCTTATCCCCGTGTTGCTTTCTTCATATTTCAGTTGTTTTCCTTATTATCCAGTCGATTACTATCAAGAAAAGAAATCCGGACATTACGCCTCCTTGCTTGACTCCTGTTTTTACCTCGAACCACTCAGATTGTTCGCCTTCATCTACCACTGCACATTCACTGTCCTCGTACAAAATCTGGACCATTCTGATTATCTTGCGTGGGATTCCACAGCTCGCCGTGATTTCCCAAAGGCTCTCTTGGTGCACGGAGTCAAGTGCCTTTTCGAAGTCTACAAACGTTACATATAGCGTTGCTTACCATTCCACTACCTGTTCTATTATGTTTCGAAGGATGAATATCAGCTCAACTGTGCTTCCTCCTCTTCTGAAGCCTGCTTGTTCATATCTCAACTGGGGACAGATGTCGGACTAATTCCTCTCCAGTTCCCACACTTTCTTTGTTTGTTTTTAATAATCAGTCCTTGTTTCCACGTCTTTGGTACTTTGTCTTGTTCCCAAATTGTTTGAATAAGCTTAGAAGCCAATTTTCTGTTGTCGTCACGTCTGCTGTAATGTCATCTTTGCCTCAGGCTTTCCGATTTTTCAGCTTCCTCAGTGCTGCTCTAATTTATGTTTTTATTTTAAAGTCTGCGCTGATTTCATCTATGATCGGATCTAATTCAATATCTATCACGGGGGTCATCGGGCATAGGTATATTAAGGACTTCTTCAAAGTGCTCCTTCCATCTTGCCCGTTTGGCTGGTCCTTCAGTTATTAGGTTTCCAGATTTGTTTTTACATTCGCTGTCTTGTGTTTGTCGTTACTAAGTGTCTTTGTAGAAGACAACGTGTAGTAGTTGATGGGGAGGCTTCAAACTGGAAATCGGTATTGAGTGGGGTACCACAGGGATCAGTACTAGGATCTATATTATTCTTAATATATATCAACGATTTGGACGATGATATAACAAGCAAGGTGTTAAAATTTGCGGATGATACAAAAGTGTTTAGAAGGATTAAAAGTGATGGAGACAGACAGCATTTACAAGATGATCTTGATAGGTTGATCAAATGGTCTGAAAAGTGGCAAATGCTGTTCAATTTTGGGAAATGTAAATGCCTCCACACAGGTCATGGGAATGAAGAGGTAAAATATAAAATGGGGGGTACTGTTCTAAGTACTACTGTAAAAGAAAAGGACTTGGGGTTAACCATTAGTGCTGATATGAAGGTTTCAGAGCAGTGCGGAATTGCAGCGTCAAAGGAAATCAAATCCTTGGATTAATTAGGCGAAATATAGCGTATAAGAAAAAAGAATTAATAGTACCGCTGTACAAAACAATAGTGAGGCCTCATTTAGAATATTGTATACAAGCATGGAGGCCATATCGCAAGAAGGACATAGATATGCTAGAAAGAGTACAGAGGAGAGCGACTAAAATGATACCAAATCTGAGGGATCTTAGGAACGAAATACGCCTAAAAGAATGTGGTTTAACAACATTAGAGACCAGGAGATTGAGAGGAGATCACATAGAAGTGTTTAAAATATTGAATGGTTATGAAAATATTGATAGAAACATTTTTTTCTCAGTTAAGAAAAATAGAAGGACCAGAGGACATAAAGCTACATTAGTAAAGGAGCAGTGTAGATTAAATATAAGAAAGTTCTCATTCTCACAAAGGACTGTAAATGAATGGAACAGATTATCTCCTGATTGTGTTGGTGCTAGTAGCGTGAATATGTTTAAAAATAAAATCGACACACACCTTAAAAAGGCGGGATACATGTAGATAAAAAGTATTGGACTCTCGATAAGCCAAAAGGCTTCCTTGTCCACCTGCCATCCAGAGTAATTTTCTGGATGGCAATCTTGTTAAATCTTGTTAAATCTTGTGGTGTTATAGACTTCCTTCATCCTTCCATTCCCATATGTTTTCTATGCTTCTGCGGCCATGTTGGCTACCCACTTTCTTTTATCGTGTCTCATGCTTTTCGTTACGTCTGTTTTGTTATTGTTGATACTTATCCTTGTAGCTCTGTTTTATCCTTTCTGACTTTACTTGTTCTATATTGTTCTTTAGTTATTTCCTGTCTTCTACCAGCTCCGATGACCCTTTGCTGATTCATGGTTTTTGTCCTCTCTTTTTGTAACCCAGTACTTCTTTAGCTGTTTCTTTGTAGGTTACCTCCTATCTGTATCTGTTTCGTCGTAGTCTTGTAGTACATAATATCTGTTCCGTAGCTTCAACGAGAATTGCATGTTTATGGTTGGTTGTTGCAGCTTGATTGTATTGAATTTCTTTCTGTTCTCACTGGTCTTTTGCTTCCTCTTTGGCTTCAGCGCACTAATTGGTGGTCACTCGCAATGTCTGCTCCCTACGACAGGCTGGTGTCCATAACTGGTGTTATGTGCTGCCTGCTCACTAGCACGTGGTGAATTTGGTTTTTGGTTCGCCCTCCTGGAGATGTCCATGTCTGGTTATGGATGAGTCTATGTGGAAATATAGTACCTGTTACCACAAGGTTGTTTAATCCGCAGAAATCAATTAGCCTTTCTCCATATTCATTTCTTTCACCAATTCCGTGGCATCCCATTTTGTCTTCATAGCCATCATTGTATTCTCCAACTTTGGCATTTAGGTCCCCCATTACTATGAGCATGTCATGTTTATGTACACTGCCCACAACTGATTGCAACTGTTCATAGAACTGGTCTTTCTCTTCGTCACTTGTTTCATTTGTTGGTGCATATGTTTGCATGATTGATAGTTTCACATATCTTGAAAAGAATTTAGCATATATAATCCTATCACTGATAGGTTTCCACTCTAGTAATGTTTGCTCTGCTTTCTTTCTCATCATTACTGCTACTCCGTGTATGTGTAGTTTGTCTTCTCTCCCAGAGAAAACAACACCCTATCTCCAGTGTTCAACTTGACTTTCCCGTGTCCTGTCCATCTACATTCGCTAATGTCCAAGACCTTTTCTGGCATGTGCTGGCGAAGTCACACATTCAGTTTCCGTAACAATTATTTAACTGGGGGGTTGTTGGCCCTCCGCAGTAGGTTTAATTTGGGGGTTTTCTTTCCCTTAGTCAGAGCCTCGTTTGCCCACAACCGCAAGGTAGTGGCTTCTCGGGGGAACAATGAGGTGAGGTTGACCTGGTGTTCCACGGTTTACCGGCAGGCTACTATTTTCACTTTTCACCCACAGAGGACTAGCCGGCCCTGGCGCCACTGGCTTTGGCGCTAGGCGCTTGAACACCCCTTTTAGTTAGCAGGACAATTTGAAAATAAATAAATACATGTTATCCAGGCAGCATGCAATAGCTTTTGCTATGCTACACTAAAGGTTTATATCTATTTTTTATTACATATTTGTGTTATGTAATAATAGTAAGGCAACTTCTTCTACGCCTAAATCTTTAGAAACCAAGCGCAATGGCCAGTGTAGAAGTCGTATTTTTCTTTTTGCCGAAATATTGGGGGTAAAACTATTTCCAGCCACAACCAAAAATATGGGGAATAAAAGCCCTCCAAGCTCGGGGCCGAGGGCGCGTCGGGACCGGGCCCGATGCCTATATAGGCCTACTCTATATACATGCATAGAATTGTGCTTCCAAGTGTATTTATACAGGCCTACCTGTACGCCCCTGGCGTCATATACGTAAACACAATGACGCGTTCGCAAATTTATGTATTTCAACGCACGTAAAAGTGGGTATAACGGTGTTACGCATGTGCTGCAATATTCGTTGTTTGTTCAAATGACGAAAGTCGGAGAAAAAGTAAAGTTCACGTCCATCGATAGACGCCCTAGCTAGTCGTGATCGATAGCTAGTGGAGAATTAACTTGTCAAATAAGATTCATATTGCTAATTTGTATGAGGATAGACGTAAGCCTATTGTCTTAGCGTCCGCTTCATGTTGCCAAACAACCTATGACGCAGGGGCCTATTTCCAAAACTTAAGTAACGATTTGCGCTTTACGCGCGCATTACGTTTTACGTTCCGAATAAAAGATTTACCGTATTAAAGGGAATACACTTTTACACATGACGTATTAATAATCTCACAAATTAAGTTTAATTAAACATTTTGTTAAACACGAAGAGGGTATTATTAGGATACCTCAGATAAAATTAACACGAACCACAACTAGAAAGTTAGAAATGATTACTCCAGACTTTTGCCTTCTGATCTCTACAAATAGAGTTATTTAATTATTTAATATTATCAAACTACTGAGCTATTTCACCTGGCGTGACGTTGCATTTCAGTGGCGCCCTCTAGCGTGCACTACACTGCTACGATGAAAGGACAAAGAAAATATCCTCAACAAAAACGTTTCTACTAAATTAAATTAAGCATTATTAAAATCGTTACGTAATACAGAATTGGTGGGAAATTCATTGTCAACACATTTGCCTTTGTTCTCCGGTATATAGCCAAATCAATATTATTAATAAAACAGTTTGCGTCTGATTGGTGACCTACTTTTCGTCGGCCATTCTGTGCGGTATGATTGTTTATCATAAGATGGCGAAAGGGGAGTGCGCTGAAATGCTCTCCGCAAATTCATGACTGGGACCCATTTGTAAGGTCTTCGATCTAACATTTTTGTGACGCATATGCTGCCTAAACCTACGCTCTACGACAATGTACAAATTTCGTACACTGTTGTGTAAGTATGTGCAAACACCAACAGTTTGTTTACAACCCTAATAAGCGGTCCGATCTCTTTCCAAACACGTTCGGCATCCCCGTTTAAAAAAGCCAGCATCATTAACAAAGTTTATGACCCCAGGTTTCATGAGCCAACCGATTACACATTACTATTTGGCAAAAGCTATCTCAGTTGTCAACGCAAATATCTTGTCGAAACAGCGTATCTATCTTGACTCTAATCTATGATGTTGGCGTAGACATATCGCCTAAGGCTAAGCCTGATAAGCTAACCGTAACTTAAGTTAAGGCGCCGTAAGTAACGTTCATCTAACCAGTCCAAGTTTAACCATTTTAGTACTACAGCCCTGACCAGCTGTGAATACTGCATTCCCAGTGAATATGCAAGACAATGAACTACCTCAAGTCAAGATTTGAGCAACAAAAATGCATTTTATTAATAAGAATGTTATATATTTTTGGAAAGTATGATAATCAGCGAGTAAAATGAGCCATATCTGTATCATTTTACATTCCGTAGTCATGGCAACCAGCAATCCATGATGGCTGCCAAGATTTAAACGTTTTTGCAGATGCTGAACACAGTTGTATACTAAGTTTTCCGACATCGTTATTGTGTTGATCGTCAACATCCGACAAAGATTCTTCGCCAAAACTATAAAATAATCTGTCCAAAACATACGGTGGCAAATCGCTAGTTGAAGTAATGCTGTCCGACATTGTGGCCACCGCAGATTTTTATAATCCATCATTAGAAACCCTGAAAATCTCCGTAAACTGTTATTGAGTGATAATGAACGATTACCACTGCTGAATAGCTCATTTATTTGCCTTGACAACCATACACAACAAGTGTCTCCACATGTCTGTCACACATATGTTTGGCTAATTTATTTATTATTTTAATGTGTATACTGGTACATCATTGATGGAAAGAATTGAATGTCTTTATTGAAATTCTATTGCAGTATTATCATTATATTTCTAGAAATAACCTTTTTCATTACCATTTTTGTTAAGTATCATTGCAAAAAATTGTGGTACTTTATGCATAAACAAACCTTGAAATATCAACACTCTTTGCTGTTGATTTAAAACAACTGTCAAACATGTACATTAGATGTATAATTTTGTAAATTTCAAATGCAACAAAATAAAAATGCTGCAAATGTCGACAGTCGGTGATATTAGGACACAGTCTGTAAAGACTATAAACACATTGACAGCTGACACAGCAAGATGGCTTGATAAGTTGATAGTGCACATTCATAGTTATACACTAATTTATAACAATCATCCAGACTTGTTAATCCTGATTAAATAACATATGTAAAATCTAGGAATTAAGTTGCATATTTTTATATTTTAAGCTTTGTGTATTTTTGTCATTTTATTTTATTATTTACAGGACCACTTTTAAAAACGAACTAAAAGTTTATGTCATGTCTGGTGTATCGTATATACCTGATGATCATGCAAATGCCATCTTGAAGTGTGTTTGTAAAGTTAGTAAAAATATGTTTCCAGTATATGTCTCCTTCCACAATTAACAGCCATTTTCTGTAAGGACAAACCATTTCCCATTGCTGATTCAAGTTCAAAAAGATACTAGTGAAAATATGCAGTGCCAGTATTGTTTCACAAAACAGTACTTTTCCTTTTAATCACGAGTAAGAGTCAAAGCAAAATGACGCGCAGTGGGAACTGAATTTATCACCAAAATTATCCACCAGATGGAAGCACATATGGCAGCGTTTATTTATCAGACAGACAGGCATCTTCACACCATCTGACATCCAACCTGTGTTGTGCCACTGGTCTTGTTGACAGAATGCTGGCTAGCCCTATAAGCCCCACTCTGCAGAAATGTTCTGGTGGATATGACGCCTTGTACAGGTAGATGTCAAATATTATACACCAGATGGAGGCACAGCAGGATATTCACCAGATGGAGGCCAAGGTGTTAGTAGAACATTCACCAGGTGGAGGCACAGCAGGATATCAACATAATGTACACTGTACACCAGGTGGAGCAGCTATTGCTTTAATATTTTGCTGTTTCACTATGACTATTATTATCAACGATGATAAATGATGTAAATCTAATGACTAAGGTAGATGAATGTAAAAAAGTGGCTCATGTGGCCCCTGTTTTACATGTGGACATAATCACTTATGTCTGTATGTCTTGTGATTGTTTGATTTTTAGTCCTTTGGCTGAAGGTCCAAGGGACTATTGCCATCACTCTGTGTCTGATGTCCGCCGTTAGCTGCCGTATCTCAGAAACCGTTCAGCAACTTTTTCTCTAATTTTGCATAGACATATCTTATCACACTGCCACTATGCACGAGAAATCTGTATTTGATTGAATCATTCTAAGGGCTCCCTAGGGCCTCCAAAACTGGTAAAAATGTAACATTTTGCCTATTTTTTTCAAAAACTGTTCAGCAACTTTTTCTCTAATTTTACATATACATTTCATGTGGTAGTGCCACTGTACACAAGGAATCTGTATTTGATTGAATCATTCTAAAGGCACCAAATGTCCCCTAAAATGCTAAATTTGCTAACTAAATGGTCTACTGCAGCAGCAGATCTATCATGCTTCCAGTCCTTTTGTTCAACTAATCCCTTTTCCCACAACATCTGTCACACTTCACTGTGGCTGGCTGATGGAAAGTGTGACTAATCTGTAATTGGTCACTGGCAGAGGCTTGTGTCAACAGACACACAGCACCCTCTAGACCCCTGGACAGTTGTGCCTACATTCTAAGGGCTCATCCTGAAACAACAAAATGTCAACCATTAGAAGAGTTGACATAGTTCCGCTATACACAAGAAATTTGTATTTGATTGAATCATTCTAGTATCATCAGCATATAGTAGAACATACATTTGCAAGAAAATGTCTACATCATCATCACTAAGGTTGTAAATTTCAATGTCAAGTCCCTTATAATTATGACTAACGGTGTTCAAAATCATTCAGGTACATAGCAAATAACAAAGGAGACAAGTTTTCTCCTTGTGGTAACTCTACATCACACGAGAAGAAGGCTGACACACCCCCTCAAAATGTAAAATGTTTACACTATCTAGTGATGTGGTTTTGAGATGGGCCCTTGAGACTGTCCCCTAACAGTAGATTTTGTGTATTGTGCCAGAAACAGAGCGCTATTCCCCTTCCCAAAACATCTGTCACATGTGGAGTCTGTGTCTTGCATGGATATCTATTTTATGCAGTTGTTTTATATATGCAGGAAGTTTGTGAAATTAGTTATTCTTAGGCCACAGAAAAGTAATTCCCGGTTTCTCATCAATGCATGTATTTAAAAATATGTGCCACAACATCTTATTTTATATTATAATTATTCCTCTAAATGCAAGACGTGGTGCAATAAATGAACAGTAAACATGTAAACATTTTACTTCCATCACAACCCTTAATGATCTGTAACTATGATTCACAAAAAAACATTTGATTAATAATTACCTACAGGGTTGTTTGATTTCTGCTGGGCAGAAACTGTTTCTGCCCAGCAGAAATGGCAACAATAGGAAATACATGCCATTGATAGGCAAACGTGTTCTTTGTATAGAATACGTCAGTTTCTTTCTGTACCTGTCTACGTATGATAACCATTTGTCCGCCTTGCTCACAGTAAACATCACATGAATGATCAAAGAAAGATCACTGTCACTTAACTTGTGGAATATTATTATTATAAAACTGCTCTGCTACTGCTTGGTGGACAGTTAATTAGTGGCTCAAGTTCAAATACATCAGGACGTTTTTTACACCTGCATGGTAGTTTAGGCTCAGTAGTGTGCTGGCAGCTACTAAACCTATAGGCTTGTGTGAAAAGGATAGTTGGCAGAAGAACTAACTTCAAAGCACCATTGTATCCATTTACCCAGGCATCAGTCACACTGTCAGGGTGTCCGCTGCTATGTTTGTATATATAGGCTTAATGATCCCAATACACCAATCTGTTGGCACAATGTCAGATAATAGAACTAGGTTAAACATCTTAACATCAACTATAATTTGTTCTGTGGGGCTGTTTTTAAGTATTCATTTATAACATTAGCAATACCACATGCCTTTTTGTTTTTGATTTGCATTAGTATGTCATCTTGTGTGAATGGTATGTTTATGTGTAATGGCCCCCAAAAAGGATCCCCAAACTGGAAAATGTTCACATTTTGCCTTTTATTCAAAAATTGTTCAGTAACTTTTTCTATAATTTTTCATAGACATTTCATGTGATAGTGCCATTATACACAATACATCTGTATTTGATTGAATAATTCTAAGGGCACCAAAGGTCCCCTAAAATGCTAAATTTGCTAACTAAAATTAATTGTCTATCTCAGAGTAGCTATATTTATAACTTGTTGTGTATTACACCCAGCTGTGGAGCTAAGATTCTCTGCCTGCTATTATTTGATGGAAACTGTGACTAATCTGTAATTGGTCACTGGCAGAAGCTTGTGTCAACAGACAGCATTAAGCCACTAACCCTGTTAAACTGGACAGTTGCCTGTAGGTTTTAAACTGTGCCAAACAGTGAGTCTACCTTTTGCTCTCAAATAATCTGTCCTCTTAGTTTTATACATAAAGACATAATCTGGCATAACGTGATAAGTTTTTGTAGCAGCACATTTGTACTTCCAGTGTATCATTGCAACATAACATACATATTACATACTGTGTGCCACATTTGAATGTTGTGCATGTAATATTTCCATGCAATCCATTTGCATATATAATGTAAAACTCCAACAGCCGTTTTCTTCATTTTCACTTTTTGACCCCTACCATGTTCAATGCTCCATAACTTCGCCAATTTTTGTAGCAGTCATAATTTTTGAAATCGTGTAAAGCACCCTATCCAACCTTTACAAGAATGTAAGAAAACAATGTTACAATTTTTTCGACTTATCACTCATTTGGTCAGAAAATGTGATGTATGATAACAACTGTACACTTTCAGAGGCTGGATGGCCACCAGATGGCAGCAGTAGTAATGGATGCATTGACACAGGACGTGAACGATCAAAGCAACAGACAACTAATACCAAGTCACCAACATGAGTGACAACAAGGTTGCCATGCCAACGAACGTGATGCCAATGACAACGCAGGCGATGCTGCAGCAGCCGGGCCAAATCAAGTTGACGATCAACACAACGCTGCAGTCGGTGACCGACACTGGCTCCCCAGGCCCCACAAACACCAGCCCGAGCACCCCAAACACACCCACCGGCCAACTCAACCACCCCATGGGAATACCAAGTACCCCGGGGCTAGCGTACATGTCCCCAGGACCCGCTCCTCTCTCTCCTGACCCCGTCCATGACCTGCCGCCCGAGTTGCTTGCGGCTGGATGGAGACGGTTCTGGAGTCGGAGGGAGAAGATGCCGTACTTCTTTAACAAGATCACAAACGAGTCGCTATGGGAGATGCCCGTCCTTGGCCCCGGAACGGTAGTTACACTTTTATTACTTATCCTCTTCGTGTCATGTGGCGCACAGGCCCTTAGCCAGAAATAATTTTTGGCTAGTCTTGAACTAATCAAAAATGTGCCTTTTAGTGCACAAACAGCTTGCGAGGAAACCAGTCACACCAGTCACAGACATTATTGATCTGTTTTATTATTTGTTTCGCTGACAAACCAGTGCAATTTATTTAATTAATACTGATCCATTTGATTTGTTCCACTACCAGTTGTGTCAATGATAGTCATTAATGTGGGCCCCTGGACATGGAACTATTAGTTAATCTAGTGGCCAGTTGCCCCTCTGAATTCCACCTGTCTTAATATCAGTTGTAATTACCTCCCTTGGCCAGTCATCTGCCAGTCTTGAAGGTGGGCAGATGGGTCTCTGACTTAGCCCCTGGGGGCATATCAGGCTCCCACAAGAACTGGCCAGTTACCTCTGTCATGGGCTCGTTTCCTTCTGGCAATGCTTTGTATGATCCATATAGAAGATGAACACTAGCAGACTATTTACAGTTTTTACAGCCAATGTTTACAGGTTTTGTATAGTTGCACGTCACTAAGACATTATTTAACATATTGTACACCAACCAATATGGATACCTGGTAAGTGTAATCTGGACAGAAATGAGCACTTGTAACTTATTATAGTCTGGTGGCTAACTGGAAAAAGGAGCTTAGAAAGTGACTTTTGTAGGGCATCCCCTACAACAAAGGTTTGACCTGCCAGAGCTGTTGTCTATGACCTAAGGCTCCCTGTTCAGGTGGATGTCACTGAATGCAACTTTTATTAGCCTTGTGCATCTGTATCAGTGTAATGGTATGTTTCAGAGTTGTGGTTTTACGTAATTTGTTACCATTTTGTATTTTAGAATTTGGTCTAATTGTATTTGACTTTTTTGGAACCAGTAATTGTATTTGTACTTTATAATCAATTTCCATACCTTCTGACAATAAATCTGTACACCTAATAAAATAACCCGAAAATCATTGTATTTTGCGAACAACATTTCTAACCTACATAGAGCATGCTAGTTAATAATATCTTACTAAAAGTAAAATATAAAAGAATCTGAAACAACTTCAAATGACAGGTAGTGTGGTATAGTTGACTTCTCTAAAGAAGCGCTCTACATATAAACTGTAACTTGGCACAACTTGCAGCCCGACCCAATAAGTGACCCACTGGGGATCGCAACCCCCTCAGATGCAGGCAGTCCCCCCATGAGGACCAGCTCTGGGTTCCCGCAGCTGGTGGGGGGTGAAGGAGGGGGTGACCCCCAAACTGTGGGGGAGAAACGTCGTCAGTCGGAGGACCTGCTCATACAACCGCATAAGAGAGCAGCATTTAATTACAGGTGAGTTTTTACACATTGTCATATGTGTGTCTTTACTGTGTGATTAAATTGCTCGCACTGTGGGTATATGGCTTAGAGGCATGTCCCCTGGGTGACGGATGGGGGGGTCCATGAATATTACGGAATAGCATGCCATGGACCAAAGTACCATAGGAGAATTGAAAAGTATGATTTAAAACCACAGTCATCCTGTCGCAGTGCAGATTCAGGGCAAATAGGTCCGCAGTTGACATGATATTCTCACTGACAAAACTACAAGAGAATTGCAGGGAGCAGAGGAAGCCTCTATACATAATTTCATAGACCTCACCAAGGCCTTTGACCTTGTCAGCAGAGACGGCCTATTCAAGATCTTGGCCAAGATCGGCTGTCCACCAAAACTTCTCAACGTGATTGAGTCATTTCATGCAGACACGAAAGGAACGGTACAGTACAAAGGTTCAACCTGAGAGACCTTCGACATTTGCAGCGGCGTCAAGCATGGGTGTGTGCTCCCCCCAACCCTGTTTGGGATCTTCTTCACGTGGTTGCTGAGGCAAGCCTTTGAATCATCATACTTGCATACCAGATCGGATGGAAGACTGTTCAACATCGACCGCCTGAAGGCAAAGACCAAAGTGCGCATTGCACTCGTCCATGAGATCCTTTTTGGTAGATGATGCTGACTCATCTCTCATACAGAGGAGCAACTGAAGCGTCTCATAGATCCTCTGTCACGTGCATGCTAGGACTTTAGCCTCATGATCAGCCTTAAAAAGACAAACGTGATGGGACAAGATTGTGGCACCTCCTGTTATCACCATCAATAACTACAAACTGAAAGTTGTCCATCAGTTTGTGTACTGCCATCACTGGCAACCTCTCGCTGAAGACTGAAGTTGGCAGGCGCATTGATCGAGCCTCCACAACTCTGGCCAGACCGACCAAAAGAGTGTGGTGCAACAAAAAACTGACTAAACACATGAAAGTGGCAGTTTACAGGGCCTGCGTCCTGAGCATGCTCTTGTATGGCAGCGAGTCATGGACCCTCTACTCCAGTCAAGAGAAACGCCTAAACTCCTTCCACATGCGTAGTCTGCAACACATCTTTGGGATCTCGTGGAACACAGCCATCCTTGAGCGGGCCCAAATCACAAGCATGTTCACTCTGCTATGGCAACAGCGACTTCGCAGGCTTGGGCATGTTCACAGTATGGAGGATGGAAGGATTCCCAAAGATCTGCTCTACGGCGAGCTGGCCTCAGGCAGCAGACCCAATGGACGTCCCCATCTCCATTTCAAGGACGCCTGCAACTCCATGCTCAGACTCGAGATTTCATGCTCACCGGAGAATCCATGCTCACGGTGGTTATAAAACTTCTTGAGTACGTGCTCAACTGAGTACGCCGTCTTGAGTACGAGAGCAAAAGAAAGAGCTCTTTCGGAGCTCTCTTGGTGACGAAGATAACAAACCTACTCCTATTTATAAACACTATCAACTTCCGACTATAAAACGGTGATGGACGAAGACCTACACCGTTGTGAATCCATGTTATACATAACAGTTGTTTTTATACAGATATATGGATATAATATTATGATATTTTACTGTACAATTACAAGTTTAAAAGGATAATATATACACATAACATACTTGTGTAATAACCACATTCTAAGTTGTTTTACATAGTTTGCTTCACATTTGCTTGTTGCATCTTTGAAATACTACTTTGTTAAACTGCACTACATTAGTCACTGTCTTCACCACCATGCTGGGTTTGAGCTCATAAGGCAAACACAAAGAGTCCTTCCTGATCTCAGTCAGCTGTGCAGCATTCCCCGTAGCCACTGTATGGCTACATTTTTAATACATCTTATATTCGATTCTCAAAAAGCTTCAGTAGAATTGGTAGAGTTTGTATAATTTTAATTTGGAAAACATTATTTTACTACAGGGTAAAACCATTTTATTAGAACGATATAAACTACGTATTGTTTGTTAGTTCATCCAACTAGTTAAATTTTGGTTGTCTTGTAAATATGATCATATTCATTTTCTAAATGTACACTTTGACAAAAGTAGTGACCGAGTGATCAAACCAATGACAGTACATTAACATATACATTTAAGTTATCAACTTATCGAGGATGTCTGCATATGTTGTGTATCGTCTACCTCTGTGTTGAAGTCTTATTCCTGCCCTTGGATTGCAAAATTATTGGCATTACAAATTTGTAATATCATGACATCCACAAAGCATGACTACCAATTATATCAACGTTGCATGGGCTTCATTATTAGTATGCTATTCATATTAACACACAATGAAACAATATAAATAATATATGTTTTATACTACTTAGTACTCCTTCATTATTCCAAATTGAAAAAACGGCGCTACAAAATAATGATATATTAATAAGTTTCAGGCAATGACAAAACGTGGTTGTGTTGACGGGTAAACTTTATGGCCTTGTAATTTTATTATTTATTTTATATTTTTAAATGTACACATGTCTGTTGTATTGATATGGCTTAATGTCTGACATGGTATTTTATTAATCGTCCAGGTAAACAACACTGTTTTGGAGAAGCGTTTCGCATGAACTGCTCGGCAGTTGATCGTGAAATTGTATCGCCAAGCAGTAGCATTAAATGAATGGTCCCCGTCGTCGAAAAGGTGCCACCAAAACATAAACATTGCAACATTATGTTGTAGTGTCTCCCGCTAGATTTGACAAATGTTCAGTAAATAATGCAGTTTGAGACAACACGGAATCTTTCGCTAATTTCGTGTTGCACCACTTCTCTTCTCGTGTTGCACCACTTCTCTTCTCGGAAGCGACTCGGACGCTGATATCGAGTTACGTTTCTTCTCGAAAACATCAAACTTGGACAACGAATTCGACTAATTTCTACGTGAGCTGCCATTTTTGTTTGTTTGAGTACGGCGTTGCCGTTGAGCAAGGTCCGTAGCATACTCAGAATGTAGACGTTTCATGCTCAAGTCTGAGTACAATTACTTGCTCAGAAAGTGTTATAACCTCCGTGAGTATGAGCATGGTGTGAAAGCGAGGCTTGAGCATGAAATTCTGAGCACCGAGTACGGCTTTATAACCTCGGGCCCAGGTCTCAGCCCAGACTGAGACAGACTACAAGTGCAGCCAGTGGAACAGAGACTGTCACTCTAGAATGGGTCTCCTCAGCCATAGTATACACTGTTCCAGGAGCACACATCCATGGTTGCTCGAGACTAACAGACACCTACAATCTGTGGTTATGATAATGTTTAGTTGAATTACTCATGTAAGTTGCTGAACAGGATAGTTAATTTCAGGATAGTTAATTTCTATGCAAATTAGTTTTTTTTACAAATATATCCAATATGTGAATTTACCTTGTAGAAGCTTTCGTCGATGTAACCAACCAACTTCTTCAGTACATGTGACGTATGACATCATCGTACATGTGACATACAGAAGCCAAGTAGTCATCCTATATGTGGAGGGACTCTCAGAGAGTGCCAGGTACATCGAGTACTGAAGAAGTATGGGGTAGCAACAGCCATGCGTCCCCACACTACCCTCAAGCGCCTGTTGGTACACCCTAAGGACAAAGTGGAGCCAGAAGAACACGGTGAACTGGTGTATCAAATACCATGCAAGAACCATGGTGCTGAATATATCGGGGAGACAGGAAGATTGTTCAAAACAAGACTTGAGGAACAGAGAAAGGATGTTGACAACACAAGGAAATACATGAGGAGCGAGAAAAAAAGATCAATGTTAACCAACAAATCCACCCTCACAGACCACGCAGCAACACAAAATCATATCACAGACTGGGAGGAAGTGAAAATAGTGGACAAGGAACCAACAGAAGAACGCTGCAAATAAAAGAAGCCATATGGATCAGAAAGGCCAGGATAAGTCACATGTACTGAAGAAGTTAGTGTGTCACATCGACGAAGACCACTACAAGGTTAATTCATGTGCTGGACATGTTCAGGGGGAAATATGGCAGCTAGAATGGTATTTTGGACAAAAATACTTAACATGTGTTTCTTTAATATTTAAGTAGTTTTGTATGTTTACTATAAATAAAGATACCTTTTATGGCAATTACATATCTCTAAAACACTTTTATTCGTGGATGAGGTGTGGCTCTTTCAAGAAATCGATGCAATTATTCAATCTTTGACAGGCACTTACAGAAAACCCCATTTTTGACAACATAAACTTACAACACTCCAGAACTAAAAATGATATGGTAATCTGGTTTGGATTGTTGTTTACTGGTTGATATTCTCAACAATCTGTATAAAAATATTTTGGTTTTATGCTTTATCTTTTGAGTAATGTCCCAAAATGTGTAAAAAATTGTTGCATTTACACTTACATAGTTTGAAAATTAAAAATTAAATATAAATATTAAAAAAAATTAAATGTTTTTATACAGATTGTAGATAATATCACAGAGAACACAACAATCCAAGCCAGATTACCATATCTTTATTACTTCCAGTGTTGCAATTTTTAGACTTTTGTTAGTTACAACGGAAACGGGAAACATTCCTATCTAGCTGCCATATCACACTTTAAAAGAACTACTTCGCATATACTCAATTAAGTATTTATTGTTAACTGTTTATTTCAACAACAACAAATACAACACAGAATTTGCTAAATACACAGTTATGGTTAGGAAGTTGGTTGGCTAATTTTAAGATTTTAGGGTTAGTCTGCTGATTTTAAGGTATATTTATGTTGGAAGTGTATTTCAAATTATATAATTTCTAGATTTTATATGTAGGTGAATCCAAGAAGTTGATTAATAGTTGTTTTTAAGATTACTGAGTTGGTTTGATTGAACTTATTGCAGATTGATCCATGTAATTATTATGGTGATTATGTTTGTTTGTTCTCATAGAATGTGTTATATTACTTAAGCAAATATGAAATGTGTGCATTTTATAGTGTGTGTATTGCCAAAGACGAGAATGGCTCCAGCAGTTGACGCATGAATGAATAACAAGGATAGAGACATTACATATACATTTTGATCATATTCAAACCTGACATTGTGGTGACAAATCTTAGCGTGACATGCAATACGTCTCCAATTTTAGGCCGTTTTGGAACTTTGACATCCCAACAAATGCAATCATCTACGAGCGGCTGCCAGTGTTTGTACCGCCCCCTCACCCTGAGTCTGAGCTGCTTAGGGCGCAGCTTGTCAGCAAACTACGCAAGACCTACCAGGAGTTGTGTCACTCCAGGGAAGGTATGGCCGGTATGAGGGAAACTCTAAAATATACTCAACATATTTTATCATAAAATCCAGCCAGTTTATGCTGATTAAAGGTACACAGTTTTTATATCACCTGTATCCAGACTGATGCTGCATTCACACAGAACATAAGCAGGTTTAACTAAGCAGCTTAACTTCAAGTGTAGTCGCATACAACAATTAGCTTGAATAATTGGCTTGAATAATTGTTGAAAGGATGCGTAGCGTGGCAAACAATTGTACATCGTAAACTGGATTAAAGTTAAGTCTTTCAAGGTTTACTGTGCAAACATGGATAATATCTTGAATGCCAAATGTGTTTTAATGGATTATTTGTTTTTATAACATTTACTGTTATCTGTTTAATTTGCATGTTTTTGAAAAGAAAGCAAGGTCGATATTCAGAATTGCTTAGCTAAAATAAATAAAAATGTCTGCAGCCAATCAGTGGTATTCATTTACTATAAGATTTATTTCACACTGGTGACCGTCTCATGACTATAGCATGGTTTTCAATAAACCAACACAGTGCTCTGCCTAGGTCTTTTTTTTTTCAGTGATGCCCTGGTACCCAAAAAAGGCAAAAAACCGCCCTGCCTTTTTTATACGACGCCCTGCTATATTTTGTACGTAACCCTACTGGTGGCTACAGACGGTTACAGGATTGTGTATATTATTATTAATTTGTGAGCGTCCCGATCTTGAAACGCATCCCGATCGCGCCACACGCATCCATTCCCGATTGCATCCCACAATCGGGAATGGATGCGTCACGAAATTGGGGCGCATGCAGACACTCGATCGTTTGCAAGCGCCACGATGTCGACTACGTATCCCGATCGCGCCACGCGGTCATTTCGATTGTTCAAGCATCCTTATCTCGACTCCTATCCTGGTCGCCATTACATTTTTAATCATGTGTGCCAAAAATATTAAATACATTGATTTGAACGAGCCGCCGACCTTCGAAAGTGTGGATAAACCAGAGCGACGGACTTTCGTGGAGCGCCTCGACTATACATATCGCTAAGCATTCCTTATTTTGTTCGTATCAAATGTTCATTCAAAAGTTAAAGTCTGATCGCGGGGAGACTTCTACTGTTAGATACTTGCAAAACTTATTAAAATAAGTTTTGATCTGAGGAGGCGCCAAACTTTGCAAGTCAGTAGACCAGCCTGTTCACGACAGACTGTCGAAGCCGTCACGTGTGATTCGAAAAATAATGTTTATTCATACACTCTTTATTTGTTAATGTACCGATATATATATATAAGTAACAATGTTTAGTATAACATAGCTCAACAATAGTAGTGAATAATTGCGTATTGTCCGCGTTAAAAGAACCTGCTCCCCTCAATATGCAACGATCCGCTGGCACATGATGTCGCTCATGCTCGTTGCAAGGCGTGTTGTTTCTAGGTGACAACATGACTTGCGCCTGTAGTGGACTAGCTAAGGTTGCTGGCGGCTACCGTCTTCTTTTGTGTTTAGCAGAGCTACCTGTAATAATTATTATTCGGAGGGTGGTTTCAAACTAGTAATAATAACTTTTTTCTGTTTATTGACTGATTTTTAAAAATGAGATCGTGTGTGGGTAGTTTTTCTGTAATGGAATGGAATGAAATTTTATTTAAAAAATTAGCTATGCATGTCTATAATTATTTTAATGTTTGACATCACACTTTGTACTATTTGCAGTGTAATATATTTCAATTTCTGTTCAGCCTAGCCCAACAATATCTTGCATACCTATTGCTTATATAATAGTCTATGAGTATATTAAAGGGAATAAAAACATCTATTGCTTGAAT
The DNA here is from genome assembly GCA_020002185.1 of Paraescarpia echinospica. Taxonomy (NCBI): domain Eukaryota; kingdom Metazoa; phylum Annelida; class Polychaeta; order Sabellida; family Siboglinidae; genus Paraescarpia; species Paraescarpia echinospica. The sequence continues at coordinate 68,932,403 of CM034537.1, read as the reverse complement.
TCATGTTACATTACATGCTGCTATCTATTTCCACGTCCACCAAGCAAAAAAAATGAAAAAAATTCAATGAATGAGAAATTCCACATTTTATGCTGTACATCCGGACATTTTCGAATATGCATATTTTTGGCGCGCTTTTCGGGATGCCGAGATGTGACGTCACTTATGACTCAAACTCGCATCAGGCCGACCCTTTCCATGCATTCAGAGCATGTTTACAAGTATAGTTTTTGGGTCGAAACGAGCGTCAGAATGAGTTATTGTGCAATTTTCCGACGTAATACAAACACTAGTCATCATAGAGGAACAAGCAGTTATCTTACGGTTCCACATGAATCGAATTTTATTCAAAACAACGTATGCGAATGGGCTTACAAGTCGACTAAGTTTCGCCGAGCTTGGGCTCGTTTTCAGAATAATTATATCGAATGCAACCAACGGGAGATAATCTACATCAATAAACATACATAGCAAACATATAGTGTATCCAGCTACATAAAGTAACGTGTATAATCTCATAATATCACTGGAATATCGATATATGAAGGAGTTGTACAAGTTATCATAACAACTGAAATCAGTCAGCGAATTTCTGCGGCCCTGATAGCTCACTTGGTAAACGCGTTGGTTCATTGGCGTTTGTTTTACAATCGGGCGACGCCGGTTCAATCCTGACAGCATGCAAATTATTGATTTTCTTTACACCTTTTTTGTTTATGTTTTCACGAAGTAATATAAACCAAATCATTTAGTATACTATGATGCACTGTTTGTAAATATTTTTATTTTTGTAGTAATTATTTATTCGCCCCAAAAATGAAAATATGGTCATTATATAACGATGTTTCTAAATTTTATTTATCCAAACAAATATAATGTAATGGATATATAATTTATTAATTGTAAATATATTGTACAGTAATATATTGTAATTATATATGTGAAAAAGATTGTGATCTGTCTGGATAAATACAATTTAGAAACATCGTTATAAATAATGACCATATTTTAATTTGTGGCGAATAAATAATTACTACAAAAATAAAAAAAATATTTACAAACAGTGCATCATAGTATACTAAATGATTTGGTTTATATTACTTCGTGAAAACATAAACAAAAAAGGTATAAAGAAAATCAATAATTTGCATGCTGTCAGGATTGAACCGGCGTCGCCCGATTGTAAAACAAACGCCAATGAACCAACGCGTTTACCAAGTAAGCTATCAGGGCCGGCAGAAATTCGCTGACTGATTTCAGTTGTTATGACAACTTGTACAACTCCTCCTTCATACATCAATATTCTAGTGATATTATGAGATTTTACACGTTACTTTTTGTAGCTGGATACGATATATGTTTGCTATATATGTATATTGGTGTACATTATCTCCCGTTGGTTGCATTCGATATAATTATTCTGCAAGCGAGCCCAAGCTCGGCGAAACCTAGTCGACTTGTACTACAAGTTGTAGGCTCATTCGCATTCATTGTTTTGAATAAAATTTAATTCATGTGGAACCGTAAGATAACTGCTTGTTCCTCTATGATGACTAGTGTTTGTATTACATCGGATTATTGCATAACAACTCATTCTGACGCTCGTTTTGACCCCAACATTATCCATGTAAACATGCTCTGAATGCATAGAAAGGGTCGGCCTGCTGCGAGTGTGAGTCATGTGTGACGTTAAGATACCACGTGATCGCCTAGCTCATTAAAATTTTATTTTCCGCGGGAATCGCTACACAGACAGGTTTAAAATCGAATTTATGCTACAAATGTATTTTTCTGTATTTTTTTAATGTTCTCGAATGTTACATGCAATATTAAACTTTCTGTACACATGGAAAAATGGATTTTAGCTAATGCCTTGTTTTTATTTCCTTTAAATATGATGTGAATGTATACATAAAATGTTATGTCATGCTGGATTAACCGTGTTTTAAATAAAGTTAAGACATGTCAATTTAATAAAATAAAATATGTTGTATTGTCTATATATATATATATACTATATAATCATCCCTTTGATCACATTTATATTTATTTAAATGTCATTTTTCAAACTTACTATGTTGCTTGAACATTTTTTATTTTCAAAATCGAACATAACAGTATATCTCAATTTTGTTTAAATCTAGCCCAGAGAAATTTGGCACACGTATTACCTGTATAATATTCTCTGCGTATATTGAATATTATGCAGATTGACACAAATTAAAAAGTTATGTAATGCTAAATATTGTGTTTTGTTCTACAAATGCTTGCCCAAGCCAATATTATAATGTATAAATATATGTATACACTGTGTACATAATATACTATATGTAAGTAGTATGATATTAAACTACAAGCTGTACACTGTTACTATGTCTTATTAACTATTTAATTTAATCGCATGTCACGTGTGCCCTTTACTAAAATTGCACACTTCCCTTTTGAACAGCTGGGCAAAACATTGTTAAATATGGGTCATGTTAACTATTAAACTTGAAACTGAGTGAATATTGATGCCTTTTAGGTATAGATGCTCCGACCGAGTCATTCAACCGCTGGTTGCTGGAGAGGATGGTCGTGGACAAGGGCACAGACTCGATGTTGCCGAGTCAATGCGCCATTGAGGTGTCGTCGTCAATGTACCGTGAGATCATGAATGATATTCCCGTGAAGCTGGTGAAACCGAAGTACACCGGAGATGCTCGCAGACAGCTCGTAAAGTATGCAGAGGCTGCCAAGAAAACCATAGAGAAACGGTGAGTGTGGCAGAACATTGGTTGTGATGCTATCTATATATATATATATTTATGCAAGCAACAACACAAAGTCCAATATAGTGATGAAAAAAGGCCAAATGAATGACGTTTATTTATTAACGTGATAAGAGAGAAATGTGGGCTCGACATCCCAAGGCCAGGCCTGTGACTGAGCCCATACTAGTCTCCTGTACCTCAGGTTGCCAGAGCCCACATTTCGGCACAACACAAGCAGTATTGGTATACATGATATCATATATCAAACAATGTCATTACTGCTAAAAATCACCATATACCTACTGCACAGTATAATACTAGCCAAGCACACCAGTCAACCACACCAAATCTAAAACCAACACTACCCGCTGACGCATTACACTATATATAACTGAGGCTAAAACTTAAAAGTGGGGTCGATTATGCCTAAGCCTGACCTACATTTCTAAAATCATCAGTGGAAGAGAAGCGAGCTGTCTCCGCATCAAAACCCCGTGAACACATTGTCCACCTGAACTAAGAAAATGGGGAAAGCATTGAGATATGCTGACGACCCCTCTTCCACTAATGATGCACATGTGTTATTAAGGCTAAACTCTACAGAAGTGGGCGGGATGGGAGGGATGCAAAACTCTCAACCGAATAGTCTGCTCTCTCGAACCAAAGTGGCCGACTTCTCCTAGCGCGCGCTACAACTGCGCGCTACTACTATGCACTGATTGGTCCTTTGTGCCCACGGCTAAGCAGAATTAGTATATAATTAAAATAATCCATTGGGCCAATCATCACTTGTCTGCATTGTTGCCCGCACAAAAATACGTATGCTGCATCGTGCCGGTGCAGCATACTCTCATTTATGCAAGCAACAACACAAAGTCCAATATAGTGATGAAAAAAGGCCAAATGAATGACGTTTATTTATTAACGTGATAAGAGAGAAATGTGGGCTCGACATCCCAAGGCCAGGCCTGTGACTGAGCCCATACTAGTCTCCTGTACCTCAGGTTGCCAGAGCCCACATTTCGGCACATAACACAAGCAGTATTGGTATACATGATATCATATATCAAACAATGTCATTACTGCTAAAATCACCATAGACCTACTGCACAGTATAATACTAGCCAAGCACACCAGTCAACCACACCAATCTAAAATCAACACTACCCGCTGACGCATTACACTGGTCACCTCACCTGTGACATATATATACAGTGTATATGTGTGTGTGTATGTATATATATATGTATATATATATATACATATATATATATTAGTATGCTAACTTTGGGGCATTGTAAGTGTGTCTCTTCTCATCCACTCAAGTTTTTGTGTACGAATAGTCTTCATGCATTAATTGCAGCATGGCTGAATACTTCTCAGAGAAGTCAAGATGATGTTCGATTGAATGGGTCTGCCAGGGAGTAAAGTGTAAAGTGAATTGAGCAGTGTTGAGGACTGGATACTGCACTATATAAGAACTTACCTTTAATGAACTAGCTAATTGACATGTGATGATGACAGAGAGTTTGTCACGTAGGAGTACGTCGTCAGAGAGTCGCAAGATTGTCAAGTGGAATGCAGAGGACACATTTGCCTGGTTGAGAAACAAGCAATACAATGTGTCGTATGAAGACTATCTGGTGAGTGTTTAGTGCCCGATCCAAGTTCAACAGTATTTGACAGATTATTTGCTGACAAAGAACACAATTTTTCATGAACAGACAAGAACACAACGTTGGTATTAAGGGGACACGTGCTCTGCGGGATTATTGAAAAAATGTGGTGAAATGTCATATTCATCATATTTCACTACAAACACATGTTATCTCTAACTTTTAATACAAGAATGTTCATATTTATGTGTCTATATTTGAACAACATGCTTTATTTGATCACCAGAGTTGATGAGAGTTCCTTTATCTTGCAAAGAAAGGCAGAAATTAGGCGTATTTCACTCCTTAGTTACCGACGATAATTTGCCTTACTGATTGCTGCTAAGTTGGATATCTAAATTTAGCTCTTTCTCCCAGCTACAAAACTCCTTTATCTCCCGTGACAAACACTCAATACTATGCAGCCAATCAGCGTTAGAACGCGAGCTGCACCTGTGCAGAAATGTCCTTATATGCCACAATGCTCCGCGGATACGCATTCTCTTGATTCTGATTGGCCAATGGCTGACCTTCGGACCTCTCCAGCAAGCTTCAGCATATCAACAAAGTGAGTCAATATGGCGACTGTTGTTTTAGCTCAGTGATTTTGTTAGTTATTAGTACGTGATTTCTAGTCAATATGTCGAAAGATCATGGCATAAAATAGACTAAGGCGAGAGCATATGGATCGAAGAAGTGGGCTCGGTTACCACAGCTAAAATGTGCACGAGAACTACTGAGTAAACCAACATTGCCGGCGATAGCGCCATCCGTGGCTAGCGGCAGCGGCCCGGTCCTGAGTGGCAGCATGGTCACCGCAGAAGGTGACATCGTGGAACCTGGCGAAATGGACGTTTGTGCTGGAGTTGACGATCAGCATTCTGTTGACGAACTGTCGATCGTGTCCTCATGTGGCAGAAATGTATGAAGATGGACTTCCTTGGGAAACTGCATGTCGAGGCTGGTGCTGCCATCGCTGTCGGTGAATTCAACCAGGGGAAGGAGAAGACTGACAGAAGCAGCCTAGTGAAGCCCAAGTGAAACTGACACAGTTGAAGGACCAAGAAAGGCTCGAATGAAAGGCTGACGTGCAAGAGAAGAAGAACCGTGAACGTTGACGTCTTCACTAGATTCGCCAGCAAGACCTGCTTACCCAGGTTGAGGGTGGACCTTCTTATGCCTCCGGAGAGTTCTAGGGACTCATGAAGAAAACAAACGGCTCTCTTCAGAGCCAACAAAACAAACAGCTCTTTTTAGAGCCAACAACTCTTACAGAAGAGTTTGCTACACCATCATATTGTTGTTGAATATTTAGTCCAGAGGATGCATTTCCCACATATGAATAGTCAGAACAAGTGTATATACACATATGAATAGTCAGAACAGGTGTATATACACACACATGAATAGTTAGAACAGGTGTATATACACATATGAATAGTCAGAACAGGTGTATATACACATATGAATAGTTAGAACAGGTGTATATAAACATGTGAATAGTTTGAACAGGTGTATATACATATATGTATAGTCAGAACAGGTGTATATACACATTTGAATAGTCAAAAACCACCTGAATAATAAAAAAATGTGTAAAGATAAACACAACAGTTTGTTTTGCCGTTTTCTCAGAATTCTGTTTTATTCAATACATAAAATTCATGCGGATCTCGAGAGAAAACTGTAAGACATATCAACTCCAAATTTGGAGTACATCTACGTCAAGTTATGCCCCACAAAATGTCAATAGGGAGTCTGTTTATCTGTCCATGTTTCCATTTTACCTCCCTGCACATTCAATGCATTCTACCTGAATAATCAGAAATTATGTCTAGTTTAAAAAAAAAAATTGTTGATCTAAAAAAGTAAAAGAATAAAAATTCCTTCTGACATTTTGTAGATACATGGATTTACTATACATATAGCCTGTTTTGAATGTTGTAGCACAATGTATTGTTTCTGGGGATTTGCATGGAAATTGGTCAAAAATGGATCGCCAAAAAATGGCTGCCATTTCCATGGCAACCACCTGTCCAAAAATATTCAACCTGTTATATCCATCTTGACCCACAAGTTTAATTTCCACCAAGTTTCAGTTCTCTAGCATTAACATTTTTTTAAAGTTCACCACAGCATTTTGTCCCCTTAAAACACCAAAGTTGGTCAATCATAAGCTTGGACATAATCAACTTACCTTTGGCATAGGTGTGCAATTGTATCAAGCACATGGCAGAATGTAACATACACCATGTTATCTCCACTGATGGCCAGTCTGCACCGCTTCGGCACACTAAATTTGTAGTGTCACTACATTTAATAAATAATAGAAATTGGATTATTGAAGATTTACCTTAGGGAAATTGATTTTTCTTTAAGCCCCCATAATCCATGTGTTACTAACATAGCTATGTCCACATTTTTACAACTACTTTTTCTTGGTCCCGTAATCCATTTGTTACCTGTACTAACATAGCTATATCCATATTGTTTACAAATCTTTTTCTCAGGTGTTTGAAATTACTTTTACTTGGTCAGTTGTACTTACCAAAATATCAAGTACATGATTGTGTTTTTATACAATATACAAAATGATAGTTCTCTTCAAGTTTCCCTGTGTGATGCACAATACAAAATGCCCATCTTGATTATATCTACAATTAATGCTACATATTTTCTATAAAATAATAATTGGCATCTGAATAGTATTATTATTGTTGATCGTTATGATTAAAATACACTTGTACATGACCTAATGAACTTGGAAATGTACTTGATAAGTTTGTTTCGAGATATTGTACTTTACCTATTACTTGTACATGGAATTGAAGGGTTTCAGGGTAAATACAATAAACACCATTTTTGAAACTTAACCCAAACAAGGATTAAATGTTTGTTTAAACCCATGTTGAGCTGGAATACTATCTGATTTATACAAACATGCGATAACGACAAGCACAAAAGAGTGTTTGTTTTCAAAACGCTATAAGTGCCATCATCCTATTTTTATCAAAACGCAACATATCCATTTTCAGCCAGTGAGCGCTGCTTTGCAGCACGTGCCGTATTGCATAGTGATGGCGCACGGTGTATGAATACTGCGTTTTGGTAATTAAATAATTTAGTATCACATTTTACGTAACAAATCTTCAAAAACTATATCAGACCTTGCTACCATTCTCTTTGATAGTTGATTCTTAATATACTCCAACATCTTTTACAAGGTTTTATTTTAATTTTGAGGATGAAATGCAAAAGTTAGTTTTTCTCAAAACCAGGAAAATATTTTTGACCCGAACCCTGATAGCTACGGAGACTTGCACAAATTTGAGCAGTAGTGAAGATGGCGATGGAAGCTAACTGAAGCTGTCACTTGCAGGAGCGACTGGCCCACCTGAAACGACAGTGTCAGCCCCATCTCATCGAGGCGGTGAGACCCTCGGTGGAGGGGATCTGTGTCAAGATCTACAGTCAGTCATGTGACAGTGTGAAGAAATTACAGGAGAAAGGCTGGGACATTATCAAGGAGAACAATATCCAAGGTGACTTAATCAAACACCTGTAGCCTAGGACGACCCCTTTGAGGAACGCAGCATTCAAATGGGGCATGGAAATCCTTGAATAGCATGAAATTAGTTAAAAATCAAGGGCTTGAAAGCCTGGAATTTTCTAAATGGCATGGAAAATTTGGAACTCTGTTTCGGAAATAAAATGGCGGACACCGAGAACTGAATATGAGTGGCAAACCACTAAACTCCAGAGGGAGTTTTGTGTAACTATTATGCTAAGTTGTAGTTGATTTTGGCATGAATTTTTTTATGAAGTCTAAAAAAACAAATTTAGTAATTGCTCAAATATATGATCCCCGGAAATGTATTTAGGAGAAATCAGGACGGAACATGCATCAGTCCCTAGAAAGCTATAGTCAATATCTTGTCTTTGTGAACCTTGCAGTTAATGAAGTTACAATACTTCAGAGCATGTGATGATTTGTTGGGTGGGTTTCATGGTTCAATGAAGTCACTGGTATCTTGAATAAGCTGCAAATGGACACTACATGTCCACATTTGCTATGTCCCTGTTGATTAATGAGCCAAGCCAAAGATGTATTATAAACAAATAAAATTTAACTGATTTTAATTTGCACAAGTCATATTGCCAACGCTTTGAATGAAAAGTCATACTTCTGCCATTGAATGTATGTGTAACAGAGGCAAAGAATAATCACACCAAACAGAAATCAGAATATCTAATCAAGACTGTACATCCAAGAAACTTCAGAAGTTGTCTGGAAAATATATAAACTGAAATCAGTTGTACAAATGTTTTAAATATGACCAAGTAAGATAGGAAGAGTGAGTGTCATATTAAGTCATGAAGTGTTGTACTGATGTGTTTGGTTGTCATAGCAACGCCCCCTGCACAAGTACCCCCAAAGAGGAAGGTCATGTGCTATCCCGTCCAGATGTCAGTCTTGTCGCCACGGTTACCAGCAATTGACCACCAGACGGAGGGACAAAAAACATTTCTACGATACAAGGGTGAAACCCTTGATATAAACACACCACATTTTCATAAACTGGTATGTTGTGGAATAGAACATTTAAGTGAAATGTTGCTCAAGCTGTTGAAGGCATTATTCCACCAGTCACGCAGTCATTATAAAATATCACTGCTGTTTTTTGCATTTACGGAAATGTTGATTTTTGTGTACTATTATCCTCTGTCTTCTACCATTTCATAGTGACTAAGTTTCTTACTTTCTAACATTTAATACTAATAACCAATTTCCACTTATCCAAGAGTACATATGTGGCATTATATTATGTTTGATTTGGCAACAAATCAAGTGTGTAAACATTCATGTCTGCTGTGTGTGACTAGTTGAAGTGATAAGTTGTGGCACTATAGTACGGTTGATTTGGCAACAGATCAAATGTGTAAACATTCATGTCTGCTGTGTGTGACTAGTTGAAGTGATAAGTTGTGGCACTATAGTACGGTTGATTTGGCAACAGATCAAGTGTGTAAACATTCATGTCTGCTGTGTGACTAGTTGAAGTGATAAGTTGTGGCACTATAGTACAGGTTGATTTGGCAACAGATCAAGTGTGTAAACATTCATGTCTGCTGTGTGTGACTAGTTGAAGTGATAAGTTGTGGCACTATAGTACGGTTGATTTGGCAACAGATCAAGTGTGTAAACATTCATGTCTGCTGTGTGTGACTAGTTGAAGTGATAAGTTGTGGCACTATAGTACGGTTGATTTGGCAACAGATCAAGTGTGTAAACATTCATGTCTGCTGTGTGTGACTAGTTGAAGTGATAAGTTGTGGCACTATAGTACGGTTGATTTGGCAACAGATCAAGTGTGTAAACATTCATGTCTGTTGTGTGTGACTAGTTGAAGTGATAAGTTGTGGCACTATAGTACGGTTGATTTGGCAACAGATCAAGTGTGTAAACATTCATGTCTGCTGTGTGTGACTAGTTGAAGTGATAAGTTGTGGCACTATAGTACGGTTGATTTGGCAACAGATCAAGTGTGTAAACATTCATGTCTGTTGTGTGTGACTAGTTGAAGTGATAAGTTGTGGCACTATAGTACGGTTGATTTGGCAACAGATCAAGTGTGTAAACATTCATGTCTGCTGTGTGTGACTAGTTGAAGTGATAAGTTGTGGCACTATAGTACAGTTGATTTGGCAACAGATCAAGTGTGTAAACATTCATGTCTGCTGTGTGTGACTAGTTGAAGTGATAAGTTGTGGCACTATAGTACGGTTGATTTGGCAACAGATCAAGTGTGTAAACATTCATGTCTGCTGTGTGTGACTAGTTGAAGTGATAAGTTGTGGCACTATAGTACGGTTGATTTGGCAACAGATCAAGTGTGTAAACATTCATGTCTGTTGTGTGTGACTAGTTGAAGTGATAAGTTGTGGCACTATAGTACGTTGATTTGGCAACAGATCAAGTGTGTAAACATTCATGTCTGCTGTGTGTGACTAGCTGTAGTGATAAGTTGTGGCACTATAGTACGGTTGATTTGGCAACAGATCAAGTGTGTAGACATTCATGTCTGCTGTGTGTGACTAGTTGTAGTGATAAGTTGTGGCACTATAGTACGGTTGATTTGGCAACAGATCAAGTGTGTAAACATTCATGTCTGCTGTGTGTGACTAGTTGAAGTGATAAGTTGTGGCACTATAGTACAGTTGATTTGGCAACAGATCAAGTGTGTAAACATTCATGTCTGCTGTGTGTGACTAGTTGAAGTGATAAGTTGTGGCACTATAGTACGGTTGATTTGGCAACAGATCAAGTGTGTAAACATTCATGTCTGCTGTGTGTGACTAGTTGAAGTGATAAGTTGTGGCACTATAGTACGGTTGATTTGGCAACAGATCAAGTGTGTAAACATTCATGTCTGCTGTGTGTGACTAGTTGAAGTGATAAGTTGTGGCACTATAGTACGGTTGATTTGGCAACAGATCAAGTGTGTAAACATTCATGTCTGCTGTGTGTGACTAGTTGAAGTGATAAGTTGTGGCACTATAGTACGGTTGATTTGGCAACAGATCAAGTGTGTAAACATTCATGTCTGCTGTGTGTGACTAGTTGAAGTGATAAGTTGTGGCACTATAGTACGGTTGATTTGGCAACAATAGTTGACACTATAGTACGGTTGATTTGGCAACAGATCAAGTGTGTAAACATTCATGTCTGTCTGTGTGTGACTAGTTGAAGTGATAAGTTGTGGCACTATAGTACGGTTGATTTGGCAACAGATCAAGTGTGTAAACATTCATGTCTGCTGTGTGTGACTAGTTGAAGTGATAAGTTGTGGCACTATAGTACGGTTGATTTGGCAACAGATCAAGTGTGTAAACATTCATGTCTGCTGTGTGTGACTAGTTGAAGTGATAAGTTGTGGCACTATAGTACGGTTGATTTGGCAACAGATCAAGTGTGTAAACATTCATGTCTGCTGTGTGTGACTAGTTGAAGTGATAAGTTGTGGCACTATAGTACTGTTGATTTGGCAACAGATCAAGTGTGTAAACATTCATGTCTGCTGTGTGTGACTAGTTGTAGTGATAAGTTGTGGCACTATAGTACGGTTGATTTGGCAACAGATCAAGTGTGTAAACATTCATGTCTGTTGTGTGTGACTATTTGAAGTGATAAGTTGTGGCACTATAGTAAGAAGATAGTAGCAACGCGATTGTCTGATCATCTTGACTCGCAAGATATGAATGAACCTTTTCAGTCTGCATATAAAAAGCTTCACTCTACAGAAACCGCATTGTTGAAAGTCTGCAGTGATGTCCGGGTGGCATTGGATCGTAAAGAAGGCACCCTGCTCGTGCTTCTTGACCTGAGTTCAGCTTTTGACACGATTGACCACACTACTCTACTCAATCGGCTCAGCAAGCGCTACGGTATTCAAGGTTACGCCCTCCAGTGGATGGAATCATATCTGCAAGACCGCAAGCAGCGTGTTGTAATTGGCCAGAGTGCATCTGAACATCACATTCTTAAAACAGGAGTGCCGCAGGGATCCGTCCTCGGGCCTATACTGTTCTCTCTGTATGTCCAACCAGTTGGCGATGTCATCAGAAGGCACGGTGTAATGTTTCATCATTATGCTGATGACATGCAGCTGATGCGTGCGTTTGCGCTTAATCCTACGGCACTATTCGAGGCCCTACGTCGTCTTGAAGCCTGCGTCATGGAGATTCGGGAGTGGCTGACCTCTAATTACCTCAAACTGAACGACCAGAAAACCGAGTTCCTTCCGATTGTCCCAGTTTCTGCAAAGAAGTTAGTAAACGATCTCAGCATCAATGTTGGTGGTTCTCTCATCCGAGCTGTGCATCAGATTAAAGAACTTGGTGCCGTCTTAGACTGTCATATGGACATGACTGCCAACACATCAGCGATTATCCGGTCCTGCTATTTCCACCTACATCACATCAGCCAAATCAACAAGTTCCTGCCAAGACAGACGAGGGAGAGAGTAGTCAATGCATTAGTGACATCAAGGCTCAACTACTGCAACTCCCTCCTGTACGGCACCATGGACAAGAACTTTGTACGGTTACAGCATGTCCAAAACTCTGCAGCCAGAATGATCGTGCGAGTGCCCAAATACGCAAGCATCACGCCAGTGCTCCAAGACATACATTGGCTGCCGGTACGAGAACGCGTTCGTTTCAAGGTCCTGGTATTCGTGCACAGAGCTGTCAACAAGTGTGGGCCCGTGTACCTGAGCGAGTTTGTCTGCCTCTACGTGCCCACCAGGTCCCTTCGGTCAACGGGAAATCGTCAACTTGCGAGACCGCGAACAAGATGCAAAGTCGGAGACGCGAGTTTTATGGCAGCAGCTCCGGACCTCTGGAACGATTTACCCACATCAATGCGTGAACTAAACAATGAAGCGCATTAAAAACACTTTATTTTAATCGATATTTTAACTCCAGCAGCCGCAGCAGTCCCGGATCTGCGGAGTGATCTACTTGTTTTCAATGCATGTAATGAACACTGACACTTTTAAGAGCACTTTTAAACACTCTTTTAATCAATATTTTAACTGCAATTGTGACTTTTAGACTTGGCATTAAGCTTTTATCAATTATCTTTTGTTTACATAACATGATAATACTAATATTTAAAGATATTTTTTTTAATATCATTTTTTAAATTTAATTAATAACTTTTTGGATTTATTACTATTTTACATGTAAAGCGCCTTGAATAGTTTCTAACTAGAGTTGGCACTATATAAGTATATTTATTTATTTATTTATTTATAGTACGGTTGATTTGGCAACAGATCAAGTGTGTAAACATTCATGTCTGCTGTGTGTGACTAGTTGAAGTGATAAGTTGTGGCACTATAGTATGGTTGATTTGGCAACAGATCAAGTGTGTAAACATTCATGTCTGCTGTGTGTGACTAGTTGAAGTGATAAGTTGTGGCACTATAGTACGGTTGATTTGGCAACAGATCAAGTGTGTAAACATTCATGTCTGTTGTGTGTGACTAGTTGAAGTGATAAGTTGTGGCACTATAGTACTGTTGATTTGGCAGCAGATCAAGTGGGTGTTGTGTGTGACTAGTTGTAGTGATAAGTTGTGGCACTATATTATGGTTGATTTGGCAACAGATCAAGTGTGTAAACATTCATGTCTGTTGTGTGTGACTAGTTGAAGTGATAAGTTGTGGCACTATAGTACGGTTGATTTGGCAACAGATCAAGTGTGTAAACATTCATGTCTGCTGTGTGTGACTAGTTGAAGTGATAAGTTGTGGCACTATAGTACGGTTGATTTGGCAACAGATCAAGTGTGTAAACATTCATGTCTGCTGTGTGTGACTAGTTGTAGTGATAAGTTGTGGCACTATAGTACGGTTGATTTGGCAACAGATCAAGTGTGTAAACATTCATGTCTGCTGTGTGTGACTAGTTGAAGTGATAAGTTGTGGCACTATAGTACGGTTGATTTGGCAACAGATCAAGTGTGTAAACATTCATGTCTGCTGTGTGTGACTAGTTGAAGTGATAAGTTGTGGCACTATAGTACGGTTGATTTGGCAACAGATCAAGTGTGTAAACATTCATGTCTGCTGTGTGTGACTAGTTGAAGTGATAAGTTGTGGCACTATAGTACGGTTGATTTGGCAACAGATCAAGTGTGTAAACATTCATGTCTGCTGTGTGTGACTAGTTGAAGTGATAAGTTGTGGCACTATAGTACGGTTGATTTGGCAACAGATCAAGTGTGTAAACATTCATGTCTGCTGTGTGTGACTAGTTGAAGTGATAAGTTGTGGCACTGTAGTAAGGTTGATTTGGCAACAGATCAAGTGTGTAAACATTCATGTTTGCTGTGTGTGACTAGTTGAAGTGATAAGTTCTGTCGGTTTAATAATACTTTTGCTAAAAGAATTAACTGAAGACGACTTCTAGAATGTTATTGTTGCACGGCAATGGTTATGTACTTTAGGAGCAGTTATATCGGTGGAACTGCCGGGACGATCCACGATATGAGAACTTCCTGCCTAGAGTCTGGTGCTTGCTTCGACGCTACAAGGTCAGTGCTGCCATCTATATGCAGTTTTCAACATAAAATCAGCCACAACAATTCTTTATTTCTTCTGAAAAATCAAAGATATTCCTTTAAACACTTTCATTTTGCCAATGACCGAATTAGTGATGCAATTGTATCATGTAATTTTGGCAATTTTGACAATTCTACGGCAGTGCAAATATGATATGTTGTTTCAGAGTCTCTTTGGGTTACAACCGTTAGAAGGCTTTGGCCTGCAGGGGGCGCTGCCTACTGAGGTGTTTGAATGCCTTCAACGGATCTTCGGTGTGTCGTCGGAGTGTTTTGCGTCTCCTCTCAACTGCTATTTCAGACAGTTTTGTTCTGTTTTCCACGACACGGACGGTTTCTTTGGATCTCGGGGGTAAGATGTCACAGAATACTTCATATATCTTTAACACACTATGCGTGATCTGCACAACCTTTTAATGTTTTTAAGGATTTCATAAAATTATTATCATACACTGTAATGTAGAGATTGTCACATTAAAGTGGAATTTCTTGTATGAGAATATTATATAAATATAGCATATACTAAACTGTGTATCTTTTAACCTATAACAACTATGTAGAAATTGTTTAATACATGAATCACTTCCAGTAACGAACAATGTAACGTAAACAAAATAAGACTCCCAGTATTTTTGAAGTACCCAGTATTCATATAAACTTGACTGATACTAGGTTTTCGTACGTTGGTTCTTGACATTTGTCTCGGCTGCTTTTGAAATGCAGCCCACATCCAGTGCATACTCTTGTAGTCATTTTGATGAGCATGTCTGTACAGGCCAATACTAGACTTCTACCCCGTCAGCGGGTCGTTTGAGGTCAACCCCCCCTTCTGTGAGGAACTCAATGAGGCTGTTGTTGATCATCTTGAGGTGAGAGTGCCAAGGTCACAAATGCTCTGTCACAGTACAGAAGGCAGACAGTATTGATTATAAAGTAACAAAACACCATCAAGGCAACTGTTTCATGAATAAAGCACACCTCTCAAGCCAGGGGTTGTAATAGCATGCACAGGAAATTTGCTGAATCAGTTGTACTTTGACCCACTTGCTGTTTTTATTGTGTGAACCACGCAAACATGCCAAACATTGAAGGGCATTTCCAGGAACTAATACATTGGGTCTAATATTACAATGATTTATATACCATTTGGATGTTTTGGGCTTATTGAATACATTTTGGTAGGCAGTATGTGTTCAATATATTTATTCAAGTATTAAATATTATATTGAAAAATGAGGAACATACAAGGTCAGTTTACAATTGCAGAACACCTGTATAATGTATGGTTTAAAACTCCTCAATTAATTTACACTATTGTGAATAAGATTCTCTGGTGTTGACATTTGTAGCATATGATTACTCAAAATCTTTTAATGATTAAGCTTTGATTAGTATATAATAAATTTAGTATTAAGTCACAAAATTGTGTAATGGTTTATGTACGTTTTTGGATTCCACAGATCACGAGATTTTAAATGATACCTCGTTTGTTGAAATATGTTCAGTAGTTTTTGATTTATTGCTGACAATAAAGGAAACTTAAGGAAAAGAAAGGTCGTTTTTACCAATATTGTCTATTTTTAATATGTATTCGTAAATGCCTGTATTTTAGTAGTGTTGGATTGTCTGTCAATGAAAATAAACTCGGCATTGAAAGATGCGATTATATGTTATGCATTTCTGCCATATTCACTAAATTGATGGAGCATGACCTGGACAGACATTTTTGCCTCGTGTGCAGAATTGCCCTATGCGACTTAGTAGCCAGTTCGCTGTGGAGGGTAACGATTTGTAGACCTGACGCTGTGGGGCCGTGTGTTGGTTGTAGAGCTTGCTGCGAGAGTCAACAGAGCCGCTCTCGTTCATCTTTTTCATACCGGAGTGGCGAGATCCACCAACCGAGGCTCTCATTCGCCTCGAGTCTAGCAGGTCCGTCCGTACATTCTTAACATCTCCCTCTAGTTAAGTTATATGTAGCATTGGTTGTGAAATGTTAACAGTGTTTTATATGCGTATATAAATTTAGTTAAAAACTAGTCGATGCATTTTACATTTAAAATTAAAATACTATTTATTTAGATCACCCAACTTTGCAGAATTTGCTTAGTAATAAAATATTCTAAACATTTGAGAATATTCACCTGCGATGTTGGTTTGACAGCTTCAAGCGGCGGCAAACTGGGGTTCCTGCCTACGAACATGTCTATCGACACGGCTTCCAACACATCTGTCCCGAGTACGTGTCATATGGCAGCGATTTATCATAACAATAAGTCACCTTGGGTCGATTGGTAAATTGGACTTGTTGTACTTATAATAATAGTTTTTCATTAGTTGTACAAGTTGTATGAGTTGCTACAAACTACCCTGTGTATTGCTACTACAAAGTTCCCTGCGAGTTGCTACAAAGTACCCTGTAAGTTGCTACAAAGTATTGTGTGTGTTGCTACAAAGTATTGTGTGTGTTGCTACAAAGTATTGTGTGTGTTGCTACAAAGTGTTGTGTGTGTTGCTACAAAGTATTGTGTGTGTTCCTACAAAGTATTGTGTGTGTTCCTACAAAGTATTGTGTGTGTTCCTACAAAGTATTGTGTGTGTTGCTACAAAGTATTGTGTGTGTTGCTACAAAGTATTGTGTGTGTTGCTACAAAGTATTGTGTGTGTTGCTACAAAGTACTACAAAGTATTGTGTGTGTTGCTACAAAGTAAGTTGCTACAAAGTATTGTGTGTGTTGCTACAAAGTATTGTGTGTGTTGCTACAAAGTATTGTGTGTGTTGCTACAAAGTATTGTGTGTGTTGCTACAAAGTATTGTGTGTGTTGCTACAAAGTACCCTGTAAGTTGCTACAAAGTATTGTGTGTGTTGCTACAAAGTATTGTGTGTGTTGCTACAAAGTGTCCCATGTGTTGCCACTACAAAGTACCCTATGAGTTGCTACAACTCACCCTGTCAGTTGCTACTATGTATCGTGTGTGTTGTAGGTCGGAGATGAACTTCAAATCTGTTCATGGCACTGTCATCATCTTCCTCCAGAATAATGCAGGCTTTGCCAAGTGGGGCCCTACGCCAGAGCGCATCAAGGAGCTCTTGCTCGCGTACATTCCTCGTGAGTCTCCCGCCCTCGTTCCTGCTCCGTGAAACCATCAACAGTGAAATCGAAATTGAAAGTGAAACTGTCATGGACTTCAGAGTCAGTCTATGGAACGCGAATTGAAGATTGACTGATATCGACAGTAATCGTGAAACAGGCAGCAAACCAGACATGCTGGAAATTAACAACAAACTGAAAGCTGCATTACAACAAACTGAAAGTGGCATTTCAACAAACTGAAAGTGACAGATTGAATTGTAGAAGTGGAATGTGGTGTGAAGAATAGTGTAAGAAGGCAAAGGACAATTATATTATATTTTTTTAAGTAGCTTCCCTACCACGGCGAGATTGCCGAAGACATTGGTCACCATTTCTATGGCGATGGTGAGAAGATTACAGCTGTGCTGGCAAACTGCCTTGGCCAAGTGATGAAGGAGAGCTGCAGTTGAACTCTTGCAGCAGTGCATGTGTGTAGAGTTGCCTGATTGTTGTATTTGCAATGTGCTGGAGATGGGGTGTACATACGGGTTAGGTAGGAAATTAACTGTGGTGCTTATTAGACTTTTATTAGAGTGTGTGGTTGCTGTCTAGACATTTGGATTCCTTAGAGAGGAGATTTGATTGTTTTGTTTGTGGCTCCACCCTGTGGCATTGGTGGGATTGAGCCGCAGTAATGAACTACCTGGTATGTTCAAGCCAACTGATGCAGCCAGTCGATTTCTCTCAGGTCTCAATATTCTCTTATCCTCAATCACCCAACACAGTGAAAAATCACTGTCTTGTTCATCTTATTAGCTAGATGCAGAGTTTTTTTATTTTATATAATTTTTACACTACCTCCCACCACCGAGATCTTAACTGCTGCCATTTGAATCTGATGCATTTAAGTGTGTTTATTCATCTGAAACTAATACCATGTGACATTATTTAACAACATTTAAAAAGATTAACTATGATAGTGAATGTGTGTTTTATGGATCAGGGGGTGGTTTCATGAAGCTGATAAGAACGTTCTTAATGCTAAGACGATTGTCTTAGTAAATGAAGAAGTTGTTTTAAATAAGCAAACAGGAGTTTATGCAAACATGTGATGCTAAGTGATTGCGTGCCTTTAGAACACTTCATGAAATTGGCCCCAGTTCAGTTCACCAGGTGAAAAAGCAAGTAGATTCTGTTCTTGGTTGCACTATGTCAACATATTAAAAACATCTGTTTAAAAACAAATGTTTACTAGGTGAAGCTCTCTTTGATTATATTGATATCACCAAGTGGGTGCACCCCGAGAAGTTGCAGCATTGTCTCCAGGCCATGTGTACTAGATTAGTCTAAGACTCGGAATTGTTCAAATATGAATATTGGTAAGATGAGATGAGCGCATTAGTTATGATTAGTTGGACGTGATGCTAATGTTGTTTGCTTTTGTACTATAATCATGAGTCAAATATTGCAGTAGAGTTGAAGTCCAGAAAGATTGTAGTTAAGGAAACAAGTGGATGTGTTGGGGTAAAGAATGCATAAGTTGATATCAGGGCAGGGAGGTTCGAATGTGTTTTAATATAAATTCTGCATGGCATGAAGACTTCTGTTGTTTCTAGTGTATCCACTTGCATTGATTGCTGTCGCTTGCCAAACTGTCTAATGTGCACGTTTTGACATTTTTGTAGAAAATTTTAGAAGATGAAGAGTTGAGGTGTTCTCTTTCTGTGAGGTGCAGTAGTACAATCAGAGTTATTATTGTAAATATCTTCATGCTATGTACGGTTTGCTTTGTTACCACACTGAGTGTAGTACATTGTCATGTATTTGTTACCACACTGAGTGTAGTACATTGTCATGTATTTGTTACCACACTGAGTGTAGTACATTGTCATGTATTTGTTACCACACTGAGTGTAGTACATTGTCATGTATTTGTTACCACACTGAGTGTAGTACATTGTCATGTATTTGTTACCACACTGAG
Organism: Paraescarpia echinospica; assembly: GCA_020002185.1. Taxonomy (NCBI): domain Eukaryota; kingdom Metazoa; phylum Annelida; class Polychaeta; order Sabellida; family Siboglinidae; genus Paraescarpia; species Paraescarpia echinospica. Next base: position 68,912,810 of record CM034537.1, on the reverse strand, counting down.
TGTAGTACATTGTCATGTATTTGTTACCACACTGAGTGTAGTACATTGTCATGTATTTGTTACCACACTGAGTGTAGTACATTGTCATGTATTTGTTACCACACTGAGTGTAGTACATTGTCATGTATTTGTTACCACACTGAGTGTAGTACATTGTCATGTATTTGTTACCACACTGAGTGTAGTACATTGTCATGTATTTGTTACCACACTGAGTGTAGTACATTGTCATGTATTTGTTACCACACTGAGTGTAGTACATTGTCATGTATTTGGATGTGATTGTTGTTGTTTTTTACAAAACCAAGTTTCTTTGACTGTTGGCCGTTTGGTGCATGGTCATGTGACTTCCTCTGGATCCAATGATGAAGTTGATGGTTTATTTCAATTTGAAGTTCAGAAAAGGCGGGAGAACAGGCAGGATACATGCTAGGAGGGAGTGGGTTTGGGAGGAAAGGTTGTCGAAGCACACAAAGAGAGACGGAGAGGGAGGTTTAAAGGGCCATCTTCTTCTTCCTTTTGCTTCCCTCATACACGAGTGAGGTTCAGGTCCTGTTCTCAAGCACTGCCCTTTCTGTTGTTACCCTCCACTGCTGCTCCGTATTACCCGCCCCCTCTACTGCTCCATATTACCTGCCCCCTCCACTGCTCTATATTACCTGCCCCCTCTACTGCTCCATATTACCTGCCCCCTCCACTGCTCCATATTACCCGCCCCCTCCACTGCTCCATATAACCTGCCCCCTCTACTGCTCCATATTCCCCGCCCCCTCCACTGCTCCATATTACCTGCCCCCTCAACTGCTCCATATTACCCGCCCCCTCCACTGCTCCATATTACCCGCCCCTCCACTGCTCCATATTACCAGCCCCCTCTACTGCTCCATTTTACCCGCCCCCTCCACTGCTCCATATTACCCGCCCCTCCACTGCTCCATATTACCAGCCCCCTCTACTGCTCCATTTTACCCGCCCCCTCCACTGCTCCATATTACTTGCCCCCCTCTACTGCTCCATATTACCCATCCACTCTACTGCTCCATATTACCCTGCCCCCTCTACTGCTCCATATTACCCGCCCCCTCTAACTTTAAGAAATTCCTTCTGTTGCCCAAACAAAGAGTAGATGGTCAAACAAATTTGGTGATGGTAAAAAATAACGTAATCACTAGTGTCATATGAATGTATTCACAGATAATAATGTGTCATATATGAATCATTGTGTTGGTCTATGTGTGTAAACTCCAACTATACAGTTATATAGAACAGTGAGATATTATTTCACCAAGGTTAAATGCACATTATTTAGAGACCAAAAAGTTTAATTAATTTACCTGGACTGGTCATTGATTTGCAAGGGACTTTGTGGGGTGGGGTTGTGTCCATAACATTTATTAAATAAATGTTGGATTCCTTTGGTTTAAAAAATAATTTTGCTCTCCTCTTCCTGTGTGTTCAGGGAAAATATGTCTGGCTAAGTGAGTGAAAGAAAACAGTTTATTGCTCCATGTGTCATGAGGTAGACATTTGTCCTAAATGCTTATCTCTCTGGATATCACTTGATCAACCAAATCCTGTTGCTTTAGCAAGTGAAAATCAGAATTCACTCATAAAAGCAGAACACAGCAAGTTCATTGAGACACATAATGAGGCTGAATGACTGCAGCATTTGTTACTGGTGCCTCATGGAGACTACTTCAACATTTCAGGCAAACTAAGCTAAGTTGCATCCATGTCTTTATTGAGGGCAGTACCCATTTCAGTTTGCAAATTATGCATATCCATGCCTACATATTTGTTTTCATTTCCCTTGCATATTGTACATTATATTATCCTGTTGTTAGTGTAATGTAGAATACCCAGTAGTGCAGTGACAAGAGCTTCGGACACTTGACTGAGAGAACCCGGGTTTGAGTCCTGTGCGACGGTGTCGAACCTTGGGCAGGTTCGTTTACTCTATATTGCTTCAGTTCACTCAGCTATATGAATGAGTACCTGGCTATAAACAGTGGTGGATATTTGTGTACGAATAGTCTTCGTGCATTAATTGCAGCTTGGCTGAATGTTTCCCAGTGAAGTTGAGATGGTGTTCGATTGAACATGTCTCCCAGAGAGTAAAGTGTAAAGCGCTTTGAGCAGTCCTGAGGACTGGATACTGCGCTATAAAAGTTTCACGGTTTGAGTCAACTATTTTCTTTAGGAATACTGGTTTATAAAAAACCCATGACTTTTCAACCACTTGCACAGCAATTTTAGTGTAATAGTGGTCATAGATGACACAAGTTTTTTCTACATATTTTGATGCAAACAAAATTGGCTTTTCCTTTAAAATCTTGTGTGAAACAAAATATTGTAAAGCTAGGAACCCTAGTTAGAATATTGTGATAATCACAGGGGTTTTAAGTCAGTTCCTTGTCTGCTACGTCGATAATAAGCCACAGCTAATGCACGTCCATGTTGTAGATTTCCATTTCATCTAGTTTTGTAGTTTCAGCAAATGCAGAGGAAGGTACCGGTAATTTGGATGGAAGTGAATGCATGTTTTGTGTGAGAGTTGACTCAGAGGCAGCAATATTTTATGGGTAGGGGTTGTTGTTGTGGAGGTTCACCAGAGGTACATGGCCAGCTTCACCAGGCTTCCTGGTAGATGTATGGTGGGTTTCCATGCACAACTGAAAGAAGTTGGTTGTTTTAGTTAGCTGGATTAAAACATTGTTGAGACAGACAACTTACTTAGTTAGAATGTTGTAAATGTGTAGCTTTTACTTGAATCATGTAAAATGTTAGTCCATACATACATACATACAGTTGGGTCACTTTTAATTAATACACAGCATTTACCCTAATTTAATCAGTTACAACATTTTAAACCTTGTTTTCTGTGAAGGACATGATCTTACTTTGTGTGCCAGCCGAACGAAATGTTTAATTCATATTTGTTATGCTCATTTTAATATCGATTTGATTACTGTTGGATAAATTTATCTTATCCTGTGTGTGTGAAAGCAGTGCTTTACGTTTTAGCTATTACGTATTCCTGGATATGTTGTTACTGTTATCATTCAAGGATTGATAGATTGTATTTAGATTAGGTAAGAGATTTGTAGTTGATAGGTACTAGAATAAAATCATGGGACTCTGTGTTTGCAAGGCGGTATTTGTGTCATGATTATTGTCGAAGTGTTGTCTGCAATTTAATCTGTACATTATGGTATATGTAGCATCAGCACAATTTACAGATGAAACAATATACTTGTTTCTATTGATGGCCTGAGCCAATGTAGGAGCGTTCAATGTACACGTAAACCAATATACATAGTACTATCAAAGTGGTTTGCAATATGGCGCTACAGTAAAGTTAAATCAGGACTGTCTTTTTCAGTGTTTTACGAATCAGTGTTTCATTTAATTAATGGTTGTAAGAAAAATTCACCATTCTTTGCTGTTATAGTTAAGACATGATCACTGGATTTAAATTGTTGTTTATAATTATGAGTACAATAAACATGTTTTAATTGATTTGTATAACTATCTTTGCTCTTATAAGAATTGGTTGTAGGGCTGTTCAGTGATGAAATAAAAAAAACATCTAGACAGCATACTATATATATATCAGTACATTTAAAAACTACAATATGGGCACCAGAAAGCACAGCTTTTAAAACAATTATCCAGTGACGCCTGTGTTATCTGGACAGTGATAATCTATAAACCTTGTTCTCTCTCATAGTATCAAAGGTAGTGGTAACTGTCTACCTTAGAGCATACAACTTACACTGTGTGGAGTTAATGTTATGTCAGGCAGAGTTACATTGTCCCTGCCTCGGCATCCAAACACCGATGTATAGTGTCAGATTAGCATTAGTCTTGCCACTGTTGGCTGGTACAATACATTGACAGTTGTTGTAAACAATTGCAGAGTGAGCAGATTATTATGTGACTATTAAAGTTATTATGCATGAATCTTAGGTAAGATTATTGTCTGCAGCTTGTAGCATGTTTGGTACTCGATGTACATTGTGTAGTTTGAAAAGTATTTGGCTCTTATACACTCTGTGTGTTTACTTTGCATCCAGGTTATAAACATTGTAACAACGTATATTGTATTTTCTGATGCTACCATCTGGTGTCGGGTTCTGAAGACAAAGAGTTGGTCTTGGGCATTTGAATTTAATTTACAGTAATGGTAACAATTCCATTAAAATGATGACTAGTAGAACTGATTACACAGTTTACGTCAACCTCATGTTTTCAGTTTGTTCCAATATTATGCAGCATAGAAATTGTCAACTGCAAAATAATTTGTTCTGCTGTTGATTTTGTAAATGGAGGCCTTTTGTAATGTAAATAGAGGCTGCCCAAAATAGGGTCCCTTTATTACCATACCGTATCCAGACGGTTGTTAAAATCATTTGCATTTTATTCGTCTTCACTGAATGCGTAAGTAACTCGGTGACCAAATATATTGTTGGAATGTTTGTACTTCATAAGTAGCTCTGCACACAATTTCATGACCAATTTGTCTTAAAAACAAAGCAAAATGAAATTTTCAATTTCTTTGAAACTTTGTATACGTAATGTACCAAATATGAAGTCTGTTGATTGCAAACTCAGGCGACTAAGCCCTCACAAACATGGCCATTGTGTGTCGCAAAACAACCATCTCATCAGTCGTTGGCGACATCAATGCCACAGAGCACCATCAGCCTGTTAGCATGGCGTGCAATGGTGCAGCTTTGTATTTCAGGCTTTATCTAAAATTGCAGTCGCAGAACTTGATATTTTTTTATATATCACTAAAGATAATAATCTTATGTACACATCACTGGATGTCCACAAAAATTGTGTTTACCTTTTAAGTTATTGTCATTTAAATATCGCAGATACTCAACCTTGCTTTATATCTGCAGACGTGTTTATATTGCAGGAGCATTTGCAATGTTCAGATGGCAGTAACTCAACAATTAAAACAAATCCTGGGTACATCCAGCAGCATATTTGTAGATATGATTATTATCTTTACTGTGACATAAAAGTCCTTTGTAGAAGTAATGTAATCTTACTTACTACAAACCTTTGTAGAAGTAATGTAATCTTACTTACTACAAACATGTTTGATATTCTGTGACGCGATAGAGATTGCCCTCAAGACAAGTATTGAATTGCAAGGGGGGCATATACACCAAGAATAAATTGTCGCAGACACGTCTAAGACACTAAAACCCAGTCATGTTGTGACGTATATGCTGGGTATTATCGACTAAACATCTTACGAGACTCGAATGCAGTGTGCTCGTACTTCATAGGGCTTTTGCAAGAAATCAACTTGATCCTGTTTCAAAGCAACATCATGTGCAATACAAAACGTCCTTGCCTATTGGCAGTGACAATATCACTGAATATATAGCAGTAGTCCACGTTCCCAGCAAAAATGACATTTACCTGGGGGAATGTCGATGCATTTTCAGCGGGAGGGTGATTGGATGGTTTGGTCCCAATCACTGTGCATCTTCCACATTAGCCAAGTGACCGCTATGGACAGGTGGACAATGGGTATTTTGTGTCCGTCATACACAGGATTTTGTCATGGACACATGTGCCTGTTACATCAGGTTTTACTGTTAATTCATCCACAATTAAAACCTAAACACTTCCCAGAATTTACGCAGAAGAGCATCCGGAACAATCTGGCTTGCTATCGAATAGCAAACACGACCTGTAGTTAGCCCAGCAATATTCATTCAATGAGGGGTAAATAAAGTATTGTTCACGCACACATTCCATATATTGCTTTATTGTCAAAACACACTTGTTCAACCATACTTTATAACTGTGTCAAGCAGAAACACTGTCAGATTTCAACATCATGCGTAGACAAACATCAAACAGAAAGTGTTAAAAGATCACTCAATAAACATGTCACCAGTTATGGGCGGTCTTAAAATTGTTGATAACTCAGAAAAATATGTAGTAGTATCTTGTAGTTTCAAACCACCAACCACCCACCCCCTCACTCTAATAAGTGGTGTAGGACTTTGAGCGATCCAAACCAAACCACACCCAATGACCCCCAGATTTAACAGACATGAAATAGTGGCCAAGACATTACCCATCATGCTGCCCGTTTCCAGTATCCACTATATTATCAATGTGCATTAATACATGTTCTACTCAATAGGTGACACCACTGTGAAGTTATGCGATCATTGCAGAGACATCCCGTCTCCTTACAGTAGAACCGTGATAATCCTGATGTTACTGCTCCACAGTGTACAAGACCGTATTTGAGTTTTTCAGATAAGTCGTAACCAATCTTGTATGAAACTGGGCATAAACTGTTAGAAAGTTTCAGGGTACCGTCACACTCAGCATATTTTGTCAAGGACTTTTTGCGGGTTTGTACGGCTGATCCACATAAATATATTCATCTCTCAATGTCTTGTCATGGACTCATTTCGGTCTTTTGAAGCCTCCTTTAGCCTTCTTTTTTCCACTGCCTTTTGTTTCTTCAGACTGCAACAAAAGTATTAATATATCATATTCTAATACATCAATAAGTAAGTCATTAGTATTTCTTTGAAAAAACAAGAAACAACTCAAATCTGTTCTGCCTCACCAAGGACATTACACGTAAGTATTACACAACAATGTACTGTACATGTAATCATATAAAGTATTACATAACAATGTACTGTACATGTAATCATATCAAGTATTACATAACAATGTACTGTACATGTAATCATATTAAGTATTACATAACAATGTACTGTACATGTAATCATATCAAGTATTACATAACAATGTACTGTACATGTAATCATATAAAGTATTACATAACAATGTACTGTACATGTAATCATATCAAGTATTACATAACAATGTACTGTACATGTAATCATATCAAGTATTACATAACAATGTACTGTACATGTAATCATATCAAGTATTACACAACAATGTACTGTACATGTAATCATATCAAGTATTACACAACAATGTACTGTACATGTAATCATATTAAGTATTACACAACAATGTACTGTACATGTAATCATATTAAGTATTACATAACAATGTACTGTACATGTAATCATATCAAGTATTACATAACAATGTACTGTACATGTAATCATATCAAGTATTACATAACAATGTACTGTACATGTAATCATATCAAGTATTACATAACAATGTACTGTACATGTAATCATATCAAGTATTACACAACAATGTACTGTACATGTAATCATATCAAGTTTTACATAACAATGTACTGTACATGTAATCATATCAAGTATTACACAACAATGTACTGTACATGTAATCATATCAAGTATTACACAACAATGTACTGTACATGTAATCATATCAAGTATTACACAACAATGTACTGTACATGTAATCATATCAAGTATTACACAACAATGTACTGTACATGTAATCATATCAAGTATTACATAACAATGTACTGTACATGTAATCATATCAAGTATTACACAACAATGTACTGTACATGTAATCATATCAAGTATTACACAACAATGTACTGTACATGTAATCATATCAAGTATTACATAACAATGTACTGTACATGTAATCATATCAAGTATTACACAACAATGTACTGTACATGTAATCATATCAAGTATTACACAACAATGTACTGTACATGTAATCATATCAAGTATTACACAACAATGTACTGTACATGTAATCATATCAAGTATTACATAACAATGTACTGTACATGTAATCATATCAAGTATTACATAACAATGTACTGTACATGTAATCATATCAAGTATTACACAACAATGTACTGTACATGTAATCATATCAAGTATTACACAACAATGTACTGTACATGTAATCATATCAAGTATTACACAACAATGTACTGTACATGTAATCATATCAAGTATTACATAACAATGTACTGTACATGTAATCATATCAAGTATTACACAACAATGTACTGTACATGTAATCATATCAAGTATTACATAACAATGTACTGTACATGTAATCATATCAAGTATTACATAACAATGTACTGTACATGTAATCATATCAAGTATTACATAACAATGTACTGTACATGTAATCATATAAAGTATTACATAACAATGTACTGTACATGTAATCATATTAAGTATTACATAACAATGTACTGTACATGTAATCATATAAAGTATTACATAACAATGTACTGTACATGTAATCATATAAAGTATTACATAACAATGTACTGTACATGTAATCATATCAAGTATTACATAACAATGTACTGTACATGTAATCATATCAAGTATTACATAACAATGTACTGTACATGTAATCATATTAAGTTCACACAAATGCTACATGCTATTATTATTTTAATAAACAATTATGAAGTGTAATTAAATTAAACATTGGCAGTCATTTGAAACCTAAGTTATTAGAATTGTTAAAATAAATTTTATACACTCCTTACAATTTTATCATGAATTAACTATGAAAAATGCTTTTCAAGCATATTGCACTCTACAAGAATCATGTAATTAACAGTCCTCCTTGTGGGATCAACTTGAATCCTTTCTCAATATCTGGAAGTCATACCTTGCGTTTGGTAGAGGTGACAGAGGTCACTTTGAAGAAGCTGTCAAGTCGCCCCTGGGTTGAACCCTGTCGCGCCTTCATCAGTTTCTTTGCACCGTTCCTGATTCTCTCCTCACTGCAAGCATTCACAAAGTTACATTTATATTCTCAGGTGTTAAAGAGAGAACGTGACACCAACTAGTGACAGGGGAATGGACCAAACTACCAGTAGAAAACAAAATAAAGAGAAAATGGAGGTGGTTAGGACATACACTGAGGAAACCTGCAACAAACATCACACGACAAGAAATTACATGGAATCCTCCAGGGAAGAAAAGAGGAAGGCCGAGAAACACCAGGCAGAGAGACACGGAATGTGAAAGAAGGCAGATGGGATACATCGGGAGTGAAATCAAGAAAAGGGCATCAAACTGACAAAGAGTGGAGGACCATGGGTGATGGCCTGTGGTCCCAGCGAGCAAACAGGCCTAAGTAGGTAGTGGTGGGCGATCTCCCAGCGTTCAGAGAATCACAAGAACAGAGAGACTAAGAAAAGCGCCACCGCCTAAATAACCTTAATCAAGACAAAAACAAGGGAGTTTTTTAAAGCAGGACACTGGGCGAATGTTTGTAAAATGACCAAATAGCAGAAGACATCGAAGGAATATAAATATTGACTGTCAACATGGGTTAAATAACTTCCTGTTTGTAAAATAAACAAGTTTGTTAATTTGTACTATAGAAAAAGTACTAATTATATATATTTGTCAAATATTCATGATTTTGTATGTAGTTTTACACCAGTAATCAATCTATCAACTTTTTTGTTGCGTTGCTACTTTACAAAATATTTAGTCATGGATACCGGTGGTAGGCGAAGCAGAATTTGTATGTCCCCTGTTAATAAATGTCATCTCATTAGTACATAAAGTAGAAATAGATGTATAGTGCTTCGTTTGGGTTCAAAGCACCTGCCTCTCCTGCTAATCTCAAGTGTAGAACTTAACATGCAGCGAGATCAAAAATGGTTGTTTGCAATATCACACTGCCCAGTTCCGATATTCACAATGACTTCAATATGCATTAATATCATGTTCCTTGACCATGTGACACTGCTGCAGCGATTTATTTTCCCCATTACATGATCACACTACTACCAACCCACAGGTAATGTTGTTCGCTGTCAGAACTGCAAAATTAGGAGTCGTTCACAATTGTCACCTTTATCTGTTTGTACAAAGTACACAAGGGGGGTCAAGGCCTATGTACTAATTGCATGTGAATTTCAGGGGTAAGACCACAATAAGGATTCGTCCGCCATTACCCACCAAAAGAGTGCCCTTGAAAATACTGTTTTTTTGGAGAACTTTGACATGGCACATGTTAGTTCAGTGAATATTGAATGTACTACTGCATTAGGTCTTTCACGAGGTAACAATAAATATACACTAGTTGCTCGCGTATTCGCACAGTGGCGATTTTGCAGAACGTACCAATATTTCAAAATCCATCACTAGATTGGAGGGGCGAAATTGAGGGGTGTCAGGTTTGGGTGGATTTTTCTGAAAAATGAGGTATGAGAATTTCACGAGTTTTCCACAGCACTTGTGTCAATGGAGGTTAAATATGCTGTGAAATTGTCAAGACAATCGTATGGCAAATTTTGCAGGAAATGAAGAAAACGTTATAATGGCCGCCAATGTAAAAAATAAGGTCTTACCCCTGCAAAGCTACAATGATTGTAAATAAATGTCATACTATGTCATAACACACTTACCTACATGACTACATGTGGACAATTATCAATGTTTTAAAGGTAATCAAGGGACGTGAGGAGGTCTGAGAAGTAGCTCACCTGTACCAACAGGTACAGGTGAACAATTGTGACCGCCCCCCCCATGCGCCCACCCGCTACGCTGGACTAAGAGCCTATCACCCTCTTACCTGAAGCCGTTGGTGTCGCACATGAACTTAACGAGAGCACCAGTGTCTGGCTCCTGCCACTTCAGCTGAAAGAGAGAAATTATTCTTTGCATACATTCGCTATGCCTCATGTTGGCAGTGTGTAAATGTAAAAGGTAAGTTCATATATAGCACAGTATCCAGTACTTAGGACCGCTCAAAGCGGTTTATTCTTCACGCCCTGGCAGATCTGTTCAATCAAACACCACGTCGACTTCTCTGGGAAGTAATCAGCCATGCTGCAATTAATACACTTGTTTGAAATGGGTAAGTCCAGATGAGGAAATTGTATAAGTCGTGGCCGATCCACAATGTGGCGCCACTTTTATATCTACACAAACACGTTTCCTGTTCGTAGTGTGCAAACCAGAGCACCTCTAGGGCATGGTTTGGGAACCAGAATACATCTGAGGATGACAATTTAAGACCCTATACTGTACTGTATCCCATGTAAAATACGCAGTATGAACTGTACACAGCGCAATACTGTGAATGTGTTCAATGTTTTACCTCAAGTTCTTCTGGCTCCGTCACATCGGGTTTTTTGAAGAGACTTCTTGCCTGCTCATAGGGCCAGCTTTCTGGTATTGTGTACTTCTACAAACATTGAAATACAACAGATTTACCAAATTAATATCGTGTTGACAAGTTCACTGTGAACAGTCTTGAACGGAAAAGAAATATCCCAACCATGTTCTTTAACTTAGTCAAATAAGTATTAGATTTGACCAAATAAAATGCCCATACTCCATCCTCTAAATTAAACATAATCCTGCTAATTAAAATTAACCAGCTGAAGGCAGTTATAAAATAATACATAATTAGGACCAGTTTAATCAAAGCAGTAATTATATCTGACAATTATTGTAAACAAAATGTATAACTGTCTACAATAATGATTGTATGATTACATAATCTTTTACTTGTATCTCATAAGTTTACATTTTGAAGTACTATTACTTGACCTAACATACTGGTCCTTGGAACTATGCTTGGTCAAATGTACTTGACTCTGACCCTCTCTTTGCAATGGCATGAACGAGAACTTGAACTCAAATACCTTGGTGTCTATGTGCTTGAGAATTCCTTCGATCGTTCTGTGTTGTTTGATGAGGTCAACGGCTCTTTTTGGCCCAATTCCCCGGATAGAGTCGCAGTAGTCACAGCCGAGGAGGATGCACATGTCAATGAACTGTAATCAAACATCCGCAGTACAACTGCCAATCAATATACGACAAAGGTCAACACACTTTACATCATGCAACACATGTGACAGTGTGTAACACATGTGAAGACACGTTTGACAGTAGACAACACTCTTGATGGTAAAAAATGTGTAACAGTAGGTAACACACCTGACTATAGACAACATGGTTGAGAGTAGACAACACCCTTGGTATTAGACAACACACGTGATAGTAGATATAGTTACCGAGTGCTAAGTCACAGCTTTTGCAATCCAATTGAGAGCAAACACCAGATTTGTGGTTCAATGTTACATATGTAAGCGATAAATGGATATTCAGTATATGCACAAATGCTGCATTATTTCATAGTTTTACTCATTTAAAAGTAACTCTGCAATATAAAAGCTCAACCTCTTAAGAAAAAACATGTATACATAAAGTTGAGTTTGAAATACCTATCAGCATATTTCATTTGTTTGAAGACCTACGAGTCGTTTGTTGACAATTGCGTTGTGAAGCAGCGAGCTGTGCCAAGGCTGGAGAAGTGAAATAAGATGTATTTATTGGACTCTTTTGGATTAGTCTTAGGTCTGTTTATTTTCTTAGAACTGCTTACTGTGTGTTTTGCTAATGCAGTTTTGCTAAACATCAAGAAAAGATTTGAAGCTGATGCCAATTTTCATGCCAGAAGCTCGCAATTAATCATGTTAGCTAATGGTCTGTAATATTGCAGGTGGCACATTTGACGTACTCACCTCCTCGTGCGACAGCTCAAGCTCAGTGAGCAGTCTGTCAAGGTGAAACTCCTTGATGGGCATTTTCCTGAATGAAAAGTACAGCACATCAATATTCAATAAAACTAGCAAATTATCATCCCATATCGATTACTGCATTTACTCAACCTGACATTTACTCAACCTGACATTTACTCAACCTGACATTTACTCAACCTGACATTTACTCAACCTGACAATGCACCGTTTTAGTGTTAATAACTAATTAGCAGATGAAGTGGCTTAGATTTTCTTTGAATTGGCCCAGTTACCCTCAGAACTAGCCCATTGAATTCAAAGTCCTTTTGCAATCTTAAAGGCCCTAATTTCAAACACTCTCTTTAATACGAACATCACTGACAAGATGTTTGATCTTGTAAAGAGAAAGCAAATAAAATGATATTTACACAAGACAACACAGCTTCTTTGAGGAGTTAAAAATACTGAAAATATATCTTTGACATCCAGTCGTCTCCCACAAACCTTGCTTCACTAAACGTGAGGTGGCGCAGCAACACAGTTGAGCCAAATGTGAGGGCGTCCATGTCTTCTGTGCCAACTGCAAACACCTTGCCCGCCTTCACAAGGGCTGCACACTGGGCCTCAGCCTCACAGGGCGCCTACAAACACATGAACATCACCTTTATAAGGCACGTACAAACACATGTCACCTTCACAGGGTGCCTACAAACACATAAACGTCACCTTCACAGGGTGCCTACAAACACATGAACGTCACTTTCACAGGGTGCTTACAAACACATGAACATCACCTTCACAGGGTGCCTACAAACACATGAACGTCACTTTCACAGGGTGCTTACAAACACATGAACATCACCTTCACAGGGTGCCTACAAACACATGAACGTCACTTTCACAGGGTGCTTACAAACACATGAATATCACCTTCACAGGCTGCCTACAAAACAAATGAATATCAGTGAATACGCTTTCAGTTGCACCAACGGCCAGTTAATGTTTAGAAATATCACACACTGTGTCTAACATTGAAACTGACGCTACCTTCTTGTCTCACCTCGACATAGGGGATGCCCATCAACTTGAGCAGCTGTTTACACTCGTCGTTGTGTTGTCTTGTCACTCGCACCAGACGCTTGCTGAATTTGTCTACATCCTCCGTCTCTCCTGTCAGTGCAAACACTCAGTGTCATATCTCAACACCCGATGTCACATTGCAACAGCTGACGTCACATCTCAACACCTGGTGTAATTTCTCAACACTCAGTGTCACATCTCAACACCCAGTGTCATATATCAACAGTTTGCATCACATCTCAACACTCAGTGTCACATCTCATGTCACACTTCAACACCTGGTGTCACATCTCAACATTTGGTGTCACATCTCAACACTTGATGTCGCATTGCAACACGTGGTGAAACATCTCACCACCCGTTGTCACATCTCAACATCCAGTGTCATATATCAACACTTTGCGTCACATCTCAACACCCAGTGCCACATCTCAACATCCAGTGTCATTTTCAACACTCAGTGTCACATCTCAACATCCTGTGTCATCTCAACACTCAATTTGTCATCTCAACAATCGGCATCACATTTAATTTAAAAGTTGATTAACACATTTAGAACTGTGTTGTGCAGAATTCAACTGACGTATCCAGAGTATCAAGGTTTGCCTAAGTCACAAACAAAATGTTGCACGTGACCTCCATTTTATTTTTATCCGCTAGGTGGCGTTTCTTTTGTCTGTCTGGTGACCCTACTGCCCAGTCATGCCAAAACACAATCGATGCTAGCCATGCCATAGCGGTATCCATTATGCAATATTAATTCGATCGGGTCAATTCTGGACACCAAGCGTTGGCACAGATTGAAAAGTTGCATGCTGATAAAACATTTGAGACAGGAAGTACTAGTGATGATGTTACAGAAAATGACAGCAGTGTAACGACACTGATGATTAAGTTGTTTGTTTGTGGGACAGACACTAGCTATCGGCATCGCACACCCATGACACGAACAGAGATCGCGCCAACGCTAATTTACGTGACAAGAACAGATTTTCTTTCAAACAAATGGTTGTATATTTTGCAACTAGAGGGCACCACATGCAGCAGGTCTGGTGATGCGAGTGATGTTGGCAATTAGTGCAAACGATAAATTGCTCCCTAGATGAGCGATTAGCACGAGCAGTAGGGAGTGAGAGCGGTAGGGAGCGAGAACGATCGCTCGCCTCAAAAAAATAATGCACTGCGATGGAATGTCCAAACACACGTGTTGGACATCCATTTTTTTATCACTTGACAGAGTTTTTGCTAGGCAACAGGTCACATGATGGATAGGTCAATCATCTTTAAAATAAGCACAATGCGCAATGTCAGGAAACAAAGTACAAAAAAGTTAAATGCAAAACACTGCATATGCCGCATGGACTTGGGGCGATTTCATAAAATGTTGTGGGATCTAAAAGGTTAAAGACATCATATCAGACTAGCGTGGCATTAATCCTTACCCGCCTCTTCCGCCTTCTCGAGAGCCTTCTGAGCTTCTTCCCGACGCTGCCCTCGCTTTGCCAACTACACAAACACAACACAACCGTCAACTGCCTCCATCAAATACACAACACTCTGTAAAACAGTGGTCCAAGAATAACTTCCACTTTACATATTCCAGTCAAATTACCGGTTTTTCTTTTGTCATGATTCGACCGTCTTCATCTGACTGACCACCACTAGATGACGATGTGGTATTCATTCGCATGAAAGTTGGTGAAAGCAGTTTAAATGTATGTAACATTTGGAATAAAAGGTAGACTGCAAAAATATGTAAAGAGAAATTATTTGAACCAACCTGACCAATCATGGTGTACATCTTCACATATAGATGGCCCAAGAAGTTTGCATAACAAATTTTACCCAGAGGAAAACATTTACTACATCACTTTTAAACACGCAATATTTTACATTATTTATATTTACACAAGTGAAGACTTTTGAACTACACATCCCTATTCATGATTATGCCTAATGATGAATTTTTGTTGCACCACTGAGACACGTATCTGATGATATACTTGGCACCAAAGCTTTTGTTGTTCTTCTCTTCAGCTTCCTGAATGTCCTCATAGTCCTGGCCTCAATATTGGTCCTCGATTGTTGTGTCGGAATAAAGATGTGTGGCGGGGGGAGTGTGAAGTATGAAGCATTTTGAGTTATCTAGTCATGGTATACATCACTGGATACAAGAAACTATGTAAGAAACTAACTCACCTTGAAACGCAGAAACACCAACAAAATGTTCATATTAAAAGAATTTATTGCATACTGCATAGTTCAAATACATGAAAATACAAACGAACAAGTATCACCAAGAAGGAGCTTTCATACCTCATCTGATTTCATCTCTGGTGGTTTTCCATCAAACACATAAACTGGCTTGAGTCCATTCTCTACCAAACGGATGGTGCGGTAAAACATTCCCATCAAGTGACTGAAAAATAGCCAATATCATAACGATAACATGCACAATGTATTATGTACAACTGTAAATGTACAAATCATTCAAGTTGCCTATTTAGAATTGGCCTCCAAATGAACTCCATGTCTGAAAGGACACAAGGTATTTCTGTAATTAACTTTCCTGCATTACACTTTCACACAAACAAAGAAACATACATTTCAAGCTGTAGGATAATTCATTCTTCGAACACAAAGCTAGTACGGGAGAGCAGCCATCACTCATGGTAAATATGGGCTAACCTTTGTATTATTCATACATAGTTTTAATGAATTTTTTTATTTATCTTAGCATCAGATTTTAATATCTAATCAACTTATTAAATATAATTTAGCCATTTATTTGTTTTTTATTAGTATGTTTAGCTGTTCAGCACTTTTGACAATCGTTTGCTTTATCATTTCATTTACCCATAATTTTATTATACATAGGTTTTTTATATATACTTCGATTTTGCTTGCCAACTTTACTTTTCAATCCATAGTTGATTTCTTTCTCTTATATGCACTTCATTTCGTTTGTTTATGTCCATTTCGTCGAGGCAGTCATCATCCGTTCGGTTCTTTTGTGCTCTCATTTTGGCCGACAAAAAGGTGATTATCGCATTTGGTGCCTTCTGCAGTACAGGAAACATTCTCTTCACATCCTCAGCGTCAATGTCATGTGACCTGGCACTCCGGCTTTCGTCTTCTAATTTTGTGTAAGGTCGAGCAGAAAGTACTTCTTGTACTGATGCTCCAAGATCATTATGCATGACGTTATGACTGCGCTCATCATGCTACTGACTTTCTCCGTGTCGATAGGAGGCTGCAGTAGTTTTCTCCAAGGAAATAGCAGAACAATTGCAGGACACTGGCAGGATTCTGTTGCTTATCTCTCAAGGTAACAATGACCTTCTTAACAAGCCTGATACTTTCGACATGGCTGACATGCGATTCTGTAGAAGTATAAAACTTCTGCATCCATGGCCCAGTGAATAATTTCCCAAACAATCCAACTCCAAGAACATGCATCTGGGTTTGTGTCGTCTGTGTCCGAAAATCTTTCATCAAGGCATCTCTTAAGCCACCACAGGCAACCGCTACCGTCTGAAGAAACTTCAGGAAGGCAGGGTAATGTGCCACATATTTCCAACAAATGTGGAAAAAAATATGGAGACAGTTGCCTCGGTACCTGGAATAAGTCCCGTGGGAAGATGCTCACTGTCAAAAAATTCTTTGAATCCCCTGGGATATCCCTACCCATCTTTATAATGCATCATATTTATTTGGATTACAATCTTTCCTGCAAGACAATCGCTGCCAAACAGTTTCCCCTTTGAAGTTTCCATCTGGTGGAGGGCTGACCTGCAGGAGGTTGCAATACTGTCAAGCGGATAGAGGGCTGACCTGCAGGAGGGCGCAATACCGTCAAGCGGGTGGATGTGGCAGTTCAGTTCTGTGAGAGACTTGTCCCATGCTTCAGAAGTATGACAGCGTGATTTGCTGCCATTCGATGCGTCATGCAGTTGCTGATGTCTATCAAAGCTTTTTGAAAGGACTGCAGGTGACAGGTCATTGTGGTTGAATGCTGCCTGGACACCTGCCTGATTGTTGACAACTTCGCAGATGTGTTTTGCATAATCCGTAGCAGGTCCACCAGCCACTTCGTCCACTGTGATGACACAGCAACTGGAGGTTGTCGTCACATGGGCGCTGTTGATGTGGACACCTTCCTGTGTCATGGCATTGAAGCCAACTGTCAGATTTTTGTTGCAAAGAATTGCCCCAGTGGTCTGCAGCTCAGAGATAAGACCCAGCTCTCGAGCCGTCATCTCTACTGTGATCCTTTGTGCCACACTATCAGGTTTGAGACCACATCTCACTGCCAATTTGTGATCAGCACAGGGATGTTCTTTGTTGGGACCTGGTTAATTATGCAGTCATAGACAGCCAGCTGAAAATCAGCAGAGAAGGTCTTTCCAGGTTTATTATCTCTACCGACATTAAACCTTCTACTTCCATCTGTCTTTGAGTCTTTTTAATCGTCTCTTCGCGTTTTTTAACTGGTTACATGTTTCTGCAAGTTCTCTCGTTTCAGTATGCCGAGATTATTCTTCTTTCAGTTTCTTGATTTGGACTTCTTTCCTTTTGACTTTTTGACCTAGAACTTCAACTGTGATTTTGCCAGTTTCATCCTTGCTTGCATCAGTGCAATTCTTGAATGCTGCTTCTG
Source organism: Paraescarpia echinospica (assembly GCA_020002185.1). Taxonomy (NCBI): domain Eukaryota; kingdom Metazoa; phylum Annelida; class Polychaeta; order Sabellida; family Siboglinidae; genus Paraescarpia; species Paraescarpia echinospica. The sequence continues at coordinate 68,894,586 of CM034537.1, read as the reverse complement.
CAGCATGTTTTTCCTGATTTGAATCGACTTTCCTAGTCTTTGCCTCAAAACAGTTCACTTTGGGCACTTGTCAAATTGTGTTTTGATAGCACTAGTTGATGGAGTCGGATCTGACTGAGAAGATGATACAACACTCAATGATGGATCCCTTGTGGTCGATGGACAAGCACTCGATGATGATGATGGATCCCTCGTGGTCGATGGACAAGCACTCGATGATGATGATGATGGATCCCTCGTGTTATCAATGAGAAACCCGCCCTATCAAGGTATATGTTGATTTTGTTTTTAGACATACTCATGCTACCAGCACCCACACAAACAGCAGATAATCTGTTCCATTCATTTATTGTCCTCTATGAAAATGAATACTTTCTGATATATAATCTACTGTTCCTTCATTTTGTTACTTCTTGTCCTTTTGTCCTATTTTTAATTGAGAAAAAATAATGTTTTCAATATTCTTAAAACTATTCAATATAAAAACAACTGTTATCTGATCTCCTCTCAATCTCATAGTAATATTACAGTAATCAAGAAACATCTTAAACCTATAACACGATGCTGTCAATGTTCATTATTTCATTTGCAAACAACGACAGTAATAATGAAAACAATACTCCATGTGCATTTGTTGTTGTAAAATTCCTATAAATGTCACATGACCATCAGTTGCTGATCAGCACCAGTAATTTAATGGTTCAAAATCTGCATTCATCCATTAAACAATTATAACTGATATGCATTTAAGTTCAATATATTTAAAAGCATTGGAATACATATACAAGAAAATAATTGTTTGAAGTGTATAATTTCATTGGAAAACATTGTGCCATTTTCTTTCATTTCAACTGATATACTGGCAAACAATTTTGGGGCTTCAAGTAATCTACCTGAGGCATACTGAATCTCCACCTAACTTCACACATAAATGTTTAAATATATATATATACAACATGATCGTCTAGTTAACAAATGTGATCACACTTACTTTCAAGACAAATTGTTATTATTTGTACACCCTCCGATCATCAAAATACCACATTTCCGGAAATACCCACGTACGAAAAAAATTCAAAAACGAGATTAAAGTATGACGCTTTTCCTACCATATTAGCATATAATTATTGCGGGAATCCCTACCACTAGCCAATAGGAGCGTAGCAATGAACACACCCACGTGTATTGTGCCATTAGTAGTGGCCCAGTTCACACGGACCGCATTGTCGCATACCTACATTAGTCCCGGATTTGATGGTGTCTAACTAAACTTTTATTATTATATTATTATTATATTTATATTATAACCTGCAACATTTCATACTGGCTGCATGACTTGGTACATGTTTTGTCTTCACCTGGTGGTTTCTCCGTCGGCATTGGTCAGCATGTTGCCATCCTGTCTGACAGCAATCAGAAACTGGTAGATGCTCATTGATGCATCAATCGCCACTTTGCGGCCTACAACAAAGACAGTATTACAAGTTTCTACACTCAGGTCTGGTCATGTGTCATGCTAAACATTTTGTTACCGAAATCTCACATTAGAGATGCTGGTAGGCTATTTTAATACATTATTTCAACCCGTGTTTAGGCGGGCCTTTTCTGGTCATTTACCTCATTCACTGCTGTGCTGTTGTCGGAGACAAGTTCAATTTCGTTTACGTCATTTAAATTTTGACCAGAATTAAGCTGTTACATTGATTTTATGACAACAGTGTGTTTCATTTGCAAATTAAATATAGTTACGTTGGTCTATCGCGAGTTATTTTTCAAAACTATTATGTTCATTTAGTCTGTGTTAAAAAAAATTGGTTGCGTCCTCCGGTGCGCGATATGGTTTTGGGCTGTTCAAAAATCATGACATTTGGCAGTTCTGTGTTGGCGAAACCCACTGTGAGCGTGATCGCAGCTGGAGCCAGCCAATGCGTGCGTGACCGCAGCCAGCCAGTGCGTGCGTCATCGCAGCCAGAGCCAGCCAGTGCATGTGTCACCGCAGCCGGAGCCAGACGTGATTTATTATATTTCTTTGAATTCAGATCTTTGCAAAACGAATAGTATCTTTTGGGCACTTGTGTAGAATCCAGACCCATCTCGATTTTGCCGTTATAATTTGAGTTTTGCCTAACTAGTGCTTCACGTTTAAAAAAGCAATAAATATGCCAAATAATTTAGTGCAAGCAATTTATTAGTTTTATTTTATCCGTTCCTGTTTGTCTATGTGGTGACACCACTGCCCAGTCATGCTAAACGCAATCGAGGCTAGCCATGCAATAGCGGTATCCATTATGCAAGATTAATTCGATTGGGTCAATTCGGGACATCAAGCATTGGCACAGATTGAAAAGTTGCATGCTGATAAAACATTTGAGACAGGAAGTATTAGCGATGATATTAAAAAAAATGACAGCAGTGTAACGAGGCTGATGATTAAGAGATTGCATGACATGGTTTCGATTTCACCGCTACCCGGTGCGGAAAATTGCAGCTAATTAATGATCTATGACTGTCAAATGACGGCCGGCCGACAAGAATCCTGTTGAGCAATAAGCAAACTCCAAGTCATTGCTCTGGAAACGTCAGCAACTGCACGCCAATGCTAATTTACGTGACAAGAATAGGCTTTCTTTCAAACAACTGGGTGTATATTTTGCTGCTCGAGGGCACCACATGTAGGTCTGGTGACACGAGCGATAATGATAATTAGTGCAAGCGATAAATTGCTCCCTACATGAGCGGTAGGGAGCAAGAGCGATCACTTGCCTAAAAAATAATGCACTGCCTAACTTTGATACCTCTGTGTGTTAGTTCCATTATTCAACATTATCCCAGGCATATTTATATTTAAGAATATTGCATCTTAGCGTACTTTTGAGGCATAAATAGCGCCCCGGTTTGCATCAACACATGCCACTATAGCGCTCATTTTACGAGAGCGATGCGGTAACACACGACAGCAGCGGTGCACACTAGTGCAAACCGGGTCGCAAAAATGCGTTAAGACACAATATTTTTGTAATATAAATATGCCTGGGATGATGTTGAATGATGGAACTAACGCTCTGAGGTATCAAAGTTAGGCAAAATTCAAGTTATAACGGTGAAATCGAGGTAGGTCCGGATTCTACACAAGTGTCATATCTAGGCTATGGGTAGTAGGTTTAACTTTAAAGTTAACTAAATTTTATTTTATAATTGTAATAATCATATGCAATTAGTTTGAGATGTTACAAATTTGCTAACAATTAATTACTTGCTTTATTAAATGTTGTATATATATACAAATATCTTCATAATCATGGACAATATGGCTTTTTCTTTAAATGTCTCGGTCTGTTGCGGTAGCACAGTAATTAGCCAATATGGACTTATTAATTATATTATTAAATGAATGGTTATGTATATTTAATACCATAATTCATGTGGTTTTACAGCTTGCATAAATTATACAAATATCTTTATAATCATGGACATTATGGCCTTTTACTGAAATATGTTGGTCTGTCAAGGTAGCATGCTAATTAGCCAATGCCAGGGGTAGAATTACCCACTAGTCCGCTAGTCCGTACACTAGTAAAGATTACGGCGGACTAGTAAACCCGCTTACCAACTAGTCCGGCTGTCTAGTAAAAACCAGCACGTTGCGTGGCCCCACCATCCGTACCATTGACAAACTAATCTTTACCTAATGAGGCGGCAGTGAAACAGTGCTTTTGATTGGCTGTTGTGACATCAAATTCTGAAACGACAGTTTTGTTTGGTTTAGCATATCTGGTACTGTGGTAGAAAGGTACGGCTAATGAGTGCAATTGATGGCCATTTTCAAATGCAGTTTTCGAATATGGTTTAAATCTACATTGCCATATTATTGTACGTTTACGCACGATGTATCGTTACTTGACTGGGATGCGAAACCAGCAGTAAAGCGCAAGCTGGAAAAGCGTGAACGGGACACAAATTTTGACCAACATCAAACGACAGCATGGGTACTTGAAGGTTTTGGAATACAAGTAAACCACACGTTGTTGTTTTACGACGAGGATAAGGGAAGGGTTTGATGTTCTGTACAGTGTACAGGTGACTGGTGTTCGTGGCAAGAATGCCTTCTTGATGGGCACTGACAACGTTCGACCAGACTCCCTACGCGCACATAGTACAAGCATGTCACACACGCGAGCAGTCGAAGCCCATTGCCCACCGAGCCATTCAAGCGCTGAACACGGCCAGCATGGACCGTCTGACGCATTTGTTGCGATTTAAATGTGTTATGTTTTTATATTTGCAGGACTAGTAAACCTTTTGGCGGACTAGTAAACTTTTGTTTTTACTAGTCCTGCTGTCCAGTAAAATAAATGCTGAAGTTCTACCCCCGAATACTGACTTATTAATGAAGTTATTATTAAATGAATTGTTAATATATATTTATTACCATAATTAATGTGGCTATACACCTTGCATAATGTATATATATATCTTCATATTCATGGATATTATGGTCTTTTATTAAAATGTGTCGGATCTGTTGTGTTTGCATGCTACATAACTAAAATTAACTAATTAATTGCGTTAATTTTGTTATAATTAGTACAAAAAATATTAAATATTGTAAATGTATTAATCTAGTCAATGTTTTAAAACCCCTGAAAACAGTGTTTAAATATCTATACATAAATAAAAAAATTGACATTTTAAAGCAAATATTTATCCACAGAAAACACGAAAATGAGTCCATTTTGTAAGATACACAAAAATTATGCTGTTTTTTTTCTTAAAATTGCAATATCTTGATCTATTAAAGATACAGGGTTCGAAATTAAAGGCAGTCCGCTAGTCCGAGACTACCAGATTGTGCTACGGACTAGTAAATATTACATCTCATTAGTCCGGTGGACTACTGAATAAAGCGAAGTTCTCAGAGGCGCCGCCTAGCGTTCAAAAAAACATATATAATAGAAACACGGCACCATTTTTTATCACTTTAGCAACATGTGGAAGTTTATCGATGGCGTGAAGAATCCTGCGAAGAAGCGAAAGTTAGATGAAAGCGAGAACGTGACAAGAAATATGTCAACGAGAGCAGAAAGTGAGGATTCCATGAACCATGATCAACCGAGACTGGCTGAAGTATGACGTTGAAAAAGTGATGTTCTGCACGGTTCGCTGCTCGCAAGTGACGACCAAGACTGATCGCCAATTAAGTTTTGTCAGTAGGTGCAAAAACTTGGAAGAAGTGACTGCCCTCGAGAAGTCGAAGCTACATCGGAGATACGTTGCAACTTGCAACCGACAACGCGAAGAAGGCGAACCAACCTGGGGAACGACATCCTGACCGACCTGCTGTACATTTCGTTCCACACTGCGAGGATTGCAGAGTTCGATCCAACTGCTGCTATCCACCTGTGGAATGCCAGTGGTCCCAGGGCCAGGCAGCCCGAATTTGTGGGTGGGAAGACAGTACTGGGATGGTTCTGAGGATGAATGAGATGTGACACCTCATCACATGTGATGTATCGCTGTCTCTAATGCATGTGCTTTTCGTAAATCATTTTTGTATATATTTTGGTTATCTTGACTCCATGTCGTTGACTTTGATGGGACTAGTAGATGTGACTGCGGACTAGTGAACTTCACTGGCCACTAGTCCTGTGGACTACTGATAAAAAAGTTAGTTTCTACACTCGTAATATATCTTAATAAAATAAACAGTTATGTGATCCTTAAGCTATTATCTTTAATGTAAGCTCATTCCCAATGTTGTAGCATATTTATTTTGTTGTTGAAGTGCCAATAGGCTATAGTCAAGTGCACAGGACCTGCCAATTTTTTCTCAAAGACAAGTATTAAATAAAATGCCACAAAAATCCTCATGTTATTATTATGTTTTTTTTTTCAACTTGTAGTTGTATGCACTTTAATATTCACAAGTGCATTTTGTAAATGTAATCCAATTCCAAATATGAAGACAACTCCGCCACTCTCCAACAGCCATTCCGACGTTCTACTTCTAAATTCTAATGTAGTAATGAATCCTCCTGCCCAGCTCAAATTTCACTGGTCTGGTGAGTCCAAGTAAAACCCTCCACAACACACAGAATTCGTCCCAAGACCAAGTTAATTACCATAGGCAAATAAGCCAAGTATTCATTATTGATATGCGTGATTCAGTAAAGAATGCCATTCAGTAACGCCTGACGACGGTGTCGTTGTAGTGGACGTGGTGGTTGCACTGGTTCGTTGACGAATGACGTCGTCATCACCGACATAAGTAGTTTTACCGTCTGCGAACGTATAGGCAAACACATTTCACACATCTTACCAAAATATGTCTTAATTTCATTTTCTTTTATTGCTGACGGTGCGTAATCGCCAATCACTTTGGAAAGTCCGTGGATACCCATTTTTATTCAATTTTAATCGTAGTGCCAGTTCACAAAACCGAAAAACTCCACTTGCCGCCAAAGTTGTTTCGGCCTTAACCTGCGTGACCCATGACCCGCTTACATGAGATACCAGTCCAGTTGTGTTCATCATATACAACTATTATCACAACATTGAGATCAGTCCAGATAATATTAATTTTATATAACGATCGTTTTTATCGTAAACAGCATGTTAGATATGTTACATAATCTAAATTAATAAACTATAAACTGCTCTCGACATATTGCATCGTGTCATAGAGTCCCACTTAGAATTGAATCGGTATTGATGTTATTACATACGTACTTTGTGTGTGTGTGTGTGTGAGTGTGTGTGTGTGTGTGTGTGTGTGTGTGTGTTTGTGTGTGTGCGTGCATAAATATGTACATACATAATGTGATATCAATCTGTATGATCACAGTTGATATATACACACGCCGTTGTGTGGTACATGTAATTTTAATTACCTTAAAATAGTTACTGTTGTTAATTGTCATGACACGTACTGTCTATGCGTCATACTATCTATATTATACTATATAATGTAATATGTGTCATATGCCATTATATTTCCATTTTATCACATATACTTATTTGATTTGACAAGACTATATATATAGTATTCTCCAATGCAAACTATACTATTCAATTGTCACTGCCTAACGGTATTAGATTGTGTTAGATTATATTGGATTGCGTGGCCTTGTTGTCATATTTTTTGTTTGCTTCTAATCTAAGAAATGTACAATTATTAAATTACCTAATTTTAACACATATATATTGCTCAGCAGCACCATGCAGATTTGAAATGTGCGAAATAATTGTTATGACTGTAAGAAACCCTGTACATCAGAATGGTATTTCATCAAGTTAATTCCCTGCCAGTCGAGCAAAGACCACCGCGAGGAAGTGACATTACATTGACAAGACGTACATGTAATAGTGTGACTGTGGTGACGATCAGACAATGTTCCACTTCCTCTGCTGCCGGCTACTGGACGATCCGTGCACACCGGAAGACGTTGCCATCAAATGACATCTCGTATGAAAGTTACGAGAACAATGTCTGGGTGAGCATAGTTAGGTTAAAAAAAATTCGGAAACGGTTAAATTGCCGGACCGCGTCGCGAGTTTAGGTTTACAAGTAAATTCAACAAGTGGTTATTCTTACAAAAACATTTTAATGTAAACATAACTTTTGAGTATTGCAAGTCTATCTTCTATCTGGCGCCGACGTCACTCGCCTCTACATATTCATTTACTTCCTTTGGTAATTGACATCTGATCTACCGTGGAGATATATTTCAAAACACGCATAAAGTAGTTTACGTTTCAGTGTACAAATGGAATACCATACTACAGTCCAACATAATGCAGCACGTCATCGCAAATCAATGTGCACGATAATAGGCAACATACAATTATGATCACCTTGTGGAGGACAAATGTGAGTCGTGATAGTTTTCTATACCAGGCACAACCAACCAATACATAGCAATACTTCTTTTGAGCAAGTGGTTGGCCCTGAAAAGGGCCGTTTGATTCACTGGTGCGTTTAACGTCGGCCGGCTTTCTTCGTCTTCTTGGTGGTGGCCTTCTTCGGCTTGGTAGGCTTTCGCTTCTTTACCGCGGACGAACGTGCACCCTTCGTCTTCGTCAGGGAAGCCCTCTTTCCCGACGGCTTCTGCAGCTTCTTCGGCTTTCCCTTTCTTGCCGACTTCTTCACCTTCTTTGGTGACGCCTTCTTGGCTTTCAGCTTGGTTGTCTTCGGTTTGGCGGTCTTTGATGACTTCTTACTGGTTGTCATTTGGTGCAAGGTCTTAGCGCCGAGACGGAACGAGCCGGCAGCGCCTTGTCCCTTCGTTTGTACCAACTTGCCATTCTCCAGTGCGGTCTTCACGTAACGTTTGATGTACGGCTTCATCTTGTCGCCGTCTACGCGGTAGTTGTCTGCGATGTACTTCTTTATTGCCGTCATCGAAGAACCGCCCCGAGCCTTGATGCCCAGCAGAGCGTTGTTGACCATGTCAGACACGGGCGGGTGACTCTTCATGCTTGTACCCGATGCCGTCTTCCGCGCAGAAACCCGCGACGACGCCGGTGAAGGTGCCGTAGCAAGACGGCTAGAACTCATTGTTTATCTTTGAACATACACTTGCAGAACATCGGCTTCTACTATTGTATCTTGCAATCAACGCAGCTCCTCTATTTATAGTCAGCACACGGACGTGGTGGTAAGCCGCAGTCGCGAACTCTAGCAGACGGGCGTTTTTCTGTTGTTGTTGTTTGAATTGTGTTTCTTTCTGCGACAAACGCGTGTAGAACAGAAACTTTGCTTATTGTCATCGAATTTCAACAAAGCGTGCGAATAGACGACGATCATATCTACAATTGTGTGAGTATTCAGACGTACCTGTTGGGTATTTGTGATAACAGTCATAGAAAATGTTGGAAGTGAACACAAATATAAACAGTTTGTGCCAGTAAATCACGTTTAAATTAAATGTTCCGTTAAACTTTGTTTATTATGTTGTTATACTCAGATAATAAAAATCATTACCTTTAAGGTAATCGTAAAATTATTTGAAAAGTAACGCTGTCGTTGACTCACATTTGGAGTTATGTTGTTTCAACTCGAACAGACTCGGAAGTTTGCGTCAACATGGCTGATGTTAAAATAACACTTTGTTTTGCAATAAATAGGATAATATACTCACATTTCCAAATATGTTTGAAACAGGAACGTATATTAAGCTTTGTAGCTATCTATTTTAGAATTCGATAATATAAAACTTGCTATATAAAACGAATATGCTTTAGGTACACTTATTATTGCGTACATCAGCTGCGGGCAGGACATTGCATGTTATTTTTTATTACAATTAATCTAGCCTTCTAGGCCAATATTGCGTACATTCTATTTATATTATCATTATGTAGGCATATATATTTCTAAAGAAAAAACCTAATACGTGTCTAAATATCAGTAGTGAACATTGTAATGAACATGACGCAACGATGTCACGTACGAAGGACATTCTACAATACATCGGTATTTGTAAGATATTTTAGTTGCACTCGATTGTTGAATGTAAATAATAGACGTGTCTACGCCTAAAACGGTTGTGACTGGTATGGCAATACCCATGGCCTTAGCAAAAAATATATAGAATATTCTATAGAATTGTTGTGGATAGTGTAGGTATTTTATAGTTATTAATTATACAGACTCCATAGTATTCTAGAGCCTGTGTTTATAGTTTTCTATAACATCCTACACACTATATATATATATATATATATATAATTTTTACGGATAGTTTCTACATACAATTGTGTAGGCTGACTTTGGAAATGTACAGAATCTACTGTATGCTATGGTTTTACAAGCTATTTTACTATGCTTTGAAATCTATAGAAATCTATAGAAATGTAGATCTGGTCTACATTTTCAGATGCTAATCTAGGATTTGAACACTCAAGGGATGCAGCACCAAGTAGACACTACCCGGTTGAGGCTCACCAAAAACCTCCAACAGCACACCACCTTCGTGCTCACAAAAACCTCCAATTGCACCCCATTCAGGCACCCTAAATAACACAACAACCTCCAATTGCACTCCCCTTTAGGCAAAAATTGGGGCACGTACACACACCCTGAATCCACAAAATACTTCCAACTAAACCGCCATTAATGCACTTTCAAGCGGGAGGGTACGTCTCCATGCCCACTGGATCTGCGCCTGATTTCGATAAAAGTGTATAAAGTGTACAGTAATAATATAATCATGAATATGTATTGCTAACGATAGACTGTTTCAATCACTTGCAACATCGCCATATTAAATGGTGCATTACACCAATGGCGGATTACCCATTAGGCACTATTAGGTACCGGTACGTGCCTATATAGGGACCGCGAAGACCACGGGCCCACGAAAATACCAGACCATAATTTTAATTTTGTAGACTGAATATTCCAGAAACCCACATAGCAGGGCATGATTTGGCCACAATGGTTACTGCACCAGTTTCATTGGTATGGGAATGGCGTGCAAAACGGGCCCCTTAAGCGAGAATTGTCATAAAGTTGACATTTTTCATTCTACTTATCTGCCTGCATATATGCTAGAATGTAGCGTATTTCTAATAAAATTGCTGTATCTACGGATCTACGGGATGTTTCAGAAGACCACCTATTTTGACTAGCTAAAAAGGTGCGCCCAAAACGGGCCCCTGCACATCCACTTTGCATTATTTAGTCATCATCACACATTTCGCAAACACATTTTGCACAATCGGACCCTGACCAATCATGGACTGTCCACACCGCACATTATTTACATTTTATCCTTTCTTCCCCATCCTTATTGTTCTAAACCAGTTGGTGCATTATGGTTTCTACACCCTGTTATCTCGCTTGTTTTCGAAGTTTCAAGACATCGCAGTGGCATGACGAACGATCTCTTCCTTCCCCGCGTTCCACGCTTGCTGGGTTGTGGCTCCTTCCGCGTTGTAGGTTTGTTATGTCAGATTTTGTTCTTAAATCGTTGTTGACGTTTGTATGGACCGAACGTGGTGATGCGTGTATTTTCTATGTTACTCGACTTTCGCGTTGTTGATTGATTTCCTTTCAGTATAGGTGAAACACTCGCTACGGAATCTATTATCATAATTTGGTGACAATATACTTATATATTACTCTACTTTATATAATAATATAATACGTATCCATGCAGCTCATATTGACACTATATAAATAAATTAGTAATATTACTGAATTGCTTAAGAATTGTATTATTATTACTTTTGTTAACTGGGTAATATGTAATACCCTATATGTAAGATAATGTAATACCATAATACATTACAAATGCAGGTGCATATATTGTACTAACATGCTAACAGCATATCGACAATAGCGAAACCCTGTTAGCGTAGCGGACCACTCAGGTTTTGGGCGCATTTCACGGCCTCGAGTTTATTATCAATTTGAATACTAGATTTCCTTGCTTTAAAATAAATGGTGCAAACGTTTTAAGAAAAGTGTAAAAACAATATCTGTTGAAGTCACCTCTTTGCGTTTCGCACTTCCGACCAATGTTTACGAGGGCCCATTTATGAGTTACTTAGCAGTGCCACCACACATTTAGCTGTATAGAGTACAATAACGCCAAACGACTGGGGGCCATTTATGATTTACTTAGCAGTGCCACGACTATTCAGATCTGGATAAAGATTTAAACTAGCGTGATTAGGGGTTCGTTCTTTCATTTCCCTGTAGGTCGGCTATAGGCCTAGACCCCCTACACTATTATTCTGTGTAAGCCTATCAAAGCTGACAATTTGTCAATAAACAGAAACCAAACGTCAGCATTAGCTATCCGTACAAAGTAGAACAAAACTAAGTGGTGTAAATGGTCTTATTGAAACACCCTTAATTGCAGGCCTAGTTCCGAACTTCGACGCAATGATTCAGACGCGTTGTCGAGCTCTGCCGTCGGCTCTAGGCTACTCACTCTGACGTTAAAGGAAAATATCTACGTATTTTATGTTTCAAATCGAAACAGTGTATGGAAACAGCCCTGCCGTACGTACGACTACTAGATGAAGCAACAACGTTCTTTCAGAAGCCGGAAGCGGAAATCGCACTGCAAAATGCAAACTTTTTATTGTGACGTCATTTCCGCTTCCAACGATCCGTTTCATGTCGAACAAACGAAGCAATGTGTATTCAAGTTTGCAATCGTCTATAAGTTAGTTCACCTGAGTTACCGCATTCGAACCAATAATAATAATAATTTCCTCGCACAAAATATGCATCTAACACGAGCCTAACGGACAACATCCGACGTAGGCCCCGTTTTTCACAAGATCGTGTTGCTGAACTTCCTCTTGATGCACTGGAATGGCACCTCCGTATCGCAGATAGCGGCTCTCATTGCGGCCGCCACCGGCTTGCGTATCTTCTTCATCGTCTTCAGCATCTCCTGGTCTGTGATGGACCGTTCTAGTTCCCGCTGCCTGATCCTGGCCCGCAATACCGCCCGACCCTGAGCCGTTCCCTTCTGGCCCGCTTTGCGCTCCTTGTTCATGTCCTGCAAGGCTCGACGACCCAACCGGAAGGAACCGGCGGCTCCGCGGCCTTTCGTCTGCACCAATGTCTCATCGGCCAGCGCCGTCTTCACGAAGCGTCGGATGTGCGTTTTCAGTTTGACGGGGTCCACGTGATACGTCGTGGCCATGTATTGTCTGATTGCCTGCAGAGATGAGCCCCGCTTGTTGTTCAGCGCGCCAATCGCCGCTGTCATCATCTTAGCAACAGTCGGATGGTTTACCTTCTTATCGACAACGCCGCAGGGGTTTTCCCGACATTTGTCACCGACACGGTTCAGATCGTCAACGGCGTATATTTTTCGCTGGGCATGTTTACCAACAAAACCCCTTCGAGGCGAACTACTTGCCATTTTGCGGAGAACAAGCTCAACACGTCGGAACAGCCTACGCTTCCGGAAAAGGCCGCGAAATAGAATGAATCACGCATGCGCTGTGTTACGTAGTTAAGCTTCGGACGGAAGTTATAATAAAGGCTCGTTTACACGAGCGATTTGTATCCGATTATGGTCCCGATCATGTCATACGATAGTGTCATACTTGTCCTGACCCTACACAACCCAATCCCCACTTGAACTGTGTGTTGGTGAAAGGTTACGACGGGTCAACACAATTATCATAATACACATTGTTTTGCTATGACCTTTATGTAACCTTTCTAAAATGCTTTAAAATGCTATGTGGGTGCTGAGTAGCAATGAACTCCACCATACCGAAATTAATTAAACCTGCAATATCAGTTCGATTGTCATCCTCCTCGCTTTTCTGACTAATTTCCCGAAAAAGCAAAGCTATCAAGTATCCCCTATAACATCCTAGTTCGTCGGTGCACTTGTGCTACTTCGTTTTGTTGAAATTAATAAACAAACTGCGAACTATTTCGAATTTGATTTCGAGTCGAAAGAATCGAAACTAGCAACACTTACTTGAACTTGAACATGCATCTGGAAGTGGAAACTTCATTTAATAGTATCGTGTTTGCGAATTTGGGCGAGACTGACCTCTGACCCTCAATATTGGTGCCTCGATCAAGTCGTTTTTGTTGATAGTACAGTCTGTATCTGTATCAGTATTTTGACTGGCAAAATGTCCTATGGACACATCACGCCAGTGCGCATGGTGGCTCTTATAGATTAATTTTTTACATGTTGGGCTAGACTAATTTGGAATGAAGTCAGTGATGTACTTGATACAATGCTTGGAGGTAGAGAATTCCACTCTTATTGTGACTGGGAAAAAGCTGTTTCCAAATATGTTTGTCGAGTGCCTGATTTGTACTAACTGTTTATTATGTTTACGTGAGCATCTGGTGTTGTGTTTGATGTATTGATCTAGTGGGATATCTATGAGGTTATGTTCCATTTTATATAATATGCTAAGTCTTTGGGTTTTTCTTCTTGATTATAGGGTGTCCCACTGGAGATCTTTAAGGAGTTGTATTACCGTTCCTGGCTCTCTAGAATAGTTGTTCTTACAAAATCTGGCGGCTTGTCTCTGGGTTCTTTCTATGAGTTTGATATTTCTTAGGCAATGTGGATCCCATGATGCTGACGCATATTCAAGTATAGGGCGGACAAGGGTTGTGTAGGCTATGGACTTGATTTGGGTTGGGCATTTATTTTAATTTCTTCTAATAATTCCCAATGTCTGTTGTGCTTGTTTTTGTGACTGAGTTGCTTTGTATTGTCCAATTTAATGTATTTGATATATGTATGCCAAGATAACAGTATGATTCAACAGATTTAAGTTGTTGTCCGCAGAAGGTGTAGAGATTTGGTGTCGGTTTTCTTGAGGCTATTGTCATTGTATAACATTTAGTGGGGTTGAATTTCATAAGCCACGTGTGTTGCCATTTCTCAAGTTTTAGCAGATCGTTTTGGAGGACAGATGTGTCTTGATCAGTTTTAATCGGTGAATGTAACAGGCATTCGTCTGCAAAAAGGCGAACAGTTGAGGAAAGATTGTCTGGCAGGTCATTTATGTAAAGTAGGAAAAGTAGGGGCCCCAGTACTGTGCCTTGTGGTACCTCAGAAATTACTTGAGTTGATGTTGACTTGGATCCATTTATAACAACCTGTTGAGTTCTTCCTGTAACGAAGCTATTTGTCCATGATGATATTGGGCCTGTGATACCATAGTGTTTTTTATGTGGAACTTTATTGAATGCTTTGGTGAAGTCAAGGACGGCCATGTCTACAGATTTCTTCTCATCAAGTGATTTGCTTATGTCGTGGATTGTTTGAATTAATTGTGTTTCATTTTATCTTTTGGCACGGAAGCCATGTTAGTGGTCAGTTAGAATGCGGTGCTGTTCAAGTTCAAGGTGTTTCATAATGTGACTATGTATGATGTGTTCAAGAAGTTTAGAAACCACAGGTGTTAAGGATATTGGTCTGTAGTTAGATGTTTCTGCTCTACTTCCTTTCTTAAAAATTGCTGTTACATTGGCTTCTTTCCAGGTATTGGGGACTTGTTCAGAGTCAACAGATGATTGGAAAATGTCATGTATTACTGGTGCTAGATGAGAGGCATATCTGTTTAAGAACCATGGTGGAATGCCATCTGGTCCTTGCGATTTAGAAATGTTAATTTTGGAAAGTTGATCAAGTACTCCTTTAAGTGAAATTGTTAGTTTGGGGATTTCTCCATGCGGATTTCTGGCCATATCTGGTAGGGTGGAATTTCCTTCGTGTGTAAAGACACTTTGGAACTGATTGTTTAAGGCTTCTGCTTTATGTTTGTCGTCGCTAATGATGTTACCCGCAATGTTAAGGTCCCCAATACCCTGGTTATTCTGTCTAAGTTTAGAAATGAAGCTCCAAAATTATTTAGGTTTCTCTGTTATTGTTGTTGTCAGGAATTGACTTATGTAGGATAGTTTAGCAGAACGAAGGTGTTTATGCATGTTTCTCCTGATGTCACATAATTCTTTCCAGTCTTCTGGATTTCTAGTTCTTTTTGCTTTGTTATATAGCTGTTTCTTTTTTTTTGCACATTTTCTTTAAATCTTTATTGAACCAGGGAAGATTGTGTCTTGAAGTAGTAAGACGGTGTGGTACATATTGGTTCATAATGTTGATGATTTTCGTGGAAACAAGATTCCACTTGTCATTGACTGTCATGTTTTGGTTTTGAGAGAAGTATTCATGTGTAAAGTTTTCAAGAGATTTCTGGATGTTAATGTTGTCGGCTTTATTTCTAATGAAGACTTTACGTTTCGGACGATATTTGCGTTTGGGCGAGATGTTTACATCAATGATGGTTGTGCTATGGTCTGCTATTCCGTCTACTACATTTATCTTCTTTATTAACCCAGGTCTATTGATGAAGACAAGATCTAAAATATTATTGGCATTTCCCTGTCTGTGTGTGGGTTCCTTGACATGGTGGATCAGTCCATGTTCCTCTCTAAGAGAGAGAGTAATTTATTGGCAGCAGTTGTACTGTATCCATTGTTATGTGTGCCTTGGTGAATTTCCCAATTGATGTTAGGGAGGTTGAAATCGCCAGTAATGATGACATTATGTGTGTTGATCTTGTTACCTAATTTAGAAAGGGCTAGGTCTAGTTCTTCGATTTGAGTTCCATGAGAGTAATTTGGGGCACGATAGAGGGACACATGATTATTGGTTTCATTCATGTTATCTGGGTTTCAGTCCAAATGCTCTCACTGTTAGTGTCTAGGTCTGGTAGGTGGCTTGTGATGGGGTCATCTATTGATATTTGAAATACCCTCCCTCCAGTAGTGTCTGTTTCTCTGTCCTTTCTAAAGACGTTAAAGTTGCTTGGGAATATTTCTCCATTTTTTATGGAGGGATCTAACCATGATTCAGTGCCACAGGTGATGTCTGGGTTGTGTAGATTGTTTAGTGCTTCGATGTCTGAGGCTTTCTTTTTAAAGCTTTGGCAGTTTATGAGGATGCATCTGAAGTTTTGTCTCTTTTTCGGTCTATATGCTTTCTTGCTATTAGTTGTATTGTTGTTGGTGGTTTCGTTTAGGTTACGACTGTTACTGTCCAGAGGATAAAAGGGATTTGCTGTTGGGTATTTCTATATCTCTGAAGAAAGAATTTGTGAAGTTGAAGTTGTTGCATTCGGGGCAGGCCCACGAACATAAGGAATTTATTAATCGTTTGTATTCATTGTCATCCATTGCACAGCATTGTGTGTGGACCCAGTTTAAGCAGCGGTCGCACTGAATTGCTTTATGGTCATTTAGGACATCCCCATGGCAAATGCCACAGGGTGCTGAGCAATTTGAACAGTGCCATGGTACATTTAGCTTTCTGTAAGTGTTGTTAAATTCTTGTCTGGATATCCTGGCGCATTTGATGTGTGTTGATTTATTACAATCATTACAAGTTAGGATGAGTGCATTAGATTTTAGTGATTTCTTACATGAGTGACATTTAGAGGGCCCTGGATTTAGTTGAACATCTCCTGATAACATGATGCATAGAAGTATGGAGAATTTTGTTGTTGTCCTGAGTTTGTACGGTAGAGGAGTGATCAGTAATCCAGTGGAGGTGCTGGATTTGAGACATTTCAATTGGGCTATGGTTTTCCATATGGGACTGTAAATGTAGTAGGACGTGACAGAATGGATGTCTTGTCTAGCTTTGGCGTTGACAAAGGTCTCGTTTGTGTTGCTCTGGAAACTCTCAAACTTTTTGAAATTGGGATCATTTAAAAACCTAAAAGTGATCTGCAGACATAAAATCATGAACAGGGTACATCTAAAAGTGCATCTTGTAGGGGTATGTTGTACGGAGCCTTCCATGTCACCAACTCGAGTGGTAGTGGTTAAGAATTGATAAAACGGTCAAGTAGTTATTAAGAAACACACCCACACTTAAATACACCCACACTTAAAACGTGTACTGAGATTATATTAAAAAATAAAAGATAAATAATTATAAAATATCTGTCCGTGTAAAAGGTTTAGTGACTAGTTGTTGTTGTTGCTGTTTTTTGACAGCCTACAATCCGGATTTGTAATAGTATGATACGTAAGCTTTGTGTGAAAGTATATATTTACATGTGTGTACGTTGAACAGTGTTCGCAAGTGTTCTTATTTTATGGCAATTACGCCGGCAATGGGACGTCCTCGGACATATGCCACCGACTCGGCGAAAAAGGGCCAAATTACGCACACAACGACAATATTCGCGCCAGACGGTTTATTTGGGATAAACCAATATGGATTTGTAGAACGACACAACTTCACAAGTCACAAAAGAAATAGCTGGAGTAAGACGTACTAAGTCTAAGAACAGACGCTGCGCAAAACTTCTTCTAGAGACAGGTTAGTAATTTCAAAGTAGTCAGCCTCAGCCACGCATATTTATTCGTATGAATATAATATGAATTATTATGTTGCTTATTATGTTCAGAAAACCACCACCCCTCAATACTGTGAAAATGTCCATAACAATAACATGTATCGATAGCTTGCGACTGATTTATGTGAGAGAGCAGATAATTACCGTTACTATACAAAGAATTGCAGCCCATGTTTTGTTAAGTTACAAATTCTTTTGTATATGTAAATTATAGAAGTTCTGTTTTTTGTTGTTTTTTATTTTGGTCTTTCACGAAAAAAAGCACATCCAAAACATTACAATTTATCAGTAACATGTTATCAGGAAATTGTATGTCTCTTACAATAATATATGTTTGGTTATGACAGATACTGTAATGCTAGTTAAATGTTTGTTATCAATAATTTACCTAACTGTTCTGCTATGATTAAAAAATTGACATATATAGATCTATATGCCGGCTGCAGTTCTCAAAAAACATATTGATTCGTAGCATTATTAATAGTAACGTGAAATACATGTCTAGAATATATAAATACTGGTTCAGTTCCCTGTATATACATTTTGTTGACGGGTGATTTTTATTCTGTACGTTGTAACTGTTGTTTATAACACAACTATAGAACTTGTATGTTGCATGGAGTCTGTGAATAAAGCATTTATTATTATTATAATACTTCTACATTCATACATTTTGTAGAACAATTTTGCAAATTTATTTTCCGTTTCATTTAATTAATTCACTTCAACTTACTTTGCATGATTCAATTCAAATACAGTCAGGGTTAGTAGTAGGTAGGAGGACGAGACTACCGTCCATGGAATAAAGATAAAAGAATATCAAAGGATTTTTGGATCAGTCATTCCAAATGGATTCCTACTTATAAAAAATAAATGATGGATGACCTGTCATAAAAATCTACTTATAAAAAATCTCTTTCTTAATTGCTTGCTGACATCTTACTTATAAAAAAGTATAAAAAAGGTTTTATTAATAGGTTTTTTGAACCCTTTTTTATGATCACCGCAGGTTCATGTAAGTGCAGTTCGTGTGCGTGCTGGCCTGTAGTGACCCCTCTAGTGACTAGGCGGTTCATGTAAGTCCAGTTCGTGTGTGCTGGCCTCTAGTGACTATTAGTAGTCACTAATTAGTGACTAATTAGTGCAGTTCGTGTAAGTGTATAGTATAGTGCTGGCCTCTAGTGGTTATGCGTGGTCAGTGGTCAGAGGTCACAGGTCAAAGGTCAGAGGTGACTAATTAGTCACTAACTAGAACTAATTAGTCACTTAGTGACTAATTAGGTTATATGTGAGGGTATGGTTATATGTGAGGTTATGTGTGTGGTTATGAGGTTATGTGTATGAAAACTTGTGGTTATATAGAAGTAAACAGTAGCGTGTCTAATGACGTGTATTTGAAATTTGCGCTAAAATAAAGTACACCATATTGTTGAGAACTACTTATTTTTATTCATTTTACGTTCCTGTACAAGCCCGTAATACAACGCCGACACTAGCCGGAGAATGCTGACCTATGATCTCTCCAGCGTCAGTGCCCTAGTTAACCCTAGCGCAGGCTGTAGCAGGGCTTACTCGCGGCTGCGCCTGCTGGGGGTCGGTGAACTTTTGCCGTGAGGCGTAACGATAAGAGCGTCAGTGCCCTAGTTATGCCTAGCGCAGGCTGTGGCGGCTTACTCGCGGCTGCGTCTGCCGGGGTCGGTGACCTTTTTGCCGTGAGGCGTAACGATAAGAGCCGATTCTAGCCGGAGAATGCATAAGAGCTAAAAATATCAACGCTACCCGGAGAACGCTACTTTATTATTCATACTGAAACCTAGCTAGACAAATAAGGGTGCTGTATTATTGAGCTGAAGGTGGTTTTATCGGTCGTATACGAATAGTTGGATTATAGAGACGAGGCCTGTATTATGAACATATGAAAGGAGACGGTAAGTTATATATTTTTAATTAGTATGTGGTTGTTACTTACTACTACACTAAAAGTTTAATTCCACCTGTAGTTATGCCCAGGTGGTCCACCTCGAATGACGCGAGGGGGTCCGGTATAACTAAAAATTCCAAAGCCATCTCCCAGCCGGGCACGAGGTCGCGCGCGCACTGTTCCCGTTACTGCGGCAGTTGGGCGAGTAGTTGTTCGGTCTTGGTCCGTTGGCAGGATGACGGGGCGTGTAACGGAACACGTGTCTAGGCCCGTTGGCAGGCTGACGGGGCGTTTAACGGAACGCGTTGACGGAGGCGAGCCGGCTGGTTGAGCGGCGCGCGTTGACGGAGACGAGCTGGCTGGTTGAGCGGCTCGCGTTGACGGAGGCGAGCCGGCTGGTTGAGCAGCACGCGCTATAGTCACTGTGTCTGCGTTAACGACGCCGCGGCCAACGCCGGGTGGCGATGCCGTGGGCCTAAACGTGCGTGGTATGCCAAATCCGTTTCGTGGTGACACCGTGACGCTAACGCCGCGACCAATACATACAGCGCCGCGGCCAACGAAGCCCGTGGGCCTCGCTCTGTAAATATATAAATAAATTTTAGTTAGTATTGAAGGAAAAATCTGTAAACATCCTAGTTAAAAGGAAAGTAAATATATAGATTAAATTTTAGTTAATAATATATAGAAGGGAAAAATCTGTAAATATCCTAGGTAGTGTCGAGTTAAAAGGAAAGTTATTGTGACGTAACGTACCTATCGTGCTCGTGACGCGCTCTCTCTGTACTCGGCTGTTTGTAAACATGCTCGTCCATTGTAGCCGTTTAAGGGAATGACGCGCGATTGTTTACGCGACGCTAGTTGGGCTTATGGACGCCTGCCGTTTAGCACGTAGACCACCGTTACATAAGCAACTTTACCAACTGGTTACATAAGTTTCTAAATCCTTAATAAATTCCTAAGCGTGGAGAACGCCTTTCGGCCGGAACGCGTGCACCGCTACGGTCGCATAGCCGTGCAGTGGCTGACGTCGGAGGCCGAACGGACGGGGGTGCGCATACTACACCAGCTCAACGGGCGCGAGAAGCGCGTCGGCAAGTACCGGGTCGACGGCTGGTGTCGAGAGACGCGGAGGGCGTACCAGTTCCAAGGGTGCTTCTTGCACGGCTGCCCGTGTACGGGGAAGAAAGCGAACGGAGTTAACGGAAAGCCGATGAGTCAACTGTACGCCGAGACGCTCGCCACCACGACCTACCTTCGCCGCTTCGTCACCGTCGTCGAGATGTGGGAGTGCCAGTGGCGCAATGTGAGACCGCCGCCGGAGACCCGTCGCTGGACCGGCGGCGGCGGCGACGTTACGCGGTCAACGATCTTGAAGGCCGTACTCGACGGCACTCTCTTCGGTCTGATAGAGTGGGACATAACCGTCCCGGACGCGCTGCCCGACCCCTTCGCCGAGATGCAGCCGATCTTCAGGAACGCCTACATTGCGCGCGACGATCTCAGCCCGTTCATGCGTCGCTAAGCCGAAACGCACGGGCTCCTGGGCCGACCTCAGCGGACGCTCGTGGGGAGTTTTTTTTGCCACCAAGATTTTTCTCGCGACGCCCCTACTTCGTTGGTATCTGGAGCACGGACTCGTCGTCCACCGCGTGTAACAGAATGTCGAGTACGAGCCGATCGCATGCTTTCGTCGCTTCAGCGACACGGTCTCCGCCGCGCGACGCGAGGGCGACGCCGACCCCGACAAAGCCATCCTCGCCGATACATCTAAGCTTCTCGGGAACAGTTCCTACGGGAAAACTATCACGGAGGTCGATCGGCACCGGGACATCAAGTACTGCACGTCTACCGGCGCCGGGACGCTGATCAACGAATGACGCTTCCGGCAGCTCGACGTCGTCGTTCCCGAGGGTCTCTACGAGGTAGCGATAAACAAGCGAACAGTCCGGTACGCGCTGCCCATCCAAATCGGCTACTTCGTATACCAGTATGCCAAACTACAAGGACGTCTTCCTCGCCGTGCTGCGCGGACAACGGAGCGGCAGCGGATGGAACCGCAGCTTCCATGTGAAGGAATCGTCCGCGCTGACGTACATTCAGGAACGCGCGGCGTTGAGCTACTTCTACGCCAAACGTCGCGTGCTCGACGACGGCGTCATTACGGCGCTTATACTCGTATAAGGACTACCTAACCTAAGGGGGAGACTATCCCTACCTAACCTAAGGACTACCCCTAAGGGGGCCGCCCGTCCCTTTTCCCCTAGGGGTAGGGTGTATGTATGTATGTATGTATGTAGGTAGGTAGGAACTAATAAATAAGAGTGAACACACGCGGTAGAGTTTTCATCGTCTTTTTATTTACTACAACAACTAAGCGACCACACTACTTCAGCCTTGCCTGCCATACGGCGAGGAGCTCTTGCGGGTCCGACAAAGTCGGTTCGGATAATCGGTCGCGGCCGTTTAATAAGCGATAGGCGCTAGCTAGTAAGCGATACATTCAATGCGGTTTTAGCCAGTCGAATACGTGACAGTCGTTGGCCACCCTATCGGGACCGAACAGGCACTGGAAGCCGCTTAGCGGCATGCCGCGGCATCGTAAGAGCAGGTAGGCGACGCAATATTGTCCGCACACGTTAGATACGCCGCTCTGCAGTCTCTTGTCGTTGTACGTCCACGAGTCGCAGTTGCGGCGAAGGAAGGCGTGAAAGTCGGCGTGCAACGGTGGCAGTCCATGGGAATCGAAGTAGTCGTCTCGCCGGTCGGCGTCCACGCAGACGGCCACCCAGTGCTCCCCCGAAGGCCGTCGGGTAAGCGGTGAGCCGTCTTTAGGCAGGACACCGATGACGACGTTTTTTAGTGTACGCGTTGACCGTAGGCGGCGTATCAGGTGAAACGTTCTGGTTCTTGTCGATCTCGAGCACCGTCTCGAACTCCCCGTACACGACGACGTTCACCGTCCGGGGCAGCGCCGCCGCGAAGTGGACCTCCACGCGCAGGATCCCCTTAGGCACGACGTTGAAAAGATCGCCGTCGCAGCAGTCGGGCGACAGGTCGAAGCCGAAGATTGTGTAGCCGTCGCCGAAGTCGGCGCGCGTCTGTTCGTTCCCCTCGTCCTCGTACGCTTTCCCCGTCGCCGCGAAGAGGTTCATGTAGCTTCGGATCTAACGCCCGGCACCTGGTGTCCGCCGACGTAGAGGGCAAGGGAGTTTATGTCGTTGTGCTTCCCGATAAACGGATTTTATCGTAGGCCCCGTTATAGGCGTCGTTGTCGATCAGGCACATGAACATGCGTTTCGGGAGCGTGCCCAGGTAGACGTTATCGTGCGTATGAGACATCGTGCCCTGTGGTAACGAGAACACCTTGCAGTCGTCTCGACGCAGCGGATACTTGACCGTCCCCTTCGTCAACGCTTTGATGTGACCGAGCTGGACGGATGGGTTCACCTTGGCCTTTCGCACTTGCAGGTAGGTCTCCAGTAGGACAATTTTGAAACCCGGATCGGCGACCACTCCTATGAGCGCGAAGGCGTCCTTGCTTCGCACCAGTCGGAACTTTACGTGACGCCGTTCAGTAGGTACCGGTCTTGCGAGAACACGTCGGCGAGCAGGCGTCCCAACAGGTCCACCTCGCGGCTGTCCCGTATGAAGTGGCGCCGATGCGCGTACCCGTTGTTGGCGTTCGCAGTCGCCTCCATGTACCCGGCGGTGTCCTTACACCACAGACCGGCCCCGAGCTGCGAGTGTTTGGCGTCGGAACCGTAACTCAGCAGGGTTTCGATATAGGCCCGGTACGGATACGTATTGGTCGACGGCTTCACGAGCGTGCCGTTCAGCGACACGTCGACTTGACTGAACATCGAATGCAGGAAATTGTTGACCGGGCCCAAGACGCTGTCGTTCGCGAGATCGGTGCCGTTCTCCTGCACCAACTTGACGCGCGCGTACAGTCTATCGCTCGCCAGGTCCAGATAGTCGTCTCCCGATCCCGGTACGAGGAACTCGATAGCGCCGCCAGCGTCGAGGGACGCCAGCGGCAGGTGATCGATCCACTGACAGCTCTCGATGCTCGTCTGCGTCATAGGCACGCTGAACAGGTCCAGTTCGCTCTTCAGGCCCTCGCACGACTGTCGATGAACGAACGCCATTCTATGCGGGGAATATGTCGCTCGACGTCTGTTCCTTTCGACGGTGTTTCTTCTTACTAGGAGTTGACGGTTTGCCGGGCGGCTTTATAGCGCGTCGTCGCTGTTTCGGCGGCGTTGGCGGCGAATTCAACAGCCCGTCGAGAAGGGCGGCGCCCGCCTCCTTCGCGCGTCGTTTTACCGACTGTTTCAAATTCTCGCAGGCGACGACGTCCCGCGCCACGATCACACCCGTGTTGAGAGCGCGTTTTCCCAGCGCCAAGGCCCCTCTCTTGATAAGCGGCATGGCGCTCCGAAACAGGCTCCCGAAGAGATTGCCCAAGCCGTGTCCCCTCTGTACTCTACCGCCGACGAAGACCGGCAGGTTACCGCCGACCTGTTGAGTGTAGTAGTCCTCGTACACGTTGCGGCCGGCTCTCGCTGCTGCCATCGTCAGAACAGTTTGGATTTGCAACGTCTGATGTGAAGCGTCGTCAAGAGTTTCCCCTGTTCGAATGGTATCGGTTGACCGATGTCGTCTCTTATATCTATCTCGATCGAATCGAATTGTCGCCGAAGGAGAGGCACGTTTTGGACGCGGTCGAAAACATTCGATATAGTGAGCCCGTTCATACCGTAGACGGGGACGGTTCGGAGGAGCGGGGCGAAAACGTCGCCGACGATGCGCGGTTCCACGATGTCCGTATACACGTACATGGTGTCGACTCTTCGCTGCATGTCCACCGTGTAGTCCCCTTTGTACTCGAAGGTATACGTGACGGGCATGGTGCTGATGACGACGTTGTCGGTGGGCGTCGGCGCAAAACTCGCGATGCGGTTCGACTCGAATCCTAGTATTTTCTTCAGGTGGCTCCGACGGGGTATGTTAAATTCGTCGCTCGGCGATAGACGCAACTTCATCCGGTTAGAGTTGGTGCTGTCCTTCCAGGCGCGCCTTGACTTTATCGGTGCTCAGTCTCGTCAGTGACTCGTTGATTTTGTGCATCAACTCGTAGGCGCTGTTGTAAAAGCCGTGAGGGATGTTGCCCTACCGGAGAATTTTACTACCGTCCGAGGTGGTGTAAACACCCTGCACCCCCGACCCGCAAGCCAAGAAAAAGTACGCATCCTTTTCTCTCACGTTGTACCAGGTATGCGGGTACTGTAGCGCCACCATCCCGCATTCCCACTGCTCCGACAGGTAGACGCGTTGCGGTAGATTCGTGGTGTAGTGAGTCAACGTGTTTTCGGCGTGCGCCTTCATAGACACGTTGCTCGGCAGCGTCAGTTAAAAGTCAGACGATGCCATCGCGTCTCATAGACGGATTCGGTAGTAGGTAGCCGAGACAGCTACCCAGCAGTGCCGTCCACAGGTTGGAGTCGCCCTGGCCGCGCGTCAGATTGTATATACTGACTACGATAACGGTGTACAGGACGACGATCTGATACAGGAAGATGATCTCGGCTTTAGGGCATTCGTTGCCGCAGAAACGCCATGGAACGTGTTCGCGGACGTCGTTGTCGTCGACGGCATCGGTCGCGTCGACAACGGTTGTTACAACGGTGGATGTGGCGTCGGCGGGGTCTTCGGCAATAGTAGTCACCTCGTCGGTCATCGTCGCACGACT
Source organism: Paraescarpia echinospica (assembly GCA_020002185.1). Classification (NCBI taxonomy): domain Eukaryota; kingdom Metazoa; phylum Annelida; class Polychaeta; order Sabellida; family Siboglinidae; genus Paraescarpia; species Paraescarpia echinospica. Next base: position 68,869,033 of record CM034537.1, on the reverse strand, counting down.
GCCGTCTGACGATACGGCATCCTTGCTTAATCAGGCGCTCGAGGAATCGACGGCTGTATGACGCGTTGCAATTATGCAGTCGCACGCACCACGAGTATCGCGTCCAATGCCGCCCTACCGAGGAAGGGGCAATCGCGGCCGCAGAAACATCATGGAGCGCGTTCGCCGACGTCTCGGTCGTCGTCGATATCATCGGTCGCATCGACAAGGGCGGATACGGCGGCGGCGGCGGCGGTCGGCGATCGTTGTCGCCTCGTCGGTCATCGTCGCGCGACAACCATCCGACGCCGAGGCGCTCCTACCCTTTATAGTTTATGAGCTCCTTGGCGTCGATCCAGCTGTTGAAGGAAGCCGGATAAACCCCCCATTTCACTAGCACTTCCATACCGCCCCCGTTACGTCGCCGACGCTGTAGAACGGCCTCCACGCGATACAGTTTATCCTTCAGGACGGTTACTCGTTGAAGTTCCGGTTCGCAGAAGGTGTCGTCTAGTAGCGTTCCGGCGTCGTCCTTCAATCGGTAGACGGGAGGGTCGGACGGGTGCGTTTCGGCGACGGTGAAGAGCTCTTCGCTCCAGTTAGCCATGTACCCTTTCTTGAACCGACACAGGAAGATGATATCGGCTTTAAGGCATTTGTTGCCGCAGAAACGCCATGGAACGTGTTCGCGGACGTCGTCGTCGTCGACGGCATCGGTCTCGTCGACAACGCTTGTTACAACGGTGTAGCATTTCTGCTATTTCTTGATGTTTAAATCTACCTTCCTGAGGTTTAATTTTATAAATTAGAAAGGTCAAGCCAGTAGATAGACATATTGTTAACCAACCGCCTTAGTTACGTAATTACAGCAACTCGGTTGCAGATGCGCTCAGTGAAGCGTGGTATTGTGTTGCTAGTGTTTCTAGGCAAGCAGGTGGTTTCACTGTAATCGTAGAGAGGGTGTTCCACAATGTCTAGTTTGAATAGTATATTGCATTAGCCAATAGAAATGATGGAAACCTGTCATATTATGTGTAATTAGGTCTGCTTATATAAACGTTTGTTGTACGCATTTCGCCAACTGGACGCTGGCGAAGGACTGGGACAGAACCAGGGTTGAACTAGACAGGTTGCCCTGCTGCCAAGAGAATGGCAAGGAAAGTCATAAAGCGTGGTGGGAATCGTTAGCGTGGGTTACGTTCCCAAACTTTTGTGTGTGTGTAATATTCAGTGTCCAGAGTGACTATTGGATCGAACTTCGAAGAAACCATGCCGCCACGTCAGCAGTACTTTGAGACAACATTCCGGTCGACCCCAACGTATTTCCGTCGATGAGCGATAATCGCGACGCGCTCACCCAGCACGGGCCATCCTCGAACAGCGGTCTCACAGCGATATCGTCAGAAAGCTTGACCGAATGCGACTCGTAGCAGCCGGCGGTAAACGTATTCTGCCAGGCGTCGTCATTCGCGCGAACCCGTTCATCCGAATTCTCGATCGTTTGCGACAAAACAAGACCTCTCTTTCGAATTCGTAGCGGCCGGCGGTAAGCGTCTACTGCCCGGCTTCGTCTTTCAGTTGAACGTATTCAACTGACTTCGCAATCGTTTGCGACCGTGCGATCATCGAACGGATGCAACTCGATAATTCGCGGCGTACAACGGCAATCGTCAATTGCCCGACATCATCACTCGTGCGGCCGAGATACATCGTTCTAATTGTGTTCTGAGCTCGGCGTGTTGACTTCAACAAACGTTCGTATATATTCGAGATGGGACTAGCCCAGTGTAAATGTCTATTTTCTGATTGAACGTATCTATTATTTGCTGTATTA